>CM024248.1:44627245-44688846 GCA_013421045.1 Propylea japonica | reverse complement strand
TAACCTGAGAGGCCATACATTGGTCAAATCACTTCACTCTATGAGAAAAGTGGTGGTAACAAATACGTCAAGGTAAATGGTATTATCACCCTGAAGAAACTGATGTTAATCCATCTCTTCACTATCCTGTGAGTATTTCTTTTAGAAAATACATCATGAAAACGTTGTAGAATAACCTTGACGTGAAGTCAGTAACCTTTTCGCGTTTATTTACACACATCGTTTGGCGAAACGATCATTCCAAGTTGAAAATCTCGCTTAGTTTAGTTTGAAAAGGGGTTACAGTTCTCTGCGACCTCAAGGTCCATTGTGCCCCCTTACAGAGCTGTTCTGATCACACCCTTCACAGATCGCCTTCCAGTTCCACAGATCTGATGAAATCCAATATCTGCGAATGCTTCAACGGGGCTAGTTCCTCACTCTTACAAGTTTCTCGCCCAAAGCATTCTCTCCTTATGCTCGCGATGGCAAAGCATTCCTTGACTAGGGAAATGGGGGTTTCTTCCTCCTTCCCACAGAACCTACACTCGTCAGTGTCCGATAATACCACCCTCAACAGGTACTTCCTGAGGCGACAGTGTCCTGTGAGAAATCCAGTGAAGAGGTGTAATTGTTTCTCTCACCGAGATCCAGATATCTTTTTTGATCTTGCTGTTTTAAAGTTCCAAAGGAACTTAGAACGATCCATCCCTGGGAGATTCCGCCAGAGTTTTTTTTCTCTCGCTTTCTTTCTCCTTCTCCAGAAACTCCTTCTTATAGGTACATTTATCTATACCACAGAAGGATTCTGGGCAATAAGTGACATTCATGCGCCTTCTTTGGCAAGTGTATTGACCTCTTCGTTTCCTTTGATTCCCGAATGGCCTGGAAACTAGATTAAACGGACCTTATTCATCTTGCGTACCTCGTTGAGTTTGTCAAGCTGCTATTAAAGCACTGAGCTCCTACGTCGTCGACTCAAAGATCATCGGGGAGTGCCGGAACAAACTCAGTGAGGTAGGCAAGAAAAATAGGGTATTTTTAATCTGGGTTCCCTGCCAATCGGGAATCAAAAGAAAAAAAGGAAGCCAATACACTTGCCAAAGAGGGCGCACGAATGTCACTCATTGGCCCAGAACCCCTCTGTGGTATAGGTAAATGTACTTATAAGAAGGAGTTTCTGGAGAAGGAGAAAGCCGAGAGGAAAAAACTCTGGCGGAATCTCCCAGGGATGGATCAATCCACTAAATTCCTTCGGAACTTTGAAACAGCAAGATCCAGCGCATCAGTTCAAAATCTCAACATTGTCAAATAGAACTCGCATCAACTGATTTTGCATCAGTTGGAAGCTCCTTCAAATATTGAATGGGCTATTCTCGCGCTGCCAACTTCCCTCTCATTTACCTGCTCCCTGCCGTGGAAGTGAGCTGAGTGTAATCGGAGAGACATCCCAAAAGCCATCTGGACAACTCAGAATAGGCATGTTAGGTTGAAAGATTGTTGAGGAAATTAAGGAAAACAATTTTGTTTGTTGAACAGTTGAAGTGGCTTCATTCTTTATATTCAAACAGTACTTTTTCTTTTCATAGGAGCATTCTTCAGTGGATTTTTCTTTGTTGAAACTTCCTTGTCTCAACCTTTCAGTTCTACTACTAGAACTAGAACGTTCCGGTTGTTCCTCCTTTCTTGTAGCAAATCCAACAGGAGGATTTCTGGTAGGCACAGCCATATTTTTCAAAACTACCTACCTCTGTTATGAACTAACTGGGATCTGTAAACGATTACCCCCATGAATCTAATCTTACCTACAAGTTTTGTATAATCCCTACTTAGCTCGATAAAAATAATCGTCATCTACAAAATGCAAGGAGCAAACTTTCATATTTCCTGTGACTGGCATACCGATTTTAAGTTTCAGGCTTTTTATCGAACCATCAACACTTTGTCACTTTACACCTCGATTTCCCTTCTACCCAAACACGAAATTTATCCCTAGCTTAAGGAAAGACACGGAAATGTATATTATTTGGAATACTATTTTTCCCAGGAAGAAAACTGAGGAACTTAACAATAGTGATTTGAACGAATTATACTTAAAAAATTATTAATAATGTTGAATATTCACATAAATCACGACAACACAATGCAGAAAGAAAGAATCATGTCAATATTAAATGTTACTCAGATCGTCAACAGAGGGCGTACCGCCTAGCTTGATTTGCCTATATTAATCAAGTTTTCTTCCACAGGGCGGTGTCTTTGCTTCAACACATTTTGACGAAAATGACGTCCAAACGATCTCCCACAAATGCAGAGTGGTACCACTCGATCAGTACCTCGAAATTCTCAGAACAAACCCAAACTGAACACGAAGAGAAGCCTTTACTATCTGGCTGGAAGCTACGAGGCTTGCGGGAAAAAGCTCACGATCAATCCAGAAATTCCCTTGAATAACACGAAATGAAAAAATCGCAGCAATAATTATCTAATCGGAAATTGTTCCCAGGTTGAAAGTTACTGTATATAGTAATAGTGATTTTTGGTGCTATAATATCATTATTGATGGATGGTAGATATAGTTTGTTCTTTGTCTATTTATCTTTTCGGTGTTTCTTTTATTATTTCGTCTTGTTACTGTCGGATTTTTCATTGATTTGTGTATTAGCGGATATATGATATTTATCCAATTGGTGGAGGTTTCTTGGAAAAGGTTTGGAATTGTGGTGAGAACTTTTTGATTTTCTTGGTTGAATAACTATTCCTGAATTTTAAAGTATGCGATCATTTTGTTGTCAAGTGAGAACTTGATTATTTTTGTCATTTTTAGTTTGCCAAAAGATTTTATTTTCAGTTATCCAGTATCAAAGTTTGTAAGTATCCATAAAATATTTTTTTATGATTATTGAATCGCAAATGCATAGTTGCGAAAAATTATTAGGTGATTCCAAGCTAAAAATAGTCTGGATCTTTCATATTAATTTTTTTGAAACACATTTGAATTTTTTCTCACAAGCCAGAGAACAAAAATAAAATCAACCAAATATTTTATTTGTCGAAAAGGCATTAAAACATTTTGCTGGTTTTTTTCTATGATTGAAAGCGGTAAGAAAAGATCACTAAACTTTGTTTGGCAAAAAAAAATTTCCATAACAACAGTAAAAAATTTTTTTTCGAAAATTTGTGAATCTGAGCAAGAAACTACAAGAGACCTTATTGATGTAGAAATGGATCAAGCTATCCAAAGTTAATTTCTTATTTTGGAATATGAATATGGAAAGTTTTTTGCGAAATAAGCGTAGGGGGTACCTATTATACCCCTAGCAACCATAGAGAAACACCATCAAAATTGTTTGAAGGACCTTAAGAAGCCCGCATAAAATGTCAGGTTGAGTTCATTTTTGTTAGTTTTTCGGTTCTCAAAAAAAATAGGAACGGCTTTTCCAACTTCAGGGGGCATTTCTTAAGTGGAGGTTTTTAAAAAAGGTTGATTTGAAGACCAAGCCTATTTCTAGACAAAAATTACACTCTAAAATTTTTCTTAACTATTCATATAAATCCTGTTTAATTATTTCTCTTTTATTTTTCTAATGTTAATTATAATTGACACATTTGAAATTCAAGTAAAAAGACGCTAAATATTTTCATTGTTGGTTTAAATTATTTTTCGTATATTTCGCATTTTGGAAATTTTTAAGATGGCTACTGAATCAATAAAATTTTTCGAAAATTTCTAAGATTGACAAAATTCAATTTAACAATACGTACTATTTCAGAATTTTGTTTTTTTCATTCGTATACGTTTTAAACAGTAACAAAACGTATAAGAATGAATCGAACATTTGACTTTTTCACAGTTATTATATAGCGAACCTTTTTCAGAAATCCCATCGATTTTTAAAAAGCCTTTACGATATTTCGAACCATGACTTCCACTAAAAGCAATATTATCTTGGTGTAATTCAAACAGTTCAGCTAAAATGCCTAAAATATAGTCATTCCAAGGACTATAAAATCCTAATAATTTTTTTGTTCATTAGTGACAATCGCTGAAAATATTCTAAACTCCTGAATTGTATGAATTCTTTTGCTGTTTGATTGTGACATTTACAAATATTCATTGTATACGTGTGTTAATTTCTTTTTTGAAATGTTTTAATTGATTGTTGTACATAGTACTAACTGCACACTACAATAGAGAGATATAATATTATATATTTTCATAGTTATTACCAATAAGAGTCATTCAGGGTCAGTTACAAAAAAATTGGAAAATTTCGATCCATGTTTTTTACGAAATTTTCAATAATCAAGGACTGTTTCGGGTGCCTAAATATTTAAATAAATAAATTAACTAGACCGTATGACTTTATTGGGCTTAGATTTGTGGATAATAGTGGCTAGGACTTCTCTTTTTGACGATTTTTGGCTTTTTCGAATTCCGCCAGTCATAAGTCTCCAATAAAATAAAAATTCGCATCGAAATTTTTTTCAAATCTTCATGGAACGAATGCTTTCGGTTTATTATCTAATTTTTCATCTGTGTTCATTTACAGTTTTGATTATTTTTACCAAAACTCATTCAAACGAAAGATTCAATTTTTCTACAAAATCAAATCACTTCAAAAATAAAAAAAATAGATATTTTCCAGTGACGCAAAATAGGGTAGAGAAAATTTGGAACATTATGAAAAAAATCACGTTTTTTAATTTAATTCGAAAACGGCAAATTTTTTTACTTACGAATATTTTTTCCTTTGATTTTTACCTCAATACTATTTTTTAGATGTAGATTGGAAAAATCATGGGAAAGTACTTTGTCTCCTCGAAATAGTTCGTTTCGATATGAATGGCAACCATGTAAAAACACTCGTGATATACGTTTGCGACGTTGCCGAGTTATAAATCAAAACTGCTTCCATCTCCATCTATAAGGAAATTTTTGACAGATTAATTTGCTTTTTGGTATTGTTCACACCTCAAAAACAGAAAATTCAATTGAAAATATTCGTAAATGCACTTTTTCTGATCAGAAATGTCAATTGTCAAATGTGATAAAAACAAATCACATTGAAATAGTTGAAGACTTAGAAAACCGCGGAGTTTGAAAGAACCTGCTAGTATATACCTGATATAATAATCATAATATGTGCAATGTACCTTATTCTTGTCTCAAGAAAAGTACTCTATAGTATACGCAAGAAGTTTTACCATATCGCTTTTTTGTATCGTTTCATCGAGATCTTTCAAGATCTTCCATTATATATTGATATTTCTGCTTACAAGAAGTATAATAAGTGGTAGATCATCAATGTCTACTATTATCCAAATATAATTGATGTTAAACATAGCGCCTATATGGAATATTATTTTATTCCTAATAATTGTGCTTTTAATATACGATTAGAATTATAAGATTCGTTGCTTAATTAATTGATGTTTATTATTTTTAACCATGAGTCCTTCAGAAGTACATTGAATGAAAGAATGAAACATTGTTTGTTCTTTTTGTAAACATGAACAATGTTGCGTATGTTGTTTCTTACTTTTAGAATAAAACTGAATAGCAATATGTTTGCTTTTTATTTTTTTAAATATAGTTGAGAGACCAAACTTTACTTCTTATATCATGTAAATAATTTATCGATAATAAAATTTTATCAGCAGCATTCATTCCTTCATTTGTGAACTCGAAATAGAGTTCCTATTTAAGAGAATTGTATCATAAATGGTCCATATTCGTTGCTTCCCTTAAGAACCCATATCATAACCCAGAAAAATGTTATTTTTTAAGGCCTTCTAACGCTTAAATCTCGAAGCATCAATTGAAGCTTTTTATAAATATAATCAGATGTTGTATAGGTATGTAGAATCAGTATTAAGATTTTTAATTGTTCCAAATCAAAAGGTGTATTGTGTGAACTTGTATATATACATTTCTATCAGAGGAAAAAATATTTTGGATATATAAAAAGCAATACCTATTTTTTCATATTTTTCAGACAATATGGCGCTGAGCATTGCTTTGATTATATTTCGAATACGTGTATGTAAAAAAGGGATCACCATATGCCTGTATATATACCAATATTGATTCTCTACAAGTATTAAATGAAATGAACATGCATTTTTAGTTTTTATAACCTAATTCGAATGTCCTTTGTTTTTCTTTGTGTATAGTACAGGGCTGAAGAAAGTCTCATAATGCGTCCTGGGCAATATTGAAGATGTATATGTTCATAAATGTTCGTGAGAGGGCTCTACAATTTCAAAATGGGGGAACAGACCGATATAATTTTGACCTCGAATTCTTCATCAGTGACTCCATTCGAAAGTTATCGTGCTACCGGATGACAATTGAATTTGATCACGGATTTGTCATCAGGGAGTCGAACATATACAGACATTTCAGCAAAACGATATGAAGGGTTTTCCAATAAGAGGTGTTATTTTGAATAGCGCCCTATTTCGGTAGATGTCACGTTTGAAGCTGTCATTTTTTGACATTTGACAAGTAGAAACTACGACGCCATCAATAAAATGGAACGATACACGTCTTCAAGAAAGCATTGAAATTGGGTACGTTCAGAAGCACTCAACTGTTTGCAACAGTTGAGTAAGTTGAGAAAGCGATAGCGTTCAGTAAAATCGCTGACAAAGCGATGTTTCTCAGCAGATGTCGATTTCTGGCAGCGGTAAAAATTTACGCTTTAATAACTCATCTGACCGCTGAGACATGCGCATTCACCTATTATTTGTGATTTGTTTATGTTTAGGGTTTTTAGTGAAGTTTATTAAGGAGTATCTTGTTACTGGCGTATTTCGAAAATTTTTATCAAAAAAGGATTGTCTGGCTACAATTTACGTGTCAGAAGAAAACCAACAACTTGTTGTTGAATAAAAAATAAGTTTATGTATCATGATATGTAGATTTGTAATCACTCAGCGAAGCGTTCAGATGATTTTCATCCGCTGAAACTCAACTCTACTCAGCTGATTTTTGCTTTATGCCAACAGTAGAGTGCTTCTGAACGTAGGTACCCATTATTGAAATTCACTATAAAAATTATCAAAATTTGGCAGAGACGGTTCGTAAAACTCGCACATTTCTGGGTCGTCGTGAAGCACCTTGTCGGACCGCGATAACGCAATTGGTGGAAAAATTCGAGCTGTTGGGGCAAGTTAGTGACGTGAAGAATAAACCCGCGCACGTCGCTCAAGAACAGCCGATATTGCTGCTGTAGCCGAAAGAGTTGAAGAAAACCCAGGTTTGTCCATTCCTCGTCGTTCTTTGGAATTAGGCATTTTTATGGCTGAAATTGGATTGTATTGATCTGGACAACGTTTACTTTCAACACGTGCCACACAAGCAACGAAACCATTGATCTTTAGCGGGAAAAGTTTCCGGACAGTGCTATCTCTCGAAGAGATGATCACAATTGGCCATGAGATCTTGTGATTTAACACCTTCGACTTCTTCTGTTGGGGCCACGTGAAAGAGAAGGTCTACGCCAATAGCCCCAGTTTCGATTCAAGGCCTCAAAGATGGAATTCGTGAGGCTATCGAGGACGTAAGGCAGCCACTTTGCGATTTGGTTGTAAGCGTGGTCGTGGTGGTCATTTGCCTGATGTTATTTTTCACAATTGAAGGCATAGCTTCTTTTTTATAATGAAATAAACATCCGATCATTTATATTGAAAATTGCATTTTTAATTGAATATCAAAATAACACTCTTATTGGAAAACCCTTAAGCACTCGTTTGAGTAGAACGAGCGCTCAAAAAAAGGTATATGTCAAGCTCTCTAAAAGATTTCTAGTTGGTATTTTCTTCATAGTTTGTCTTGAATTAAGTTTTTATTATTATTCGATCGTCAAAAATTCACAAAATCTTATGACTTATTATAACAAAATACGAGTACATATATTTTACGGATGATTTTGTTCTATGCACTCTGACACTTGATCTCAGCGCTTGTTACGTTGTTACTTCGTATTTTCACTGATTAGTCATCTTTTATTATTCCTCAAGTAAATTTCGGTTTTCACATTAATTTTTGATGAAATTGGTGTGAAGTGAATCATTTGTTGTTATTTGGACTTGAAAGTGCTTCACGAAAAAATGAAGATAACATCCAAAGAATCTTGGAAAAAACTTCAATCAATTCTGGTTCTGGTCAACAAAACAAGGTAGGTAGGTAGCTTTGATTAGTTGAATTATTGTTGTTTCGAACTTTTGCAACTTTTAGTGCCTCATTAGTCTTTGCTTCAATATTTTAGCCGGTTTTTTTTATTCGAGAATGAGGATGAAACAATATTACCTACAACATAAAACATATTCTTTTAATTTTTCGTTGTCTTTATAATCTGAATTGGTTTTAAGATTTTATGACATCGGGATCAAGCTCTCTTCTGAAAAAGTTGATAGATATATCAATATAGATTGCTTTGAGTGGAAAAATAATTAGGCTATACACTCCAAAAATTTTCTATGGTACCTGTAGGAGCTACCGTATAGAGTTGTCCATAGACTTTGCTTTTTCATGTGGATGAAAAATTGTCTGCATTAAAATTCGGATTTCTAAAGGTGTTATTATGTTCATTCTCCAGTTTCAACCCTGAAATAGAAAGAGGAGAGAAGTCTGCGTGAAATTGATTGATTCAGGAAGGTGTACCTAATAGATGCGAATAATATTTTTTTGATGATTTTGTTAATGTGGAAAATTTTATATTATTATTTTCGAAAATCTAACAAATTGTACGTAGCTTCAAATCTATCCGAAATCACCAAATTTGTACACACCTTCGGTAGCTCAGTTGGTAGAGCGGTGGAGTGGACTGTAGGGGAACGTAAACATTGACATCCATAGGTCGCTGGTTCAAATCCGGCCCGAAGGAAACTTTTTTACATAGTAAAAACGATTTTTTAAGGGTTTTTTTTTGTTAAAAAATTCCACAATATCTTCGAAAACAAATGTATCCTCTACAGAGTGTTCACATTTCGCCTGACACATTTATATTTCACTCAATTCTCCTGAGGTATTGTATTAAAATCTGACTCAAATATAGTTTCTAGAAAAGCTTTTTAATTTTATTTGATATTACTGAATACAATTTTTCGAAACTTTCATTACACGCTTTCTGTATAGGAATTTT
Source organism: Propylea japonica (assembly GCA_013421045.1). Lineage (NCBI taxonomy): Eukaryota > Metazoa > Arthropoda > Insecta > Coleoptera > Coccinellidae > Propylea > Propylea japonica. The sequence goes on along the minus strand of CM024248.1, from coordinate 44,679,715 downwards.
ATTCCGCTGAAATGTTTGTAACTTCAACATTTTTTCGATCAAGAACAGTGGAGTATATTCTGATTAGTTAGTTAGTTAGTTAGTTTAAAAAAGGGTTACAGTTTACTGCGACCTCAAGGTCTATTGTCCCCCCTTACAGAGCTGTTCTAGCCACACCCTTCACGGCTCGCCCTCCAGTTCCAGAGATCTGATGAAATCTAATATCTGTGAAGGCTTCAATGAGGCTGGTTCCTCACTCTTACAAGTTTCTCGACCAAGGCACTCTCTCCTTAGGCTCGTAATGGCAAAGCATTCCGTGACTAGATGAATGGGGTTTTTTCTTCCTCCCCACTGAACCTACACTCGTCAGTGTAAGATAATACCATCCTCAGCAGATGCTTCCTGAGACGACAGTGTCCTGTAAGAAAGCCAGTGAAGGGGTGTAATTGCTTCTTGCAGGTTCCAGATATCTTTTAGATCTTGCTGTTTAGTGGAATGATCCATTCCTGGGAGATTCAGCCAGAGTTTTTTCCTCTGGGCTTTCTCCTTCTCCAGAACCTCCTTCCTATATAGGTACATTTACCTATAGCACAGAAGGGTTCTGGGCCAATGAGTGACATTCGTGCGCCCTCTTTGGCAAGTGTATTGGCCTCTTAGTTCCTTTGATTCCCGAGTGTCCGAGAACCCAGATTAAAAAGACCTTATTTTTCTTGCCTACCTCATTGAGTTTTTTCCGGTACTCCCAGATCATCTTTGAGTCGTAAACATAGGAGTTCAGTGCTTTAATAGCAGCTTGACTATCTGAATGTATGGCTATATTCTCCATAAACTCCTTCTTATAGGCTCGTTCTCTGATTAACTCATAAACAATGAACGAGGAAAAAAATATTTCGTGTCATATCCATCTCGAAAAATAATATTCATGTGAGTTAGCATCCCCCTAATTCACGGAATTATTACCATAATCATCGTTCCCTACATCAGGATGATATATGTAATAATTTTCTCCACATAAAAATTGTTCTTCAGATGCAAACTTATAATATGTCTCTTTTACTCGATGATAAATACACACATTTTCATGATAAATGATGTTGTAATTTTTTTTTGATGTGGAGAAAAAAGAAGTCAAGTTTTTCAGGTATGAATATATGCCACATGAGGTTGAGAAACTTCAATCATATAGGGTGTCTCATTCAAAGTGTCCATCTACAATAATTCAATAACAAGTCAGTGTAATACCTGGGAATATAAATATTATCCGCAGGTTGAGAAAACAGAATTTCGAAACATTTAAGTTTAGAAGTCAGATAGCCCCATACATAGAACCTATTTCGTGTAACTTGACCCTGGGGTAAACAAATGGGGTCGTTATCGTTCGACTCGTCGAACTGTTTACAGTACGGCCACTTAGTCGATATATTTTATGTTCTGTGGTCGATACTTTGGTTTCAGCATATTTTGAAGGACCGATAATTAATAGGGTGATAATGTGCAGTTTTTTCGTGTTAAGTGGCCATGGGAACGCTTGGTTCCCAAAGAAGAAAATAGTTGATGTGGCGTTTTTCTATTGGGTAGGTCAAAGTCCAAAATGTCGAGAAAGGGGAAATTTTCGAAGAAGGGGGACGCTACAGAGCTTAGAAGGTTTTTGAAAAAGGTTTTAAGAGTTAGTTATCGTTTAGCGGTACTCGGTTAAGGTTCCTCAGGGAGGAAGTCTTCGGTCAAGAGTTACGGTTAGGGGGCTCGTTGGAGGAGTCAGTTTTAGGTCAGTCAGTGACGGATAGGAGGCTCATTGGAAGAGTCTCAGGGAGTTGTGGTCAGAGTTTGGGGTTTAGAGTCACGTCGGAAAAATCGGTGGTACTTGGGCGTTCAAGGAAAACGTCGAGCGGAGGCTTAGCTAAATTCGCGAATTGTGGTGTTCGGGAGTGTAAAAGCAGAGCATACGTTTGGGTTTGTTCACAGGTCAATAAGAAAAGGACGGGAAAAGGTAGGACTGTCCCATATTGAACACTAGGTGTATCCCAGGTAGAACGGCGAGTCTCCCATTTGTTAGCTTTAGTTCTTTTCCAAGATTCATAACTGATAACAGTTTTTTTTCATTTGGTGATTGTTCAGAACAGAGTCTTCTTCAATAGATTAGTTGTATATATTATATGGGTGTTTTTTTTTATGTTTCCTAACTCCTCAGAAAAAGTTAACAGTAAGACTCCCTCTTCGTGCAGGGAGCACGGATCAACGTTTCTTTCTGGCCTTAGGGTAGAAAAGAAAATTCCAATTATTTTAATTAGAAAAGTACATAGGTCGACTTTTACATCAGAATTTGTAACAGACAGGTCGATTTTTGATGACAGGCGGACATCTGGGATAGGAAGCATTTTCCACTAGCAACACCCTGGAGAGGGTTGCAACCTCATCAGAATAGAAAAAGTGAGAAGTTTTGTATCACAAAGGTACAGGGTCTTTATAAATGATTGAAACAGTTCAATTGGCTTTGGATAACTTTTGCCGCTTAAGACCACTAATCTCTAAACAATCAGAGCCAGCGTAATGCAGTTCGCTTCGGATCGATGAATTCTCAACGTCAATCGATTCATTAGACCGAGCTTAACAATTATCAGTAAAAATCGTCTCTGTAGATCCCACAAAATTTTGTAAAACGCTGAAATATAGCGTTTTAGGGATTCTCAACCCCTTAGCCATTTTTCGTTCAAAATTTCAAAATTTTAGATGAAATTATGAAAGTTTGAAATATTGAGTTTTTGAAAAATGCCATTTGAACGGTGCAATTCTAAAGGCTTGTAGATATCGATTCGAAAGTATTTTTTTCTGATTCAGCTTTCTCGAAAACCTATAAATACATACCAAACACAATAAAGTCTCCCATACTTTCCAAATTATTTCAGTTTATATTTTGCATTTTCATTTTCGAGTAGCGTTCGAGAGCGCCTGCGTAATGCAATTTGATTCGGATCGATGAATTTTCAACGTCAATGGATTCATTAGACCGAGCTTAACAATTATCTCTAAAATCGTTACTGTAGATCCTACAGAGAATTTTTGTAAAACGCAGAAATATACACTGAGAGAAATTTCTATTCACCACAATGAAAAATTGCATTACCTTAATAAAAATTCTGCTTTAAATAGGCCCCTATGCAGATACTTTGCTACTGCAATAAAAAGCGTTTTGCTAAAAAGATTTTATTAGCATTAAGAATAATTTTACTGGAATTCACATACCTAACACAATAAAAACATATTGTAGGTGCAATAAGAAGTTATATCTGCTACAGCAAAATATTTTTTTATGGTAATAAAAATATTTTATTATGCTTAAAAAATATTTAATAAGTAAGTCTCATAGTTTTTATGCACAATAAAATATTTTCTAACCACAAAAAAATATTCTCTATAATTATAAATTATTTTTATTGCCACAACAAAAACCATTTGTATGCATAATAAAATATTTTCTTACCACAAAAAAAATTTCTTTGTATTGATAAATTATTTTTGTTGCTACAGCAATTTTTTTTTTTAAATATTATCCATTTTATTGTAGGAAATATGTTATGTTATTGTGAATAATAAAAATTCTATTGTTCGCTGTAATAAGTTTTCCCTTCAATAGTTTCGTTTTATTGCCAATAAAATATTTTCATTATAATAAAAAATTTGAGACAGTTAGAAATATATAATTTCTTCATACTGGATAAAGGATTAACAAGAAAACTGCGATGTGAATAGTATATGTAGTATAATTTTCCATCATCAAATATAAAAACACATTCCAATATATGAACATCAACTATATATAGTACATATCAGGTACAAAATCAACAAAAAAACGAAAGTAATAATTCTTTGGCTTCACTTATATATATATAATACTAAAAAAATGTGTACTCAAACGAAATTAATAACTCTTTGGCTTCACTTACATAACACTAAAAAAACTATTTTGCATTATAATTAGTTTTCATTGCAAATTCAAAAATTGTTAAAAATTTTTGTTTGTTTTTCTGAATTACAGATATAGTGTCCACAATTTCTAGCTTATGTAAAAAAGCAATACATCTTTCATTTGTCCAATCAACTTCCCAAGAAAATGAATGTTCATCAAATCTGATAATGTGTACTCTAGAACAAATGAAACAAATATTTTTATTTTTGTTAATTATTAAATTAATTATTTTTCCAAATATCGGTTTTGGTTCTTTGCAAATCAGGATAACGTCATTCAAATGAAAAACTTTTGAATTGACTGAGACTCTTGATGCTTCTTCAAGATCACCACTGAAAGATTCAACATCCTTATCCTGATCTACATTCTTGATTTCTTCCAAATCAGGAACAATTTCAAAAAAACTTTTCCCAGCATTTCCAATACTCGTGATTTTCACAGCGACATTGAAACCTTTGTGACAAGTGAATCTATAGGATAAATCAAGCTGATGTTTTATTGCCAAAGTATGAGTTATATTTTTTCTAGACATAACGACAGTTGCTGCTAATTTAAATTGCCGATGTTTTGACTCGTATCTTAGGGTAGATGCTTGTACAAGTGGTCCGATTTCATTCATAATATTCGGATAATGAGTTAGAAAATGGCATTTGGGTTTCAATGTTGACGAAAAATGATTCAAGTGTAATGTAAGAAACCTTTCGATTAATGCTGATAACTTTTGTGGCATATCTGGTGTAATGTATTTTGCTAAAATAATACTCAGTATTCTTCGCAGTAACGTATATAATTCCCAATGAGGATTATTTTGTGGTACTAAACTGCCAAAAATTAATCCAGCATTTAAAATAAAATGCTTCATTTCAGAGGCTGACATTTTTAGTAATTTTTTCTTTACTTGATCCAATGAAATTAGGGGTGGCTTGTTGTGATTTGGACTAAAATTGAAGTAAGCAATCTTTTGATTCAAAATATCTAACGAAAAAAATTTGTCAATGAAAATATATTGGTGTAATAGGCAACTCATTATTTGTACCCCCACACCTTCATATATGTCATGCGCAATGTCTGTGGAAAAATTGTCAACCACATTGAAACATTTTATATTATTGAGAGAAGTCCGATATTTTATACCTGTTAAAAATGGTGCATTCATAGAAACATCTTGAGTATAATTTTGTAGAGTTCTTAAAGATGCGATATCTTCTTTTACAGCCTTTTGAGTTTCTAAACGGTTCAACTTACAGAATCTACAAAAAGAGTTGGACACAAAACTTTGCTGAAACCCTAAAACTGTGTTTAAAGCCAAATTGTCACCTACAAAAAGAGCAACACAGAAATGGATCTCGTACTTTCTATTACCTAAATCTATTTGGATACCTGTATCAAATAAGTAATTCAATTCGTCAATTACTTTAGAAAAAATCACGCCCTCTCCAAATTCTTTAAAATCTGAAGAGTGGTACAGAAGTGCCAGAAATATGTTATCTATATGTGCACGGACCATAGGTGGTAAACATCCTATAGTACAATAAATTGCACCTATTTTGTGTATTCCGGCATGTGACCCAAGAGGGTTGCCACATTCAAAATCATCCTGATAAAGGATTAAAGGAAGTACTATAATGCTAGTATTCACAAAATGAGAAATTTTGTTTTTCCAAATATTAGTTTGAATAATGTTATGAATAAAATGTTCACGATTTAATTCTTGAATGTAGTCAATGATTTCATCTAAAACATTTGGCAAAGATAAAAAATTTTTAAGAACTTTCCTCAAACGTATAAACTCTAAAGTATAATTTTTTGGAGTTGGTGCTGAGTTTGATTTAGATTCCAACTTTTGACCTATCACAAACTGTTCGGGGGGAACATAATAACCTAACTCAGTTAAATATTTGAAACGCAAATGCTCTGTATCAAATGACTCAAATAAATTTTCAAATTCTTCGAAATAGTTTCGTAAGTTGAAATGTGCCTCTTCAGAAAGCATATTAGAAGCAACATAATTCAACACATGATCCTTGAACATCGTTATTGGACCAGTGAGCAAATTTTTGACAACGGACATAATTTTATCAATATCCTTTCTACAAAACGTTTTTTCATTATACAGGCTTGTTATAAAACGAACACTATTTTCTGTCAGCAGTTTTTTGAATTCCTGTAACAAATTTTCAGTACTATCTCTTGTTTCAACTTGAAGGTCCAATTTATTCTTATTTTCAATTTTTGAGGAAGAAGCTGTGCAAACTGAATTAGATGGGGATACTAAAGCAGCTACTGAACTATCATCATCAGGAATACTAATATGACTTTTGTAGTGCTTCCTAAACGCTTTTAAATTTGGAAAAGGTCTTCCACATTGACTTTCACCACAAATAAATTTACCAATTTCTTGGCACCTATGAAAAGTTTTCATGTGCATTATCAGAAAATTTACATTTGTGAAACATTTGGAGCAAAAGTTACACTTAGGCATAATGATTACCAATTTCTTGAAGTTGCAATGAATATACCTCACTTGTATAATGTTAAAGTTGATTAATCTAAATGATACTTGATATCACTGATAACAGCAGAACTAGATGGATTTTTTTTGACTGACCTTGTATCATAAACAAGTTCTTGTATAAAAATCCAAATGGCCTCACTTTCTACCGGATACTCCAAATCGAGTGCATGAAATAATTTGTAGAGCAGTTCCAAAGTTCTGATACTTGTATCAAGTTTGAAGGTGTGCTCATTAACTATAATGTAAAATGCATCTGGCTGTTCTAGTGGTCCAACTACAGAAGCTATAGGCTGCACAGGAAGTCCATATTCTTCATGCTTCCTCCTCCTATTGGCATTTCGTTCCAATAATTCGTCGAAGTTCTGAAACAATATTGCTCTTGAATATCACAATTGAAAGTTGAACAATAATTTTAACTAAGACACTTACTGAAACATGCATAAAAAAGCCTTCTTGCACTTCACACCTTGTTGGTCTCCAAATATCCCCCTTGTTTCTGGCTTTCTTGATCGTTGTTGTAGAAAACAGATACGGAAGGGTCAGAAGGACATGAAGACTATTATCTAAATATGAACAAAAAATAATTAGGCATCACTGAAATCCAGTCACAACATTAATCAATTGTCAAAATCCCATGTGAGAGTCCATCACCACAAAAACAATAAGTTGTCTGAACAAATGGTGAATTAAAAGTCTGAAATCTAACATAATTTTTCTTTTCCTAAAAGTTTAAAAAACTGAAACCCTTCTGAAAAAGCATCTTCAAATTCAATTTTGTCAATCAAATAATATTATTTGATATACTTTTCAAGGTTTTAGGAAAAGAAAAAAAATATTATGCTAGATTTCAGATTTTCAATTCACCATTTCTTCAGACAACTTATCATTGTTTTTTAAGTGATAGGTATGTTCTTATAGTTATGGCTCTAAAGATGGCTACTGAAGTAGCCTAAACATGTTAGCCAAGAATGAAAATTTTTCATGAAGTGAGTATTAAGACCCTTTCCCATTCTTGATAAGATAAAACGATAAAGCACAATTCAAAAGTATGAGAAATTGATACCTTGATACTGAGTTTGTCCCAAACTTATATTCCTTTCTTTAACTTCTTTTAAAATTGCAGCAGAAATTTTTGGCCAAGAAGTATAAATTGCATCTGCCTTTTCTGGGAATCGTTTATTAAAATCTGATTCTATCTGAAAATGTTAATATAATGTAGGTAATATGGATATAAAAGATACCTTCGTTGAATAAAATCAATACAATAATACTCACTAACTCTATTCCACTATTCAATTTTAAACATGGAAAATCATTAAAGATAGTCTCCAGGTTGCTATTTAAATACAGTCGTCTTCTTATTTTGCATGTCTTTTGCCACGAATCTAAGATTCTTGAGTATGGTTCAGTGGCAACTTTCAAATATTCCAAATGTTCATTCTCTTCTTCGTGCTTTTCTTCATTGTTGTCCTCGAAAGTTGGTTGAATATTGAGTTTCTTCAATGTGTTCGCTTGACGCAATGCTGTCTTCACATTAACGTACCTAGACCATAATTTACCCTTAGGTCCATATGATTTTTTGTCTTTTCCCCCAGGGCAATATGGCACATAGTATGTGCAGGCTTTCTCATTCATAAAGATTGTTTCTATTTCTTCTGATATACGCAAGAGAGTACTTGCCTTAATTCTAAAAATATATGATAATATAAATAAGATGGAAATTTGAGAGAATAATATACTCACTCTGTGCCATACAATGCTATGAGCTCATTAATTATCACTTTACATAATTTTTGTCTATAGTCATTAGTTAACTTTGATTTATTCGACAAAGCTATCTGGCCATCTGTATATTTTTTCAACACTAATTCAAGTCCCTGAAATCCGTTAAATTCATGCATATAAGAGAAACTATTACTATTTCAAGACAAGCACATCTATGCAAATGTAAATACTAACAAAAATATTATAGCAGCTAATACTCACTTGTGGAAATACACTATCTACACATTTAATTTTGCTTGAAGAACATTGCTCAGGTTCAGAATCAGAGTTTTGCAATGATCTTTTCAAAGGACTTGGTGGTTTAAAGAAAGTTAGATTTTCAATTGTATTCAGAGATTCGATCACCTTTAGTGTCTCTGCATCAGGCTCAAATAAAATACTATCTCCCTCTGAAGACACACTTACTGTACTTGCACTAGCCGTGTTTCTTGCACTTGATCCCTAAAAGTGTAAATCACAATGAATACATCTTTCGTCCACACATTGAGAACTTTTTTGGTACGTAAATTCTCGTAAAAGATTTTAATTTGTAAGAACTTACATCAATAAACTGTTTGTAATGGTGTTTGAACACCAACTTAGGTCCACACTTTGTGAATATTTTATTTATTGTTTCCTCGTCCAGTAAACTGAAGCACTCATCTGTGATGCCCTCGTCTGAGAAAGAAGTAGTTTGATAAAATATGAAGTTCGTTGAAAATGGGGTTAATTTTGAAGAATAAAATAAATTAAAAGCGTTTATACAAGTATAGGTACTTACCAATGAAAGATTGAATATAATCCTCCAGCCCCCATGCTACCAATTTATCCTTATAATTATACATGTCTCTGCAGGAAAACTCAAGAGCGTGATCTTACAAATCACAGACAATATGGCACGTGGCACCGCAACGCAACGGTAGTCTGTTCTACCGCGTCCCGCCTGTGCGCGATAGGAACACAGATGTGGTTGTAATCTGCGCAGCTGCGCTTGCGCAGAACTAGAAATTCTAACAGATGTGTTTTTGTGGCTAGAAAGACCTTTATTATGGCTAAAAATGTACTCGCCTGTAGTAATAAAAATGTTTTATTGTCACTAATAATTGGATATGAGCAAAATTCACTTTATTGAGGCAATGAGATCCCTTTATTGTGATTAAAAAGAAATATTAATTTTTAAACACAGCAAGGTTCTTTTATAGAGACAAGGAAACATCTGTATTGTGGTAGCAAAGGAGTACTAGCAAAATTATTTTTGTTATGCCAGATCGATAAAATTTTAATCATAAAAATAAATTTTATTGTGACTATGCAGATTTTCTCAGCAAAATATTTTTATTAGCCCATTTCTCTCAGTGTAGATTTTAGGGGGTCAAACCGCTTAGGCATTTTTGTCCAAAATTTTAAAACTTTAGATGGTCATTTTATGCGCTTATATTGAAGGGGACTACATACTGAAAAAGAATATGCAATCCATATTGATTCCGGCTCTTCAAAACGGAATTATGCAAGTTTGAAATATTGAGTTTTTCAAGAAAGCCATTTGAACGTGAAATTCTAAACGCTTGTAGAAAATCGATTCGAAAGTATTTTTTTCTGATTCAGCTTTCTCGAAAACCTATAAAAACATACCAAACACAATTAGGTCTCCCACACCAAATTATTTCAGTTTAAAGATTTTGCATTTTTCCATTTTCGAGTTGCGTTCGAGAGCGCCTGCGTAATGCAGTTTGATTCAGATCGATGAATTTTCAACGTCAATAGATTCATTAGACCGAGCTTAACAATTATTTTAAAAAATCGTTTCTGTAGATCCCATAGAATTTTTGGAAAACGCTGAAATATAGCGTTTTAGGGGGGTGGTCGACCCCTTAGGCATTTTTCGTCCAAAATTTCAAAATTTTAGATGGTCATTTTATGCGCTTATATTGAAGGGGACTACATACTGAAAAAGAATATGCAATTTATATTTGATTCTGGCCCTTCAAACGGAAATGATGAAAGTTTGAAATATTGAGTTTTTGAAAAAATGCTCTTTGAACGGTGAAATTCTTAACGCTTGTAGATATCGATTCGAAAGTATTTTTTTCTGATTCAGCTACCTCGAAAACTTATAAAAACATACCAAACACAATAAAGTCTCCCATACTTTTCAAATTATTTCAGTTATATATTTTGCATTTTTCATTTTCGAGTTGGGTTCGAGAGCGCCTGCGTAATGCAGTTTGATTCGGATCGATGAATTTTAAACGTCAATAGATTCATTAGACCGAGCTTAACAATTATCTCTAAAAATCGTTACTGTAGATCTTACAGAATTTTTGTAAAACGCAGAAATATAGAATTTTAGGGGGGGTCAACCGCTTAGGCATTTTTGTCCAAAATTTTAAAACTTTAGATAATTAGATGTTCATTTTATGCGCTTATATTGAAGGGTACTACATACTGAAAAAGAATATGCAATCCATATTTGATTCCGGCTCTTCAAACGGAAATTATGCAAGTTTGAAATGGTAAATATTAAGTTACTAGTGACCAGCAGATATCGACCAGATTTTGGTGTCATTGTATTCATTGAGTCTTCCTGAACAACATTAGTGAAACCAACAAGTGGCGGTCTGTCTTAGTTTAGAAGATATGGGCCCCCAAATTTCCAAAAATGTACCATCTTCACGTCACTATTTCCACTATAAAAACACAAAAACACTGCCCCGATTTGGTCTATAAATCACCCTCGAACATTCACATAACGATTCGAATAGTTTCATTTCAGGTAAATTCAATAATTAACGCAAAAAACATCGAAATTCTAGACGTACCACGTAACCACACTTCTACGGAAAGCGCGCCGTTCTTCACAGTTCTTCAAGGTAAGTTTGGCACAGCCGCATTGTCAAAGACTTTTGGGGTTTGTTTATCTGTGCGCACGATTTGCCAAATGTCATATAAAATGATGGCGGGAATTACGTTTCTTAGCGCGATAATTGAAACAGCTGATTGGAAACCGAAAACCAGGATATCGATATTTTATTTTATGATTACTTATACATATTTGGTTGATCTTCATTTCGTACATGACAATTGCGATCTGGGTATGTCGCTATCTGCATACTTTATAAAGGATTTTTAATTTTAATTTAGGTTAATATAATTCTTGGAAAAGCGCGCCATCGGCAACCCCTAACCTTCTATTTCTATTCTATCATTTCTATCAATCAGTCAATGGTCAGCGGGTGGTCACACCCAATTTTGGTTTTTCATTGATTGCTCTACTATATATACCTTTCATTGCTTTATTTTTCTGCCATTTCACTATTGGTGATAAATGAAAGAACACAACCCAAAACTTTCACTTGCCTGAAGCTTCCAGTTTTCTGAGATATTAAATTCAATTTAGGTATAGTTAGTTATATAATATTTAAGTGTGTTAAGATTAAAATCGAAATTTACATTTTAACAGATTGACAACTGCAATATCAACATAAATCATTCAGACTTCGATAAATAATTCATAGCCTACAATTATTATTCATAAAACCCCTAACTAATCTTGAAAGGTGTTTATACGAATATGTCTATACAATTAGATACTCCTAAAAATATGCAGTCAGACACATAATAGCTATTGATATTATACTCAGATAAGCAAAATAGTATTTATTGATCTGAGGTATTATATCATATCCTTATAATAGTTGAAATAAAATTCAATCAGATATTAATTTATGAATAATGGTAATGTACGCACAGAATATGACATTATATTATATGAACCTATTCTAGATTCAAACCGAAAGTTTCCGATCAGCTGATTCCAAAACAGCTGTTCATATGTCACTCCCGAAAGAACTGATATGCGGCGGTGCCAAACTTACCTTGAAGAACTGTGAAGAACGGCGCGCTTTCCGTAGAAAGTGTGGTTACGTGGTACGTCTAGAATGTTTTTGCGTTAATTATTAAATTTACCTGAAATGAAACTATTCGAATCGTTATGTGAATGTTCGAGGGTGATTTATAGACCAAATCGGGGCAGTGTTTTTGTGTTTTTATAGTGGAAATAGTGACGTGAAGATGGTACATTTTGGAACTTTGGGGGCCCATATCTTCTAAACTAAGACAGACCGCCACTTGTTGGTTTCACTAATGTTGTTCAGGAAGACTCAATGAATACAATGACACCAAAATCTGGTCAATATCTGCTGGTCACTAATAACTTAATATTCATCATTTCAGTTTATAGATTTTGCATTTTCATTTTCGAGTTGCGTTCGAGAGCGCCTGCGTAATGCAGTTTGATTCGGATCGATGAATTTTCAACGTCAATAGATTCATTAGACCGAGCTTAACAATTATCTCTAAAAATCGTTTCTGTAGATCCCACAGAATTTTTGTAAAACGCTGAAATATAGCGTTTTAGGGGGGTGGTCGACCCCTTAGGCATTTTTCGTCCAAAATTTTGAAATTTTAGATGGTCATTTTATGCGCTTATGTTGAAGGGAACTACATACTGAAAAAGGATATGCAGTGCATATTTGATTCCGGCTCTTAAAACGGAAATTATGCAAGTTTGAAATATTGAGTTTTCAAGAAATGCCATTTGAACGGTGTGAAATTCTAAACGCTTGTAGAAATCGATTCGAAAGTATTTTGTTCTGATTCAGTTACCTCGAAAACCTATAAAAACATACCAAACACAATAAAGTCTCCCACACTTTCCAAATTTTTTCAGTTTATAGATTTTGCATTTTCATTTTCGAGTTGCGTTCGAGAGCGCCTGCGTAATGCAGTTTGATTCCGATCGATGAATTTTCAACGTCAATAGATTCATTAGACCGAGCTTAACAATTATCTCTAAAAATCGTTTCTGAATATCACACAGAATTTTGTAAAACGCTGAAACATAGGGTTATAGGGGGGGTCAACCCCTTGGGCATTTTTCGTCCAAAATTTCAAAATTTTAGATGATCATTTTATGCGCTTATGTGTCAGTTGCAGGAACGTCCATTAAAATTTAAAGGTCCGTTAAACTCTTAATCCTCCATTATTACAAGGAACTAATGGAGGATTAAGGGTTTAATGGACCTTTAAATTTAATGGACGTTCCTGCAACTGAGCATATATTGAAGGGGACTACATACTGAAAAAGAATATGCAATGCATATTTGATTCTGGCTCTTCAAACGGAAAATTATGAAAGTTTGAAATATTGAGTTTTTGAAAAAATGCCATTTGAACGGTAAAATTCTAAACGCTCGTAGATATCGATTCGGAAGTATTTTTTTCTGATTCAGCTACCTCGAAAACCTATGAAAACATACCAAACACAATAAAGCCTCCCATACTTTCGAAATTATTTCAGTTTATAGATTTTGCATTTTTCATTTTCGAGTTGCGTTCGAGAGCGCCTGCGTAATGTAGTTTGCTTCGGATCGATACATTCACAACGTCAATCGATTCATTAGACCGAGTTCAACAATTATCAGTTAAAATCGTTTCTGTAGATGCCACAGAATTTTTGTAAAGCTCTGAAATACAGCGTTTTTAGGGGGGGCTCAACCCCTTAGGCATTTTTCGTCCAAAATTTCAAAAATTTTAGATGGTAATTTTATGCGCTATATTGAAGGGTACTATATACTGAAAAATGTTATGCAAATGTTGCATCGAACTGTCTGAATATTTTCACAAATTCTGATTTGTTGTTGTGTTGTTGAGGGTGGACACTTCTTAATGAGACATCCTGTATAAGATGCACATTACCCTTCAATGATAAAACAAGATTTCCAATGGAAACTCCTACAGAAACTGCTCCTTGCAGAATTTTTTCCAAACAGTTTTTTTGTATACCTATAAGATATAAGTTCCGTTTATGTTGATACCAGGTACCTACATAAATTTGCTCAACTATTAGGTTTATTCAAACTGTTCATGAACAATTTTTATCTATGTAAATTATAACAAAGTGCAACATTATTAGGTATCGATTTCTTGATGCCTCAATATCTACCTACCTAATATGTTGCTTGGTGCTCCAAGGGGTTGTATCAGTGCCCAGTGGCGGCTCGTGAGATTTCGATCAGAGGAGGCCCGAGACCACGCAACCAACAAAATAATTTATTTCGAACTGGGCCTCCTGTCAGCCACTGGCATTTATTTTACCATTCTACGTAGAACGAAGGATTATGAGCAGAATTAATAATTAAATTTGGCATTGCTGGTCGAGGTGTCTTAATTACTTGAGTTATCATCGTATGGCATTTTACTGAATTCAAAATAAAATCTTCTTTGAGTTCACTACTTGCATCATAATTCTCACTTCTTGTTTCCGTTTCCATCTTTCTTGCTGAGATATTAAAATTTTACCTACAAACTTTTCCGAAAAATGTCACAAAACCACAAACCGCACGTTGAAAGGATTAATACTTCGTTAATAAAAAGGGAGGTAATCAAAACAAAAGCTGATCTCCAACCATGATCGCCGAGGTTGATTCGGGCCGATCGGACGTTCAGTTTCGGCTAAGCTCGTTCGCCTAGAAGCGAAAATAATGCCGCGGAGCCGGGCCTCCGATACCTGATCTTCAGCTTGAATCATGAGTGGTTCCCGCACCGTTCATTTGAAGAAGTTTGGAAGGTTTAGACGAAGCGCACCTACTCGCGCACCAGCCTCGCTTCCGCTCCCTCGCATAGTGTAAACATGCTCCTCGCCGTGAGGTCCCTCGTCCTCGGGTTGAGCCATTGCGGTCGGTTTTCAGTCGCGTATCGTTTGAACAAGCTTCTGGAGCTAGTCGAGTCTCGGACTTTATACTAGGCTGATTACTACCTCGCCTTCATCCTGGCTCATAGTCCAGTCAAATAATACAAAATTTGGCCCAAATCTCGGAATTCGAGATACCCAGCTGAAAATTTGTAAATACGTTTATATTGACTCCCTAAATGTTGTCTCAAAACCTACATATGGTAGGGTGTGAGCAACTATTAAATTTTGAGGTCAAAGGTCACGAAAATCGGTTTTTTGCGCTTTTTTTGGAAATATCTCATTTCTATGGGTTTTTTCTTATTTTCAGTTATTATCAATATTGTAGAATACAAAATTATCTACAAATTTTGTTGAAAAAAATTTCGATAAAGTTGACCGTTTTCGAGATAGAGGGCGCAGAAGGCGCGGTCACAGCATCACTTCAGGTCAACCGGCGCCTCCGGTCGAAAACGCGCTATATACAGTTGACGAACTATCGATAAATCAATTATTATGAATATTTGTCAGTTTTATTGACTATTATATTACATTTATCATTTTCTTTATGCATTGAATCTATATATAGTCAATAATACTGATAACCGTTTACTAAAAATGAAAAAATAATTAAGGGAAAAACTTAAATCATAATACGATTATATTTCCATATACACTAATGACATTTAATTGGTCGTACACTGTCTTACGAACAAGAAATTTTTCTTTAAAAAGTTGGGAAAGGAAATGTAAAAAACGGAGATATACTCGACCAAAAGTTTTGATAATTATCCCCATTCCAAAAAAATATTTTATTTCTGCACGCATTGAGTGGCCGTGACACAACTTCTGCGCTTTTTAAAAAGGGAAAAAAAAATCATTTTTAAAAGTTTTTGAAAAAACTGACAAATTTGGATGAACTAGCTGCAGCATTTGAGGAAGAAAATTGCTCGGCCCAGAAGTTATTAGAGAGTGGAACTCAAACCTTATTGGCAGTCTATAATGCTCCGAAATCCGTGAAAAGTCTCGATCATCTTCGCAATATGCATTACGTCAAGTTTACAAAACTTAATAAACCTGTGCAGCTTTCAAATATTCCACCGACAAGTGCGGCTGCTCATCAACATTTCAAAAGAGTATATCAAATTCAAACTTGGTTAGGACATGATTTGGAATCCCAAGTATGGGGTTGGGCAATGAGAAATGATTTTCTGGAGCCAATCATGACAATTTCACCACTTGCTCCAGAAAATTTGCTGAATACAATTCAGCAAATCGCGATGCGGATGCAGGGGCTTGCAATGCTCTTTAGCTTGTGGACAATGTAATGGGCAAGCTTGTCTCAATGCTCTACCATATAAGAGCGACATTGACGAAGATGGAACCTTTGACCCCGAATAATGGAAGAACTTGAGTCAAATGTCGTTGAAGACGAAATGAAGACCATTTTGAAATTTACCAGCAGCCAGAAGACGACGCGATGAAGAGGAAGAAGATGATTTAAATCATAAATTGTAGTTTTTGTACCCTTTATTTCATTTTTTACTTTCAATAAAAATAAATGAATTGAATGATATTTTTAACAAAAAATTAATTCATTATTTATTTGTTTTTTCATCATGTAAGAAGTTATTACTATCAATAAGGTAAAATTCAAATAGAATTCCTATATTTTCATTAACAATTCTCCAATTACATGGGCAGGTAAGTGTTGTTAAATTAATTGATACTGAATAAAAAGTGGATAGGTTAAGAAAAAATGATGAAATATAACATAATAGTCAATAAAAATTGACAATATTCATAATAATTGATTTATCGATAGTTCATCAACTGTATATTGCGCGTTTTCGACCGGGGCGGGTTGACCTGAAGTGATGCTGTGACCGCGCCTTCTGCGCCCTCTATCTCGAAAACGGTCAACTTTATCGAAATTTTTTTCAACAAAATTTGTAGATAATTTTGTATTCTTCAATATTGATAATAACTAAAAATAGAAAAAACCCATTGGAAATGAGATATTTCCAAAAAAAGCGCAAAAAACCGATTTTTGTGACCTTTGACCTCAAAATTTAATAGTTGCTCACACCCTACCATATGTAGGTTTTGAGACAATATTTAGGGAGTCAATATAAAAGTATTTACAGATTTCTTCAGCGCGTAGTGTAAACACTGGCGCGAGGATGAGTTTTGGTGCGCGAGTAGGTGACGAGGTTTGACTCGCGAGTGGGTGCGCTTCGTCTAAACCCGGCTTTAAGCCACCTACTCGCGCATCAAAACTCATCCTCGCGCCAGTGTTACACGACACGAGGGATTCGCTGGAAGGACGAGCCAGGATGAGAAGGCGAGGGTAGTAATCAGCCTCGTATAGAGTCTGAGACTTGACCAGACTCGACTAGCTCCAGAAGCTTGTTCAAACGACACAGCGAGGCTTCTTTGATGCGCGACTGAAAACCGACCGGCAATGGCTCAACCCGAGGACGAGGGGCCTCATGGCGAGGAGCATGTTTACACTATGCGAAGGAGGGAAGCGAGGCTGGTGCGCGAGTAGATGCGCTTCGTCTAAACCCGGCTTTACGAATATCGACTCGTGGAAGCGAGCCTCCTCCGCTAAGCGATTTGCCTGCTATCCGTTGCGCTGGATTGTGTGTGTTGCGGATAATGTATGAATATTTTGAATCTCTGAGTAATAAATATATGTTTATCACTTTGTTTTTCGAATAGTAGATAGAATGATGGAAATAATACAGATATATAATTGTGATTATTTTCAATTCGAACTTGAATTTAAAATTGAATAAAATGCAGTGAAATTAGGGAAGGCTTGGCTCCCTCTGCCTCCTCTGAGCAGCCGCCACTGTCAGTACCTACCCCAAAGTCAGTCCGTTATCTGAGGATTGTGATTTCTCTCGTCTACGAACAATACGAACATATTTATCAACTTTCCTCAAGGATGTGAAGTAGAGTACTTGATTCGCTTCCATATTTCATGTTTAACTCAAATAATATATGGAGATTTAATTGGAAAGATATATTGGGGTTGTTTTTTGTTGAGACTGAAGGGTAAACAATCCGATATATATTTCCTATTGAGAGTTTTTTTGATCAATTTAATGAGAAGAAACATACATAGTTGTAACTATTAGTGTGCTAAGCTATCGTCCAACTGTCTGTACCTATTGTTATTGTAAGAATTTCGAAAATTTCCAAATGAAATTGCGTTGATATGATATTGATCTTCATTCTTTTCGAATAATATCTGATTTTGGAATATAAAATATCCGTATCCATTCAATTCACACTATTTCATAAATTTCCTAACTTGCGATGGTGTGTAATGGTCAGCATAGTTGCCTTCCAAGCAGTTGATCCGGGTTCGATTCCCGGCCATCGCAAAATTCTTTTCGATTTTCAAATAGAAATGTGTCCACTTTTTTATGCTGACTGTTTTAACCTACTATAAAACAAGGTAATAATATTTCGATATCACATTTCAGTGAAAATGCACAGATTTTTCAGTTCATATTTCATCAAATCTAGTATCTACAATGATTTGAATGAATTTAAATCAATTTAAATAATTCGGTTCACTTCTTCTCAACATTTCTGGATAACATAAGGAAAAAAATTAATATTTACTAAAATTAGAAAAAAAAGTTTCCTTCGGGCCGGATTTGAACCAGCGACCTATGGATGTCAATGTTTACGTTCCCCTACAGTCCACCGCTCTACCAACTGAGCTACCGAAGGTTGTCAAAAACTGAGCGAATTTACGCTATATAATTCTGACATTTATCGATTTTTGTGAGTTATATTTGAACTGCATATATGAATGAGAAATATGTTATTACTAGATGATTTGAAACGATTAGTATATATTTCTATTCGTTGTAGTTTAATAGAAAAAGTTGCACCTATTTTTTTGTCTTGATTCGAAATGAATACAAAAATGTTCAATGATTTCTGAAAGTCTTATGTGTTGATAAGATGCATTAGGATCTTCTGAAATGATTTTCGTTCGTTTTCATCTTGTGAAAACCTTCGATATTGTTGAGTTTCAGTAGGTGTGATGATAACATCGCCTATTTTTATATCTATCTTATTTCTTTATAATCGTTGAGTTTATCACATTGGCTGAAAAATTTACGGTCTTGCAAAGAAACACAAGAGCTTTTTAACAAAATATTTTATTTAAAAATTTCCTTTCAGGATGATACAATCAGTCTAACGTTCATCTAAAATTGGATACATTTTTGTTGAACGATTGGTCTGTAGCCTCAAATGTACTTCAGTTTAGGATATTACTTCTTCATGCTTTCTGAAAAACATTCTTCACTTGTGGGCCAAACAGGAATCTTTTCTTTAGCTCATCTAATATAAATTGCCATTTGATCATTTCCCGAATACACATCGAAGTAGACTTCTAGTTATAGTTTATTAAGGGGTTATAGTTCACAGCGACCTCAAGGTCTATTGTGCCCCCTTACAGAGCTGTTCTGATCACACTCTTCAGAGCTCGTCTTCCAATTCCAGAGATCTATTGAAATCCAATACCTCTGAATTCTTCAACGAGGCTAGTTCCTCACTCTTACAAGTTTCTCGCCCAAGGCATTCTCTCTTTAGGCTCGCAATGCCAAAGCATTCCGTGGGTAGGTGAATGCGGTTTCTTCCTCCTTTCAAAGAACCCACACTCGTCAGTGTCAGATAATCCCATCCTCAACAGGTGCTTCCTGAATCAGTGAGGAGGTGTAATTGTTTCCTACCAAGATCCAAATATCTTTTGGATCTTGCTGTTTCCTAGTTCCGAAGGATTGTAGTGGAATGATCCATCCCTGAGAGACTCCGCCAGAGTTTTTCCATCTCGGCTTTCTCCTTCTCCAGAAACTCCTCCTTAAAGGTACATTTTGGAAAACATCTGTATACCATTTTACGGTACTTTCTTTGAGTCGGTGTAATCCCGTTCCATTCCTCTCTTCTACTTAGCAATATCCTGAAGTTTTTCTCAGTGCTTACTTTATTGATCATTACATAACTAGGGAGGTTCGCAGATGAGATGTAGTTGTTTAGAGAGGACCAGACTCTCTGATAAGTACAGTTAAGTGGACTTATTGGCCAAGAAACCTTCCCTAACAATCTAAACATTGAGTTAATTCAGTAAAGGAATTTGTATTAGATTTCATATCATCTCGATTACAGCTCACAATATCTGAGTTGAAAGACGTATTCAGCTATTATACTTGAGCCTGTCTCAAGCTATTATTATTATCGACTTGAGCCTATTAGCGTAGAAAGGGTGTGATTTTTCACACCCCTAGCGATCGGCTATCACACTCCCTACTAAGGGGAACATTCACTCATCCCGGATAGCAGGTATCAGGGGGATTGAGCTCTGAGGTCTTCGTGTTCTTCTTCTCCTGCGTCCTGGGTTGGTCGTCCTTCGTTGCTTGGTCCTGGATTTCTTGCTTGATGTCCTGCTAGTCGATCTTGCGATATTTCCCTCCATGGTGATACAGTTGATTTTTATTCTTTACAGTTTTCTGATAGTTAATATCATGTTTGTTAAAGATTTCTGTAACGCAGGAGGTATGTTGCATTCTCGGTAGATGTCATGTTATAAGATTCGTTAAATTCAATTTTGCATTCAAACCATTAGAATTAATATGTGTAAACAAGCTAAATTTTTCTTCAATTCTTTTATATCGCTTATCTCTTGAGTTGAGTTCTTCATAAGATGTCTTTTCGAAGTTCGTTCTTTTCCATCTTAGCCGTTGCACAGTTGAGTAAATTAAAATTTCGACAAACAGTAGAGTTTCAAGAAAACCAGCATTTTTGAATTTATTTTGATAGCTGAATTAATTCTGCTGATTAAGGCGTTAGCAATTAAATTTGGATAGCCAAGTCGAATTTTATTCAAACTGCAATGAGTGGTTTGGTGCAGTCATTTGCGAGGGAGTTCATCCTAATTAAGATAAGTTCCTTATCATAACTGGATCTTTCATATATCCTTGACATAATTTTAATATCACCTGATAATAGATATTTCTGTACATTTTAAATTCACAAAATTTCTCTCAGTCATCAATTCTCACATATAAATCCTGTCAGTTTCATAAAAAGATTTATATTTGGTGCATTTTAAAATGTACAGAAATATCTATTATCAGGTGATAACTTGCTACGGTATTTTCTGTTTATAATGCAGCTTCTGTGATAATAAAATAAAATCAATAATTTGTAAATTACAATATTCAATTTATTTTGAGACGAGACTCAATCAGGGTTAGGTTAGATGCCTTAATAATAATAATACTCAGGTTTCATACCTGAATACTCACAAATACATTGCCTAAAGATTAATCGTTACATGTAAAAGTCCTTAATACTATGGAGTAAAATTTATTATCAATTTTGAAATTTCTAACAATATTCGAAAAACAGAATCAAGTGAAATACCGGCACTTAGAACAATGTTCACTATTGGTATTAAAAACTGAAGTGATAACTGATAATTAACGACAATGAGTGATTTTGGGGTGGAGAGTAAAATTGAATAATATGAAAAAAATCTTAATTTTGAATAAAATGTTGATTTAGCAAAATTTTTAAAATGCACCAAAATATAAATCTTTTTATGAAACTGACAGGATTTATATGTGAGAATTGATGACTGAGAGAAATTTTGTGAATTTAAAATGTACAGAAATATCTATTATCAGGTGATATTAAAATTATGTCAATGGATATATGAAAGATCCAGTTATGATAAGGAACGTATCTTAAATTAGGATGAACTCCCTCGCAAGTGACTGCACCAAACCAAGTATGGAGTGAACCTTTCTCAAACAAGCTATATGAACCATAAAACCATAAGAACCAGGAAGTATGCACCATTCACCCAAAATTTCCTTGCCAAAACTCGAATGGGCTTAATGTGTCCAAAGGTGAAAATTAGAGTACGTAAAAAAAATCTGAGAATGAAATTAGAAAAAAGATTTACTATTTTGAATATAATTTGCATTGATCTCTATGTAACTTACAAAGAATATAACTTACCCTCGTAGTCGAGGATTTTTCACTCATTGCAGTTTGAATAAAATTCGACTTGCTATCCAATTTAATTGCTAACGCCTTAATCAGCAGAATAATTCAGCTATCAAAATAAATTCAAAAATGCTGGTTTTCTTGAAAACTCTACTGTTTGTCGAAATTTTAATTTACTCAACTGTGCAACGGCTAAGATGGAAAAGAACGAACTTCGAAAATACATCTTATGAAGAACTCAACTCAAGAGATAAGCGATATAAAAAAATTGAAGAAAAAATTTAGCTTGTTTACACATATACATAATTCTAATGGTTTGAATGCAAAATTGAATTTAACGAATCTTATAACATGACATCTACCGAGAATGCAACATACCTCCTGCGTTACAGAAATCTTTAACAAACATGATATTAACTATCAGAAAACTGTAAAGAATAAAAATCAACTGTATCAATGGTTGTTCCTGGTGTCCATCGTGACCTACAAACTTCCTTACCGTTTTTAGCAGTACCAAGTAGGACTGCCTTTTGCATATTTTGTAAAGGTTTTCATTCAAATCTAGCTCCTTGAGGTTGGACTTGACGCTCTTAGGAATAATTCCGGTGGTTGATATGAGAATTGGAATGGTTCTGGTACTAGACATTCCCCCACTGCCTTTTAATCTGAAGTTCAAGCTCTCGATATTTCGATATTTTTTTCAGCATATTTTTGACGTAGATTGTTGTTGTTCGGGATGGCTACGTCTATAAGTATGCTCTCTTCCCTTTTTTCTTCACTAGGATTATGTCTGGCCTGTTATTAGCAACTGTTAAATTGTAAGTACTGTGCGGTCCCAGTATAACCTGTAAAGGTTGTTCTCCAGTATTACTTCATGCTGATACTTATAATATGGAATTGTTTCGGACTGCAGAATATTCAGTTGGGTGGCGAGTTCCTGATGAAGTATTTTACAAACTGCATCATGTCGACTCTTATATTCATTTCCAGCAAACATTTGGCAGCCTCCTGTAATATGTTGGATTGTTTCTGATTGTTTGGCATCCGCAGCGGCATCTATCGTCGGTGAGGCTCCTATCCTTCATGATATATTTCTGATAGTTTTTAGTTTGCACTACTTGATCTTGAATGGCAAGGAGGAAACCTTCTGTCTCAGGAAACAGAATCTTCCAGAAGTCAGTCTTCTGTAGGGGTCCATCTTTGTTCCTATCCGTCTGTGTGGTGTTTCATGGGGGTGCTCGCTTAGTAATGAGGTGTTGAACAATCTGCTTCAATCAGTATCTTATGTAAGTCCGATGTGTTTGCTTTATCTACAAAATAATTCTCGAGTTGTTTATTTGTTATTTGTTATTATTATATTGTGATACAGAAAAACCGAAGGTATCAGACAAGGAAGTTGTATCAGATCCATTTGCATTATTTTTTTCATATAAAACATTCCATATTTCAAAAGAATAAAGAATCCATTTCCGCAAGATCATCCATCGTATGCACTCAAAATAATACACAAACTCGGATATTACTGAAAACTCACTCAGGGTACGTTTCGGAAAACAACAATTGAAATATTCAGGCTCGTAATGGTAATATGAACGTGAAACCTGCGCCATATATATTTCAATCTATTGAACGTGCAGCCAGCAGCAGCTCTGACGAAGCACCAAAATGGGAAAATTGCATTCTGCAAAGTTTTCAATAGACAAGGCAAAACTTTTATTGCTTTCGTATGATAAAAAACATCTTCAGCTGTGGAAAATCTGGAAAAGTTGGGGCTGGATGAATAGATGGCTGTTTTTCCAGTCGTGCGTGTGGGAATACTGAAGTTTTACCAGTCAATTTAATGGTACAGTGAGCTCGTCAATTATGGATGGATTCAGGAGAACGAAACATTTTCTGAGGCATACATGCACGAATATAAGTCCTGGATTTAGAGTGTGCTCAATCAAACTTTTGAATATGTGCCGTAAAGGTGAAGGAAATCTTTATTCACATGAGCATAGGTAGTAGATTCACTTTTATAATATCCATTTTATGCGTAGAAGAGTAAAAATTAACAATTGTATTCAGGGTTGCTCATTCTTGCAATTTCGTATATTTCCACTTAACTATACTTATCAGATAGTCTGGTTCTCCTTATTTCCTAACACTCTGTATACCATGAAATTATGTTCATTTAAGTCAGCTTTCTGTTCCTTCCTTTTAACATCATCTCCCGAAGTTTTTGCACTTATTCACCTAGAATCTTTATCAGAATTCAACTCTCCTGCTCAAACCTTCTTATCCTCGAAAAATTCGTTTGAAGTAATTCCTTCCGGAAATTTTCGTGTTCACGACCGGCCGTAAGACTTGCTATAAACCCAACAACTTCCTAATGGAAAAACAGCAACAAATAGTATATTTAAGTGGAAGTTTCAATTCAATTCTGTTTTATGAGAACAATATCAACAACAATTTTCTTAGACCTCTAGAGTGAAAGAATAAGAGAGAACGCAGTATAAGTTATTCACATTCACCTCCGATATTTCCGCAAAAATGTCAATGCTCCAACGAAAACAATCACCTGAAATTCATTCTGTATTTTTCCACATTCACATTTCGATATTCTAAAGTGCAAATTCACATCACACCACAAAAATCCAGGATAGTAGTGGGGCAATTTAATAATTCCCAAAACGACATTCACCATCATGACAATGAAAAAGCCCTACGCACTTACGCAGGTAGATGACATCCTACATCCTCATTTTGATACCAAATCTCATCATGTGACAACAGCATGTTACTCTGAGCGCTCGCTCATAGGTGGAGCCAATGAGGTTATTACCTCAAAATTTTTTATAGGTCTTGAGATTTATACAGAGATTTATACTGAATATATAAATATCTCAGCGCGATCGGAATAATATTCTGAAAATTATTCAAAAAATTAAATATGTAAAAATTAATCGAAAAAATTAAATTCTTTGGTTCGATGATGCGATTCTCTTGAAATTCTGCACGAACATTCAGTATATCAGTCTTGATTCACAAAATGAGTTTCACTAGAATCGGATATAATGTTATGGAAATATAGGATTCTTCTTTTCAATATTTCAATTGAATTTTCTATGGTTCTGTTAACACTATGGCCACAAATTTTTGCATGAGGTATTATTTAGCATCTTGCATGAGGCCGCAACATTTCATTTCGATGGGTTTCGTTTGTCTGACATATTGCGGAACAAAAATTTTGAATGGCCATATTTATGGAACACCCTGTACGATTTGGCTGCTTAACGAACTCAACCGATGTACTTGGAAACCGAAACACACCTGCAAACCTCAAGTCTCTAGGACAATCCCACGAAAGTTATCGTGCTCACGACGGCCCTCGGATAGAATCGATTTTGATCACGGATTCATCATCAGTGAGTCGAATCGTTTGGAACCATTTTCTGCTCAAAATTCGAAAATTACAGACTTTTGGTCAAAACGATATAGCACTCTTTAAGTAGAACGAGCGCTCAAAAATGAAATTTTTCAAAATAGCGTCGTGAACTTTACATTCTGCTCTGAGGTAATAACGACAAATAATCGAAAACAATCACCTGAAATTCATATACAGTGAAAAATGAAATAAAATTCGATAACGAATAAATGAAAAACGCTTGGACACGTCGATTCGATTGTATTTTTAGATGCGTTTTTTTTAAAAAAAAAATAATTATATAGGGTGTGTGTCATGTGACAATGGCCGATACTAACTTTTTATTTTAAATACAACCCCCTGTATATTATTATTTTTGGATTCTTCAGAAAATTCTAGATGTAATTCAAGTTCAATGTCCCATACCTATCTTCAACTGTTTCGGAAATATTAAGTGTTTTCAGATGTATTACAACAATTAATTTAAAAAAAATTATTTTATTTCACAAATTTGCTACATTACACTCAATACTTTGTTTTATTTACATTATTTATGAAATGAAATAATTCTTTTTCTTCAATGTTAATTTTTGTAACACATCTGAAAACATTTAATATTTCCGAAACAGTTGAAGGTAGGTATGGGACATTTTTTTCTGAAAAAATTCGCATCTAAAAATACAAAGCATTTGTCCCAACACGCTCTCATCTATTCGTTATCGAATTTATTCCATTTGGCTGTTCCACACCCGTATATGTTTTTTCCACGTTCACGTTTCGAAATTCTAAAAAATTCAAAACGTAAATTCACATCAGCCACAAAAATTCCAGGATAATAGTGGGGCAATTTGACAATTCCCAATCAAAACGACATTCACTATCATTTCTTAGAAACTTTATAGGTTTTCACTCCCAGTCTCTGAAACATAAATAATTAAATTTTTTTTTTACAATTTTTGAAACCATTAACAGGAAAGTCAAACAGTTTTTTGAAAATCACGTCACCATTTTCTTCAAAAATTAAGAACATCCAATTTGAATCAAACTGACATTCTGGTGAGCTTCGATGTTGTTAATCTATTTCCAAACGTTCCAGTGAGTAAAAACACTTGAAATAGTGAGAGGAAAATTGTTAGATGAAACAATTATTTATGATAATACTAAATTAACTGCTGATAATATAATAGGAATGTTAGATGTTTGCCTAAATTCAACATATTTTCAATTAGACGATGTTTTCTATAACAGAAATTCGGAATGGCCATGGGTTCTCCTTTATCTCCTATTATGAGCAATATATTCATGGAATATTTCGGAGAAAAAATATGTAGAAACATATTCACTGAAACCAAAGACTTGGTGGCGATATGTAGATGATATTTTTGTAATTTGGCAACACGGCAGAGAGGAATTAAATAAGTTTTTTGATTATATCAATAATAAAGAACTAACCATTAAATATGGAATTAGAACACAATAATCAAATTTCTTTTCTAGATGTTCTAATAAGAAAATTTATAGATCATTATGAAACAAGTGTATTTCGGAAACAAACACACACTAATAGATACCTAAATTTTTTATTCCAATCATCAATTAAATGTAAAAACAGGTATTATAAAAACATTTATGATAGGGCCTTTTTAATTTCATCTACACCTGAAATTAGAAATAATGAAATTTCTTTCATTAAAGAGTTCCTACTAGATAATCAATACCCACCAAATTTTATAGAAAGAACAATTTCAACTTTAGAACGAAAAATATCTAATCGAAATTCTAATGATGATCAGGTACAAACAGAAAAACCGTCAAGAACAACCAAATTTGTTGAACGTCATTCCTTATATTCCTGGCATATCAGAGAAAATAAGAAGAATTGGTTCCAAATTCAACATAAGAACTGTTTTCAAAACACAAAATGATTTGAGATCCATTCTAACTAGAACAAAACCAATGAATGAGACACAAACATAAAAAAATTGTGTTTACAATATTCCCTGTATATGTGGAAAATCTTATACAGGGGAGACATCAAGACCATAGACTAACTAAACGGAGAATAGATGAGACACTAGTAGAACAAGCTTCAACGACATCTTTTTTTGGATAACATTACTAATTCGTGAAAAAAGCTCAATTGAAAAAGGAATCTGTATCGTAAAGCTGCCTCAAAAAGAATTCTGTAGTGCACCTTTTGAATAGGTAGGTACACCCATATACAAGGTGCAAAAAGTTTTTTGAAATTCAATTTCCAAAAGGAAATCAGAAATGGATTCGTGCAAGTTATCGATGAGTGAGGAAATTTATTTTCATGAAAATTATACCTGCAACGAACTTTCATCTGATTTTCTTTTGGAATCGAGAAGTGAGGATCAATAATCAAATTCTGGATAGAATAAAAATTTATTAACTGAAATAGATATCACCAATTGAAAATACAGATTCATTTCATAAATATCTAATCAAAAAACTAATAATTGCATTGAAAACATTCTCAAAAACTAACAATAATGAATTCAATAATACAAAATATGAGTATTTACCTACTAAACTTATTCAATACATGAAAAAACTTTTTTGAAAACTATCTTAATTCTTATAGGTAACAGAATATATATAATATATATTTTGAAATTACCTTTTTGCATCTCGATTTTCACATCCAATAACACAACACATCTTCACTCTTGCAGGCATATCGAAATTCATGATATTTCAAAAGAACGTGTCAAACCACTCCTTGTGTCAGTTGACATTCAAAGGTTTTTTGATAATAACGATTTTACATACTTACTATTTTCTCGATAGGATTTCCATGAATGCATCAACGACATCTAACTATCAAATTGAGAATAATTTTTCGTGTATTAGTACCCTCCTCCGACAGGTGGCGCGACATATACGAGTGGCTCATCTATTATTTTAGTTTGTCTATGATCAAGACCTTTAAAAATAAGAAAACGGGAACATAAGAATAACATCAAAAATAGAGACATCACAAGATCACAAATTGCTGATCATATATGTTCAAATAGCGGAGATCATATGATAAAATGGAACCACACAAAGATCCTTATGACGGAACCTGATAATATAAAAGGAAAATTAAGGAATCTACATGTATTTTGTTAGATGAAGTAAATAATTTGGCCAATTGTTCTTGGAATAGATCGTATTTGGATTGATTTATTGAGGAAGGAAGTGACATTAGGAAATTTCAAAATCAAATAAATCAACATCTCTATAGATTGACAACTAGGTATCAATGTCAATCAGATTACAAATGAGAAAATACACAATTCTGAAGAATTTTAGAGTTTGTCTGAAGAAGGTGTCTGATATAGCCACCGAAACGTTACAATATAATTTTAATTTGTTTCATTTTTCAGTTTTACTGTTAGGCAACAATTTTTTTCAAGACCAATTTGCTCCTGACAAATAAGTGCAAAGATTTTCGCAGGAGCACTTCACCTTAATCGAACATTTTTTAATTATATATGTTTCAGAGACTGGGAGTGAAAACCTATAAAGTTTCTAAGAAATGCAGAATCCTCCCAGAATATATTTCAATCAATATCATTCACTATCATGACAAAGCTAATACGCAGGTAGATGACATTCTACATCCTCATTTTTACACCAAATCTTTTTATCATGCGACAACAGCTGTTACTCATTCATTAATAATAATATAAATGAAACGTTGAAGAGAAACCCTGGGCACCTTTTGAGCGCTTGTTCATAGGTGGAGCAATGATGCTATTACCTCAAAATTTTGTATAGGTCTTGAAATTGATACTGAATATACAGGGTGTTTCTGAATTGATGAGAAATATTTAAGGGGATGATTCCTCAGAATATTTTATGAAAGAGAGTTCCCTTAAATGTAGTTCCGGAAATGCATTGTTTCCAAGATACAGGGTGTTAAAGTACTACTTAAAAACTGACTGAAAAAGTGGAACGCCACTGAGATATTTTAAACTAACGATTATTTTTGAATTCCTCGTTCAATTTGTGATGAAAAAATCTCTCCAGTTTTCTTTCCGTGTGGGGTGCCGTTTTCATTCAAGAAAATTAAACTCGTATTTGTCATTACTTCAACATGTAGTAGAGATACTATAGGAAAACAGGATACTACAGGAAGAGATTTTCCTTATAAATTGAACGAATAATTCAAAAATAATTGTAAGTTCAAAAAATCTCAGTGGCGTACCACTTTTTCAGTCAGTTTTTAAGTAAAACTTCAACACCCTGTATCTTGGAAACAATGCATTTCCGGAACTACATTTATGGAAACTTTCTTTCATAAAATATTCTGAGGAATCGTCCCCTTAAATCTTTCGCATCAATTCAGAAACACCCTGTATAAATGCTAAATCTCAGCACGATCGGAATATGTATATTATGGAAATCAAAACGACATTCACTATCATGACAAAGCTACTACGCAGGTAGATGACATCCTACATCCTCATTTTTACACCAAATCCTTTTATCACGCGACAAAAGCCTGTTACTCATTCATTAAATGAAATATGCGATCGTAGTGATCGTACCATACCCCCACCACCTAAAAATACCATTTTGCACCTATCAGTCGCTTCAGGCAGTGGCGTGACCGCCGATACAGACCAGAATTATATCTAATTGAATGCGATACCGATTGTAACAATTATGCAATGAAAGTTATAGCCTGTCCTCGTCTACCTTATTGTTTTTCTGTCGCTGACTAACCTGTGGAGTAGGACGCAGAAAACTGACGATTGAAAATAGAACGAAATTGCCAACTTGTAGATGTACGGCGTTGCCGGGTCGTTATGGATGGATTTCTTGGGCCGAGCGGCATTGGAATGTTGTCTCTACTGCAGTTATGTTTCAGGTGTTACAATAGGGATGTTGACTCATGTTACGAATTCATATGAATTGAGGTTTTCCTCATAGAGGGAAATTTTTGCAATACTAAAAACCATTTTAGTGATCTTATTATTCTCGTTGAATTAAATAAAGCTGATTTAAATTATGTTATTTATTATCAACTATCACGTGACTGCGAACGCCAATCAGAGGTAATCCGTATAGTGACGTCAAACTATCCGTATTGTCATTGCAAATTCGAATGTTCGGTGCTCAGATCAACAAAATACATTCATAGGCCGGGTTCCACAAAACTCCAATCACCTTGATTATTGAAACGTCATCATTTCTCTGCAATTTTCAGTTCATTTTTGACATAAACCATCGACTTACTTCAATATAAACGATTTGATTGCCAATCAAGCTTTGTGAAACCCACGGTTCTGTGACTTGAACCATAGTAAATATATAATATATTATATCTATGATTCGAACTTACGAAGTTGAAAGCTGAAAGAGAACAGAATAGTTCGATTATTCGTTACAAGAACGATAATCTACAATTTTCTTTATAATGGAGATAGGATTCATCAAGGGTAATAGTAGTAACTTAACGAAGATTGATTCCCTGATGGTCGCAAGTTTCTTTGCTGAAAACAAAGATTTTTGTGCAGTGGAGCTTAAAAACGTAGAATTGTCTCTGTAAGTAGCAAACTTTTAACTCATATTTATTATTACAAATAAAAGAAACACCTCATTCAGCTTTTATAGACCGACATATTCATTTTGAAGGCTTAAATTGAACTTTTCCACAAGGAATCAGGCAAAATCAGTTCGCTTTGACAGAAGTCAAAGTATGTTCACCATAGACAAACTGACAAACTAAAAATTTAGTTAGTCTATGATGTCTACCGACTATTGACGTAATCATCATAACGTGCCGTTTCCGCGGGAAAATTAATTCTCTTTTCTTCAACGTATTTTTTATTGGCAAATACTATATTTTTAAGAAAAAAGTAATATTTTCGTGTTTGTAAAGGGTTTATCTACAAAATAAAATGAATTCCAAAAAATAGTCAACATCCCTATTGTAACATTTGTGTTACATTTATATCTGGTGTTACTTACAATTCAAAAATTAGGAAAAAGTTTTCGTTTCAGCAGTTCAGACCTATGTTTTAAGTGAAGGGTTTCCCAATAAGTGGTGTTATTTTCATATTCAAAGAAAAATGCCATTTTTCAATATAAACTATTGGATGTTTATTTTATTAAAAGAAGATTGCTATGCTGTTAATAGTGAAAAATAACATCAGGCAAATGACCACCACGACCACGCTTACATGACCATATCCTTTTAATGACATTTCCATAACCAAATCGCAAAGTGGCTGCCCTATGTCCGCGATAGCCTCACGAATTCCATATTTGAGGTCTAGAATCGACGCTTGGCTATTGGCGTAGACGTGGTCCCAAAGGAAAAAGGAGCAAGGTGTTAAATCACAAGATCTCGGTAGCCAATTGTGATCACCTCTTCGAGAGATAACACGGTCCGGAAACTTTTCCCGCAAAATATCAATGTTTTCGTTTCTTGTGTGGCACGTTGCGCCGTCTTGTTGAAAGTAAACGTTGTCGAGATCAATACTATTCAATTTCGGCCATAAAAAAATCATTAATCATCTCTCGATAACGCAATTCATTATTCGTAATTGTTGCTCCAGCCTAATTTTCGAAGCAGTAAGGTCCAATGATTCCGCCGGACCATAAACAGCACCAAACAGTCACACGTTTTTTTTTTTGTATCTGGGACAGACCACGAAGGGTCAGGCCTAAGTACTAGTGTACCGACAGATTCAGTCTATTAACACGTGATTTAAAAGACTGGAGGTTCAAATTCTGAGGAAAGGCGTCGGCAGGAAGTTGGTTCCATACGTTGAGGATAGAGAAGCTTTTCAACAATAACTCTTGGGCTTTCCGAGCCCCAGATGCGAAAATTATGTTTGTTGACGAAGCCACCGAGGTGGAAATGGGCCTCATCACTTAAGATGATTTTTCGATGGAATTCCAGATCATTTTTATGCATTTCAACGACCCAATCAGCAAAGACACGACGTTGTTGATGATCGGCCGGCTTGAGTTCTTGTGTGAACTGAACTTTATAAGCCTTAATACACAAAATTTATGCAAACGGTGTAATGACGTTTGTGGAATGCCTAATTCCAAAGAACGACGAAGAATGGACAAACTTGGATTTCCTTCAACACTTTCGGGTACATCAGCAATATTCTCAGCTGTTCTTGAGCGACGTGCACGGGTTTTATCCTTCACATCACTTGTTCCAACAGCTCGAATTTTTCCATCAATTTCTTTATTGCGGTCCGACAACCCGACAAGGTGCTTCAGGACGACCCAAAAAGTATTACGAACCGTCTCTGCCAAATTTTCACCATTTCTATAGTGAATTTTAATAATTTCACTGCGTTCTTGAAGCGTGTATCGTTTCATTTTTATTAATGGCGTAGTTTCTACTGGTCAAATGTCAAAAAATGGCATCTTCAAACGTGACATCTACCGAAATAGCAGGCTATTCACATAACACCTCTTATTGGAAAACCCTTTATCTTACATTTTGCAGCTCAACTTCATTTCGATCGGTTGTGTTCTCTCCAAGATATTGAGGAACAGAAATTTTGAATTACCATGTTTTATGGAAGATCTTGATGGTTAACAAACTTAATCGCGGCATTTAGGAACCGAACCTTTCCTGAAAATTTTGGTCTCAATTTCGAATATTACAGACATTTGGGCAACACATTAACACAAAATACTATGTTACGAAATGTTACAATTTATAATTGTGGTGTGTTACAATTTTATTCATGAATTGCCAAGATCGACGCTTCTCGAGTGAGATGAATCTTGATTTGAGGATGTGAACTATCTGTCGATGTCTAATTGGTTTGAATAAGTGAGAATTATGTTCACGTAGAGACTTAGAACTAATTAAACAAGTATAATGTGCGTTCGTATTGACTAATGACGCGAAACCGCTGCAATATACTGAGAAGATTTATTTCACTAATTGCAGTTCGGTTTCGAAATTAATTTTGCTATAGAATTGATTGATGTTGATTGTTTTTTTAATTATGGTTGTTTTTATGGTTTCTGGAAAATTCTACGTTAGGTATCTGAATTTTATAGTTTGTTACGTGTTTTTTTTTTCAGAAAAGTATAATTTGTTAATTTTTTCATATCATGAGGAACAAATTGTGTGACAATATCTTAGTTCAAAATAGATCTCATTATTTCAAAATGTTGGTTCTCGGAACACTCCTATAATTTGTCAATTCAGTACGAAACAAAGAAAAATCCATTACTTGCAACAGACGAGTAAGAAAAATAATATAGTGAAGGGTTTTCCCATAAGAGATGTTAATTTGAATAGCCCGCTATTTCGGTAGATGTCACGTTTGAAGCTGTTATTTTTTGACATTTGACAAGTAGAAACTACGCCATTAATAAAAATGAAACGATACACGCTTAAGGAACGCATTGAAATTATTAAAATTCATTATAAAATTGGTGAAAATTTGGCAGACGGTTCGTAAAACTAGAACATTTTTGGGTCGTCGTGAAGCATCTTGTCGGACCGCAATAAAGAAACTGGTGGAAAAATTCGAGCTGTTGGGACAAGTTAGTGATGTGAAGAATAAAACCCATGCACGTCGCTTAAGAACAGCCGAGAATATATTGCTGTGTAGCCGAAAGTGTTGAATAAAACCCAGGTTTGTCCATTTCACGTTGTTCTTTGGAATTAGGCATTCCACAAGCGTCATTACACCGTATTTTTCATAAATATTTTGTTTTAACGCTTATAAAGTTCAGTTAACACAAGAACTCAAGCCGGCCGATCATCAACAACGTCGTGTCTTTGCTGATTGGGTCGTTTGAAATGCATGAAAATGATCCGGAATTCCATCGAAAATCATCTTGAGTGATGAGGCCCATTTCCACCTCGGTGGCTACGTCAACAAGCAAAATTGTCGCATCTTGGGGCTCGGAAAACCCAAGAGTTATTTTTGAAAGCCTCTCTATCCTCAACGTGTGACTGTTTGGTGTGGTTTATGGTCCGGTGGAGTCATTGGGCCTTACTTTTTCGAAAAAGAGACTGGAGCAACAGTAACGGTAAATGGATTGCGCTATCGACAGATGATTAATGATTTTTATGTCCGAAATTGGACAGTATTGATCTGGACAACGAAACCATTGGCCTTTTTCGGAAAAAGTTTCCGGACCGTGTTATCTCTCGAAGGGGTCATCACAATTGGCCACCGAGATCTTGTGATTTAACACCTTGCGACTTCTTCCTTTGGGGCCACGTGAAAGAGGTCTACGCCATTAGCCCAGCGTCGATTCAAGACCTCAAAGATGGAATTCGTGAGGCTATCGAGGACATAGGGCAATTTTGCAATTCGGTTATGGTAAATTTCATTAAAAGGATATGGTCCTGTAAGCGTGGTCGTGGTGGTCATTTGCCTGATGTTGTTTTCCACTATTAACGGCATAACTTTTTATAAACATACGATCATTTATATTGAAAAATGGCATTTTTCTTTGAATATCAAAATAACACCTCTTATTGGAATACCCTTCATTTTTTCTCAATGGCTCCAAGAATGCCCCCTACAATATCAGGATTTTATTCAGGAACATTCTGCATACCAGAGTCTCATTTGTGAAAATTGTAATGGAACATGATTCAAATTGAAATACTTTCAACTCTAAAATACACCCTGTATACAAATAGCAAAATATTATTAGTTCTTTGGATCTAGGGAACAGAAAAACATCATTTTCAACTCGAGCAAACGGTCCATTTCCCGAGCTCCAAGAAAAAACCCTCACATCCGACAACGTGGCAGCCACGTATATCAAACGTATATGCGTCGGCTTGGCTTCGTATCGGCTCTGAAACGTCGCAAACTTTGAAAGTTGCCGCTTGCCGCTCTCTGACTGAGTCGTCCGTTAACTCTCAGAGAGTGTAGTCGTTTCGCCCGGAATTGACAGTAACACGTGACTAACGTAATACGGAAAGTGTTGATATTTCCACAATTTGTGAATTTGAGGAGTTTCTAAGACGGAGAGCGACGACAGGCCACATATTATGCATCCGGTTGTTCAGTCTTTTACACGCAGTTTTGCATTATTCTCAGCAGTTTTTATAACAGGTGAGAACTAACGAGAAGAGTGAGAGATAACTTCATCTGTTATTCGCTGTGTTTTGTTTATGGAGTTTTTTGCGGTTGTTTTTTTGGTTGGTTAGGTTGGGAATATGATGGGTGATTTGTTGTTGATGTTTGTTAATTGATGGTTTTGATACGCGAATGAGCTAGGTGCGAAATTCTTTGAAATTTAAATCTGAGCATCTGATTGTACAATATATTACGTATATCTTTCGACTCTTGATATTCTATTCAAGAAATAATTTTTTTTCAATTATAACAGGTTTTGGTTCTACATTACCATTACCTATCCAAATCATCGCATATTATTGAAGTTCATAATATATTTACTAATGATCCTGATTCGAAATACAGTGGAACTTCCCTATAACGAACTCTCCTATAACTTCTCTATAACGAAATATTCAAAGAACATCACCCTTTGAATGGGTATTGGTGAAAAGGTATAAGGGTGGGTTTTTCCGAAATTTGTCCGGACGTATGTAATAATTCCGACCTTAAACATAATCATTACGGCGGGCAGGGAGATCTTTCTGAAACAGTTTTAAATACACCTCTGGCTGTTTGGTTTCAATCTTACCATTACGCTAGTAATGTTGTGCGAAAATGTCTGAAACGAAGTGCTTAAGTTTGAATGATAAACTTAAGTTTATCAGGGAAGTCGACTGCGACATTGCCGACTATAGAAACAAATTTTCTGTTTAACGAAATTTCTTTATAACGAATTTTTTGCGGCTTTAGCGCTTTCGTTCTCATTTTTGAACGATATATGAACTTGTTTTATTGTTGATTCATTTAAAATAAAGGATGTCGTTAGTCTGAAAAAAAATTTCGATTTTGGCACGTGCTCATTTGTTTTTCAAGGCACAAATACAGAAATACCTATACAAATAAATAGAAAACATAGAATGGTTTCTAAAACTAATTGAAACCCAAACATGAATACATATCTGCTTTCATTGAATCAATGCCTATTTACAGCAAAAGTTGAGTATTTATCTGATGTGGTCCGAAAAATGTACAGAGTGTTCCATAAAATATAACTATTCAAAATTTGTTCCTCAATATCTCAGACAAAACGAAACTAATCGAAATGAAATTTTGCAGCCACATGCAAGAGGCCCCGTAATAAGTTTCTCGCAAATCTTGTAGTCATAGTAAAAACAGCACCATAGAAAATTCAATTGGAGTACTTACAAGAAGAATCTTTATATTTCCATAACAAGATATTTGATTCAAGTGAAATTTATTTTGTGAATGAAGATTGATATACTGAATGTTCCCGCAAAATTTCAAGAGGATCGTATCACCAGAACTATAAAATTAAATTTTTCTAATTATTGATTTTTTACATAATTAATTTTTTGAATTATTTCGAATATAATTCCGATCGTGCTGATATTTTGCATTCATACACTCAGCATCAGTCCTATACAATAGTTTGAGGTAATAGCATTATTGCTCCACCAATGAACGAGTGCTCAAAAGTATCTGCTCAGGAGTGTTCTTGATTTTCATAGAAAACAGTGCCTCATGTGGAAAAAACCAAGAGAGATTTTTTGTCACAAATTGAATAATTTATTCAAAATAATTGCTAATTAGAAATACGAATACCGCATTTTTTCAAATTGAGATGATTACCCGTATGCGCCAATGATGAACATAAAATTCTTAACTGCATGTCATAGAAAGCCTAATAAATATCTTTCAAAACCAGCAATTCTCATTTTAATATCTTGACCGGTTTCAGAGCAATAAATAAATAACAATTTTCAAGTGAAAAAAAAAATAAAAGTTTTATAGCATAATGTCATCACCCTGTACTATCTCATTTTAAGGGAACATCACCTAGAAATATTATGCCTAACTCGAGGGGTATTTCACCCCCAAAATTTTGTACACTAAAATTCCAAATAATTCCCGAAAATTCAAAATAATTCCAGAAAATTCCAATAATTCAAAAAATTACAGCTTCATCGGAATCATATGCTGGAAGTTGTTCAAAAAATCGAATATGTATGTGAATAATCAATGACTGAAAAAATTTGAATTATATGCTTCTGATTTCACAATCTTTTTGAATTAAGGAAAATAATTTATGGGTCTGATCATGCGATCTTCTTGAAATTCCACATGAACATTAAGTATAAAATCTTCACCCTTAAAATAAATTTCATTCGAAAGGATTTTTCTTTTCAATATTCCGATAAAATTTTCTATGGTTACAAAATTCCTTATGAGGCATCTTATGAGTTTTTAGCATTAGGCCGCGGAATTTCATTTCGATCGCTTCTGTTTGTTCAAGACATGGAGAAAAAAAATTCGAATGACCATATTTCATGGAACACCTTGTACGATTTTGCTGGTTAAAGAACACATTTAGGAAGCGAATCTACACTGAAAAATTCAAGTCCCTTGACATTCTTTTCGAGCGTATCGTGTTTACAGAATTGAATTTGACCACGGATACGTCATCAGTGAATCGAAGAGTCGAACCTTATCGTTTGAAACATTTTCGGCTCGAAATTCGAAATTACAGACATTTGCACAGCACTTGAAAATGAGATAAAGCGGTTAAAAAAAAAAACATGAAAGTAACTCGAAAATTGACAACCCAACAGTCTTATTCAAAGATATTTCAAAGCTATTCCCAATGTATACAGTAACACTTTACATTTTTCAGCTCACTGGATAGCTTCAGTTATAAAATAAAAATTTCACTACCAAATAATTCAATAAAGCACTTGGTTTACGATGGATATACAACTTGCGTTAACCGCAAGGAGCGCCGAACAATATGAAAATGTTAGGTTAGGATCAAGGCGCATGCGCACCTGTAACTTTTTATCTTAAATAATTCCGAATAATCCCAAATAATTCCGAATAATTTCCATAATTCCAAATATTCCAAAAAATTCCAATAATTCCATATAATTCCAAAAATTCCAATAATTCCAAGCTTTGTCCACTAAAATTCCAGGGTGAAATACCCCTCGGCCTAACGAAGTAATTCATGGTTTAAAATATACAGGGTGTCCCGGAAAATGTGGTAAATCTCAGATTCAGATAGATAAAAAATAAAAAATGAAATGACAAGTTCCCATAATTTTTTTTCCTAGCGGCCCTTCCTACGAAAATACGACTCCTAAATGGCGCCACTGGAAATTCATTTTAGTGGAATAAATTTCAATCACTCACTTTTTCATAATTTTTTTTTCGAAAACGGTTCATTTTATCGACAAGAGTATCTTTTCTTAAGCTTAATGTTCAAGGTATCCAAATTGTTTTTCAGCATCTTATCATACAGGGTGTTAAAAATGTAAGCATTAAAATGTACATCCCAGTCCGCCCCTGGTAAAGTTAACAAGCTAATTGAAATTTGAGTGCGGGGATTTAAGAGGTCCTTAATACTATTAATCATATCAAATTTTCATCAAATCATATCGAGTATTTTGCAAATTATACCACTAAAATGGATTTCCAGTGGCGTTATTTAGGAGGTCGTATCTTCGTAGGGAGAGCCGCTAGGAAAAAAAATTATGGGAACTGTCATCTTCATTTTTATGTTCTATCTGCTTTCGAGAGATTTTCCACATTTCCGGAATACCCCGTATAATTTGAAATACAGGAGTTCATAATATCATTCTTTAAAAAAAGAAAGATGTGACAACAATCCAAATACCGTCATAATATTCGTCATATTACTCGCCCTTTACGTTAACATTTCTCCATTTGTCTTTTTAAAAATGAAAGTACTATGCTAATAATACATTCACATCAAAAATTTTCATTTACATGCCTACAATAAAAGCGATAATAACCCATTCTTTAATTTCGTAATTTATAGCACACGTGTACAGAAATTAACAATAATTTTTCCATAGAACCGAAAAACTGCATTACTTCATTATCAAAACTTAAAAAATGAAGGCTGCAAAACGCTTCGGAGTTATGGTGAAAATTCTAGAATGAATTTTTCATCAATTATCACATCAGTTTCGTTGGAATTGTCATTCAAAGAAAATTATAAGTTATAAAAATTATATCTGATATGCGTTCGAATATTGTTTATTTTATCATGGTTTGGACGCGTAAACGTGATAAGGAAGTTGTTAAATTTATTGAGTTTTGATGGTAGAATGAGAGTGAATTTTATTTAGATTTTTCCGCTGTTAAGGAACAAGCGAATAACAACATTTATATGTATATTCGTGTTTTATATTGATGTTCGAGGTTCCAGAGGAAAATAATAATCAAAACAAAATTTTTATTTTTTCAAGACATCGAGATGTTTCTTTATACAGTGTGTTTGGTCATGACTTAGCGATGATTTAAGGGCATCAATTATATATATTTAATTTAATATTATAGACAAAAACACCCAAATTGGGAAGTTTACCCCCTTTTTTGAAGTACTCGCCATTTTAAATTTACTTTTTCATTTTCGTTGACCCTTCCAAATAATATCGATTTCTTTGGATATAAGGTCCTACAAATGTGAAAAAAATGTTTTTTGAAAGATGATACTACAACCTTTCATTAAAGAGGAACATATGAAAACATTTAACTTGAAAATGTCATAAAAAATTCTTTAAAGAAATTTAGCAAAAAAATGTACCGATTTTCTCAGTAAATCCGCAATAGTACAAGAAAACTAGCTCATTGGAGGTCGTCATGAGGACCACTGCCTGTCTACAAAGCAGAAGCGTCCATTTTGAGCAATTTTAATGATTAATTCATTGCTTGATCATTAAAATTATCCAAAGTACAGTACTGAGCTTTATTTTAATTTAATCAATTTTCATAAGGGTCATGTTCGAACAGCAATTATTTTCTAATTATTTAACTTACAGAAATTATGTTAGTATCGTTTTGTAGCTTATATCCTTGTGTGTTAGCTCATTGAAAAAAAAATACACTTCAATGTGCTAGTTCTTGTACTATTGCGGATTTACCAAGAAAATCAGTACATTTTTTCACCAAATTTTTTTTGAAGAATTTTTTTATGGCAGTTTCAAGTTGAATGTTTTCATATTGTTCTACTTTAATGAGAGGTTTAGTATCATCTTTCAAAAAACATTTTTTCACATCTATAGCACCTTTTAGTCCAAAGAAATCGATATTATTTGGAAGGGTCAACTGAAATAAAAAAGTAAGTTTAAAATGGGGGCCACTGCAAAACTGAGGGGGTAAACTCCCCAATGTGGGTGTTTTTGTCGATAAAATTAGGTATTTGTGATGCCATTAAATTATCGCTAAGACATGACCAAAACACTGTATAAAACTCTTAACATGATTTGGACCACTAAAATTGTTGACAAAGTTAGCTGGGATGCAAATTAAAGTGCTGTAAACACTGACAACACTGACAAACAAAGGCTCAGAACAGCCTTCGAATCTGTGTATTTAACTTTTAAGTATGGTACACGGGAAAAAAACCCATATTTCTACATATTGGAAATGCCTATTGTCGAAGCTCGTTTGTCCTTCTAAATGGGGTATCCCCAAAACAGGTATTCTGAATGCACAAACCACTCTTCAGGTGTTGAAAAACGTTGACCCCTGAGTTTATTTCATTATAGCAAGAATAAAAACATTAAAAAAAGCCCTGACCAGACTACTTCCTCAAAATTTCATATGGAATTTGAGATTGATTCCAAATATATAAATGCAGAATCTCAGCACAATCAGGAATGATATTCTGAAAATTATTCGAAAAATATAATATATAAAAAATAAATAATTTCAAAAATTAAAATCTATGAGTCTTATGAAAGATCCTCTTGTAATTTTGCATATATAAGTTTTGATTTACAAAATATATCTCACTTGGATCGGTTATCGTGTTATGTAAGTATAGAGATTCTAATTGAATTTTGAATGGTTCTTTATCACTATGGCCACAAAATTCTGCATGAACATTCAGTGTATCAATCTTTATTTATAAAATAAATTTTATTCGAACCGGATATTTTTCATGGAATATTCAGTTTCTTCTTTTCAATATTCCAATTGCATTTTCATATGGTTCTGTTACACTATGGCCACAAAATTTTGCATGAGGCTTATTATGAGAATCTAGCATGTGGCCGCAATATTTCATTTCGATTGGTTTCTTTATATCTGAGATATTGAGAAACAATATTTTGAATGGTCATATTTTATGGAAGACCCTGTACGATTTGACCGGTTAACGAACTTAACCAAGCCATTTGGGAACCGAACTCACCCTGAAATATCAAGTCTCTAGGACAATCACTTCGAAAGTTAGTGCTAACGGCAGGCCCCACGGACAGAATTGAATTTGACCACGAATTCGTCATCAGGAGTAAAACCCATCGTTTGAGATCATTTTCGGCTCAAAATTCTAAAATTACAGAAAGAACGATCGCTCAAAAAGCATAGGATAAAAAATGGCGTTTGAAATAAAATCGACAAGTGCCAGAATTTTTCTCCAATAATTCTTCGTTCAAAAATTATTCACGAGTTAAGTTACTTTTTTGGCACGATGTACATTGAATTCTTTGCACATTTCCGAGGTGGAAAATTTTCAAACATCCACAGTCAATAGCAGAAATATCCTGTTACATCAGGTGAAAGACATATTCATTAGTAGGGCAAGGACGTTGACTATTTTCGAATAAACATCACTAATAACTGTTATGAGCGTAGTTATTGGAGCATATTATACTCAAGTGGATTGGTTGTACGCTCACAAAATAAGATACGAACCTATAGATATAACTATCTGATGCTGCCCACTAGAATGAGTGGAAGCAGAAATTGCTCATTTGTTCCAACTCCTGCTTGAGATGACGTTGTCAACATAAAATTTGGCACAGTTATGTATTGCGTTGTATGGACAGGCCTGCCGATTCAAATGATGATTTTATTTTTCCGCATTGACCAATATCTGGTTGTTTTGTAACTGGGAATATTAGTAGAGTTGTTTATCATATCTCTGCGCCAATGAAGGGATCACAATTGGCCACCGAGATCTTGTGATTTAACACCTTGCGACTTCTCCCTTTGGGGTCAAGTGAGAGAGAAGTCTATGCCAATAGCCCAGCGTCGATTCAAGACCTCAAAGATGGAATTCGTGAGGCTATCGAGGACATAGGGCAGCCGCTTTGCGATTTGGTTATGGCAAATTTAATTAAAAGGATATGGTCCTGTAAGCGTGGTCGCGGTGGTCATTTGCCTGATGTTATTTTCCTCTATGAATGGCATAGCTTCTTCTCTAAAATGAAATAAATATCGGATCATTTATATTGAAAAATGGCATTTTTCTTTGAATATCAAAATAACACCTCTTATTGGAAAACCTTTTAATGAATTTTCATGCATAATTTTTGGCCATAGTGTTGAGAGAACCATAAAAAATTCAATTGGAATATTGAAGGAAGCATCTTTATATTTCCATAACAGGATATCTAATTCGAGTGCAATTTATTTCGTGTATGGAGATCGATATACTGAATGTTCATTCAAAATTCCGTGGCCATAGTGTTAACAGGACCATAGAAAATTCAATTGGAACATGGAAAATAAAAATACTTAGATTTCCATAATCGGATATCCGATTCGAGTGAAATTTCTTTGTGAATGTAAACTGATATACTGAATCCTCATGCACAATTTTATGGCCATAGTGTAACAGAACCATAGAAAATTCAATTGGAATATTGAAAAAAAGAATCTTTATATTTCCATAACAGGATAACCGATTCAAATGAAATTTATTTTTTGAGTCAAGACTGATATACTGAATGTTCATTTCAGGAGGATCGAATCATCAGAACCATAGAATCAAATGTTTTTAATTTTTACATATTTAATTTTCTGAATAATTTTCAGAATAAATTCCGATTGTGCTGAGATTCTGCATTTATATTGTATAAGGTATCAATCTCAAGTCCCCTATTCAATTTTTAGGTAATAGTCTTATTGCCCCACCAATGAACGAGCGCTCAAAGCTCCTGCTCAGGGCTTTTCTCAATGTTTATAAATGTAATACATTAACTCCTTAAATGTCAAAATACTCAGAATATATTTTATTTATTCTTAAAACAGTGCATACTTTTAAACACCCTTTATGTCACGCTAAAACAATATTGCGAACAAAATTATCCTTACGCATAAGTTATCAGCTTATCAGTCATTTAAGTTGGTGAATTATCATACGGGTACAGAAAGTTCATTTTCTCATTCCACTCAAAAATTCTAAGGAAATCATCAATCCCTTCTGCACTTCTGCGTATTATAAATAAATAATCATCAGTGTATGACCAGTTCTTACCACTCATTTCATAGTGCATAATGCGGAAATCTACGAGTCTCCAAAATAAAGTATCACGCCATTTCTATCCATCATCACCTTCAAACAACCACAATTTCGAAAAATATCACGCAGATATTAAAACAGACAACGATTTAGCATAGAATGAACGCCTACTTAATTATACATCTCCTTATTATCTCGAAAGGTAGGTTAACATTATATGCAAAACTCGGAACATGGCTTTGTTACAAACGAGCAGGACCGATTAGAATTCACCAGACAGGTTGCTTTTATTCCTTCTAGAATTTTAGAACCAAAATGACGAACGTGTTCGTTTATGTTTTGAGATTATTCTCGTTTAGATTCAGGAATTTTTGAGAGTGTTAGAATGCTACATTTGTGCATTGGAAGGTTATATACTGATGGACAAAATTAGCGCACCACCTAAAATTTCGTTGAATTTTAACAATTGATATCTTCCCAATCTTCAGTCGGATTTCAACGTTTTTTTCTTTCAATTGTAGCTCTGTTATTGTCGAATTTCCTCCATTAAACAGAAGTCCAGAAAATAGAACCTTCATGTTGTACAGGGCGTTTAAATAATGTCATGTTTTATAGTCAAATTTTAACTTCTTCTGTGGGCAATGCCAGATTCCTGAAGCATATAAAAACAATAAAGCTTTGTAGCCTAGTATTTCTTGAGTATTTTGTTTTTTTTCTGCCGACCTCGAAATAAAGGTGATTTTAATGTGTACGAAATTGAGCATTAATGACCCATTTTAATGCTCATTTTTTAAGCCATTTTAATGTGCAATCCTCATGGCAACCGTACACAAAGTATTCAGAAGCACTACCAGAAATGTCAAAACTCTACTGGATCATAGAAACATAAAAATTTATATTTGTCAAATGAATGTCTTGTGCAAAATATAAATGTTTTTCAATCAAGTATTTTTACACAATTCATATTG
This sequence comes from Propylea japonica, assembly GCA_013421045.1. Classification (NCBI taxonomy): domain Eukaryota; kingdom Metazoa; phylum Arthropoda; class Insecta; order Coleoptera; family Coccinellidae; genus Propylea; species Propylea japonica. The sequence continues at coordinate 44,634,967 of CM024248.1, read as the reverse complement.
AGATCGGCGGAAAAATCTTGTAATCAACTCGGTTATTAATCTAGCGACTAATGGTCTCGAACTATTAAAGCGTTCGCTCCGCTCACGCTTTAAAATATCTTGACCATTAGTCGCTGTCTTTAATAACCTAGTTGATTAAATAACTATTAAAAACCAATTTATCTTGAAGTCGTCCAGAGATATTCAACTTTTTATCAACTCTTGTATTTTATGCATTAGCCATGAATATCTTCGCAACCATTTGTTCGATTTGAATGTTTTTTTTAGTTGTAGCTCTTTTATTGGCGAATATCATACTACATGAGATGTTCAAAAAAATAAATGCATCATGCTGTACAGGGCGTTTAAATTTTCGGGTTTTTTTTTCATTACAGTTTAACGCCTTCTGTGGGCAATACCAGATATATGAGGCTTCTTAAAACTATACAGTGATGCATCCTGATGTTTCCTGAGTATTTTGCATTTTAAAAAGCAATTTACTTGTACCCTTCCAGAGATATTCACATTTTCATAACATCTTGCATTTCATACAATATATTGACAATGAATATTTTCAGTCGAGTGATACTGGGGTTAACAGTCATAATTTTCTCTAATTCATAAAATTCATTCGAAATTAATAATTGTGTAAATTTCTAAAGTTTCTTTACTTTCCATAAGTCTACGAAGACAACGCCAAAGAAAAATAAATAAGAATTAACTTTCAACACAAAAATAACGAAAGAAATTAAGGAAAACAGAAAATGTATGATGTTACGAAAATATGATAGCTCTGGAAGGGTACAAGTGAAATTGCATTTTTAAAAATGCAAAATACTCAGGAAACATCAGGCTGCATCACTGTATAGTTTTAAGAAGCCTCATATATCTGGTATTGCCCACAGAAGGCGTTAAACTGTAATGAAAAAAAACGAAAATTTAAACGCCCTGTACAGCATGATGCATTTATTTTTTGAACATCTCATTGTAGTATGATATTCGCAATAAAAGAGCTACAACTAAAAAAACAATTCAAATCGACAAATGGTTGCGAAGATATTCATGGCTAATGCATAAAATACAAGAGTTGATAAAAAGTTAAATATCTCTGGACGACTTCAAGATAAATTGGTTTAAAAAAAAATACTCAAGAAATACTAGGCTACAAAGCTTTATTGTTTTTATATGCCTCAGGAATCTGGCATTGCAGACAGAAGAAGTTAAAATTTGACTATAAAACATGACATTATTTAAACGCCCTGTACAACATGAAGGTTTTATTTTTTGGACTTCTGTTCAATAGAGGGAATTTGACAATAACAGATCTACTATTGAAAGACAAAAACGTTGAAATCCGACTAAAGATTGGGAGGATATCAATTGTTAAAATTTACGAAATTTTAGGTGGTGCGCTAATTTTGTCCATCAGTATATTTAATTGAATTTGATATACACTCACCGGCAAACTAATCGATCAAATTTGTTAATTCATAAATATGATATTTCAAGTCCAATTCGATTGATTTTTTTTCAATTGTAGGTATGTTCATCCTTGATGAATCGCCAGTTTTGAATTTCAAGAAACTAGGCGTACGTCATTTTATACTGGGTGAAACAAAATCTGTTTTTTCTCTAACTTTAGAACCACTCCTGTTGTGTTCCAGTTATTCCACCGTGTGATTTCTTATTTCACCATCAGAACACATCTTCTCTCGGCAATTTAATTCTTCATTCATAACAATAGCTCAATTTTTGTTGAATATAAAGGGTTTCAGCAACATTAAACTCCACAATTTCGCTATGGCTATGAAATTACTTTCACAGATTTATCCATAAATCCGAACGTTATGAAAATGACTGAAAACTGAGTGAAAACATGAAACAAAGAAGATTTGGGAGACATGTTGTTCGGTATGCACCGTTTATTGGAGACGATTTCTTGCTAATGCTTTATTATATAATGCCCGACCGCATCAACCGCATGTGGCTTGGATTGCCAGGGAGTATTTAGCAGAGGTCGATATCCAAGAATTCAACTGGCCTCTCTAAGCCCAAATCTGAACCCAATCCGGCATATTTGGATGTTCTAGGGAAGAAAATTCGATCTCGCGTACCAACTCCTGAAAATTTGCAGCAGCTCAGTGAAGCTCTAATTGATTCTAAACCTCAATGAGGACATGCCGAGACGAATTGCACCTGTTATCTGCGCCTGGGAGGAAAACACGTTATATTTTGACTTAGTTTTCAGTTTGTTTTCATTAGATCAAACTTTTAGGTTGAATATGTTGAAGTACTGTTGTAGCCTTAGCGAAATTTAATGTTTTACCGAAAACCCTGTAAAATTGAGCTATTTTTATAAATGAAGAATTAAATTGTCAAGAGAAGATGTGTATTGATGATGGAATAAGAAAACAACGGTGGAAGAACTGGAACACATCAGGGGTGGTTCTAAAGTTAGGGTAAAAAAAGTTTGGTTTCACCCAGTATAAAATGACGTACACCGAGTTTTCTCGAAATTTGAAACTGGTGGTTGATTAATGATGAACATATCTACAATTGAAAAAAAATCATTCGAATCGGACTTGAAATAACATGTTGTGACTCAATAAATTCAACTTGTGTGAATGTGTTTTAGTTATTCTTGAAAAAATTGCGCAATTCGATACACCTTCTATTCACATAACGATTAACTAATGAATAATGAATCAATGATTTGACGTGAAAAAATCTACAATATAATTCGATCTAAAAAATTTCAAACCAACTGGCAACTTTTTGTTCCCTTTAACAGAAGACTCGTTCTGCCTAATTTGTTAGAAATCACTAATTTTTCCGAATAACTTCCTGGTTAAGAAATGGAATAAATTCCGAGATAAATTCCTCTTAATTTGTCAGCATTCGGCAGTCTGATTTTAATGAATATTCAAGAATAATGAATATGATCTCGATTCTCCGAGATTTGCATTTTAATAAGTTTCAGATTTAGATATTCAGTAAAACATGGAAACATTTCAATCCAACCAAATGATGTCGGGCATTTTCTCTGCGCTATTTCCTGTTTTCGTTATTGTACAGGACGTCTCAATGAAGAATTCTCACCATCAATAACTCAAAAACGAATCAAAATTTGTGAAAACACTCTGACAGGTCGATTTTTTATGACAGGAGAGCATTATCTGGGATACAAAGCTTGATTATAAAGGGTTTTCCAATAAGAGGTGTTATTTTGATTTTAAAAGAAAAATGCCATTTTTTTCTATATAAATGATCGGATGTTTATTCCATTATAAAGGAGAAGATATGCCGTTAATAGTGGAAAATAACATCAAGCAAATAACCACCACGAACACGCTTGCTGGACCATATCCTTTTAATGAAATCTTCCATAACCATGCGCAAAGTGGCTGCCCTATATCCTCGATAGCCTCACGCATTCCATCTTTGAGGTCTTGAATCGACGCTGGGCTATTGGCGTAGACTTTTTCTTTCACGTGGCCCCAAAGGAAGAAGTCGCAAGGTGTTAAATCACAAGATCTCGGTGGCCAATTGTGATCACCTCTTCGAGAGATAACACAGTCCCGAAACTTTTCCCGCAAAAGATCATTGGTTTCGTTGAGTTTTTGTGTTAACTGAATTTTATAAGCCTTAAGACCCAAATCTTTCTGCAAAATACGGTGTATGTTTGTAATGAGTGTCTGGATGCCCAATTCCAAAGAATGACGAGGAATGGACAAACCTGGGTTTTCTTCAACACTTTCGTCTACAGTAGCAATATTCTCGGCTTTTCTTGAGCGACGTGCACGGGTTTTATTCTTCACATCACTAACTCGTCCCAATAGCTCGAATTTTTCCACCAATTTCTTTATTGCGGTCCGACAAAGTGCTTCACGACGACCCAAAAATGTTCGAGTTTTACGAACCGTCTCTGCAAAATTTTCACCATTTTTATAGTAAATTTTAATTATTTCGAAGCGTTCTTGAAGCTTTTTGAAGCAAATGTGGAAAAATGACAGCTTCAAACGTGACTGAAATAGCTATTCAAATAACACCTCTTATTGGAAAACCCTTTACTAGAAACTCCCTGGGAGTGGGGGGTTGCAACCCCATCAGGAATTTGAATAGGGAAAGTGGGTAGTTTTTGTAGCACAAATGTATGCATGGATCCAGATTTGTATGAGCCTGAAAAATGAAAGAAAAAACAGTAAGCAACAGACGATAAGCATTTTGCACCATTGCACTTACCTTCGAAATTTCATGAATACCGTCCTTCTTTCGTTCAGAAGGTATTCACTTCACTTCACTTCATTTTATCCGAACCCTGTATATCATAAAATTTTGTTCAAGTAAGTCAGCTTCCTGCCTCAATATTCCTATCCAGATCTCTCGTAAATGGAGGCGAAAAAGCATCAATTTAACTCGATACAAAATCCTTCATCCTTCATCACAAAGGGCAGTTTTCCATTCATAATAAATTCGACTAATGAGATTCCAATAGTCCTTTTTCCCATTGCAGGAGTGTTCTCTTGTCTGATAAAATTACTCACGAATGCCTGAATCAATTTGTTCCTTTAATTCCAGAGGCCAATCAGCTTTTGGGAATTTCCCTCTTATCGTCTGAATAAAACACTGTTGCTTATTGTTGCGTTCGGTTTCGATCTTTTATTTCGATTTTCGCGTTTTCATTGTTGCTTTATTTCCGATACGGGACGGTCTGATTGAAAAGCACACTTGGATAAATAATTTATGAAGGACATTGTAGACAAAAGTTGATTCGTTTTAAATGAGGATACACATCCTCATATAAAACGTAGTTTTCCTTCCATTTTTGTGTTGGTAATTCGAAAAAATTTGAAATACTTTCATGAAAATGACGGTTTATTATACAGGGGTCTCATTTGAGAGTGTCCACCCTCAATAACTCACAACGAATCAGAATTTGTGAATACACTTAAGACAGGTTAATTTTTTGTCATTTCACAAGTAGAAACTACGCCATTAATGGAAATGGTACGATACACGCTTCAAGAACGCATTGAGATTATTGAAATTCACTATAAAAATGGTGAACATTTGGCAGACGGTCGTAAAACTCGAACATTTTTGTGTCGTCGTGAATCACCTTGTCGGATCGCAATAAAGAAGTTGGTGGAAAAATTCGAGCTGTTGGGACCATTTAGTGATGTGAAAATAGAACCCGTGTACGTCGCTCAAGAACAGCCAAGAATATTGCTGCTGTAGCCGCAAGTGTTGAAGAAAACCTAGGTTTGTCCATTCCTCGTCGTTCTTTGGAATTAGGCATCCCACAAATATCATTACACCGTTTTGGTCTTGGATTGGGTCTTGATGCTTATAAAGTTCAGTTAACAAGAACTCAATCCGGCTGATCATCAACAACGTCGTGTCTTTGCTGATTGAGTCGTTGAAATGCAGAAAAATGATCCGGAATTCCATCGAGAAACCATCTTGAGTGATGAGGCCCATTTCCAACTCGGTGACTTCGTCAACAAGCAAAATTGTCGCATCTGGAGCTCGGAAAACCCAGATTTATTATGAAAAGAGTCTTTATCCTCAACGTGTGACTGTTTAGTGCGGTTTATCATTCGGCGGAGTCATTGGACTATACCTTTTCAAAAATGAGGCTGGAGCAACAGTTACGAAAGTATTGATCTTTTGCTGGAAAAATTTCGGACCGTGTTATCACCATTGTCCACCGAGATCTTGTGATTTAACACCTTGTGACTTCTTCCTTTGAGGCCACGTGAAAGAGAAGGTCTACACCAATAGCTCAGGGTCGATTCAAGACCTAAAAGATGGAATTCGTGAGGCTATCGAGGACATAGGGCAGCCACTTTGCGATTTGGTTATGGAAAATTTCATTAAAAGGATATGGTCCTGTAAGCGTGGTCGTGGTGGTCATTTGCCTGATGTTTTTCTTTTCACTATTAACGGCATAGTTTCTTCTTTATAATGAAATAAACATTCGACCATTTTTATTAAAAAATGGCATTTTTCTTTGACTCAAAATAACACGTCTTATTGGAAAACCCTTCAGTAGGAACAAGCTTTGTATCCCAGATCAAGTCCCCCTGTCATCAGAAATCCACCTGTCGAGTGTTATCACAAATGCAGATTCGTTGTTGAATTATCGAAGGTGGACACTTTTGAATGAGCCACCCTGTATTTCTATAGCACACGATCTAAATATTTCTATCTCACACTGAGTTTATCTGGACGATAATTCATAACAAATTCGCTTCAATCGATTTTTCGAACTTGTTTAGCTATAAGGATCTCCTCCCTTATGAATATAGACCAAACTTTGTTCGGAAATATTCATGTCATCTATTTAAAATGGAAATTTACTTTTGAAGAAAATTAAATATTTATGTCCCACGACGTAGATTAGATTTTATTCAGAGGAAATGTTGAATTTCTACAAAATCTTGTCATTTTATAATCCGAAAGATTTATTGAAGAAACTTGTGATCAAACATGAAATGATGACGCATTTCTTCGAATTTTGCGCAGTTTGAAATTAGGTTTCGCGTGGAATTCATATCGGAGTTTTGTTCCAGGAAACTAATTAGTTTTGTTGAAACAATGGAAGATATTCAGGCTGAATTTTTCGTCGAAGAAATCGAAAAAGAATCAATGGAATAGATAACGAAATCATTGAAAGATACGTTGAAATGATAACAATGTGATGTTACGATTATGATTATATTCATTCACGTTTTCGTATGGTGCGAATTTGCATATAAAAGCATTTTGTTCGCTTCATTGTGTGTTACATAAAGGGTGTTTCAAATTGCGCCTTTTAAATAAAAATATAGATGAATTCGTTTGTGTTATTCTGACATTAAGAAGTGTAATGTAAAGGGTTTTTCAATAAGAGGTGTTATTTGATATTCGAAAGTGCCATTTTTCAATATAAATAACCGGATGTTTATTTCATTTTAAAGAAGAAGCTATGCTGTTAACATTGGAAAATAACATCAGGAATATGAGCACCACGACCACGCTTCAGGACCATATCTTTTAATGAAAATTTCCATAACCAAATCACAAATGGTGGTGCCGTATTCTCGAGAAGTGATATTCGAAAAGTATACGGAAATTCATTCGCGGTGTTGCATTTTGCAGGCAAAAAAGGGGCGTGCGCAATGAAGTTCGTATACGTTTTCGAATATCACTTCTCGAGAATACGGCACCCAACCAGTTCTCGATAGCCTCACGATCCATATTTGAGGTCTTGAATCGACGATGGGCATTGACGTAGACTTCTCTTTCGCGTGGCGCAAAAGGAAGAAAACGCAAAGTTTTAAATCACATGATCTCAGTGGCCAATTGTGATCACCTCTTCGAAGATAACACGGTCCGGAAACTTTTTCCTGCAAAGATCAATGGTTTCGTTTCTTGTGTGTCACGTAGCACCGTCTTGTTGACAGTACACGTTGTCCAAATCAATACTATCCAATTTCGGCCATAAAAACATTAATCATCTGTCGATTAGCTCAGTCCATTCACCTTAACTGTTGCTCCAGCACTTCTTCAACACTTTCGGATACAGCAGCAATATTCTTGGCTGTTCTTGAGCGACGTGCACGGGTTCTATTCTTCACATCACTAACTTGTCCAAAGCTGGAATTTTTCCACCAATTTTTTATTGCGCTCCGACAAGGTGCTTCACGATGACCCAAAAAATGTTACAGTTTTTCTAACCTTCTCTGCCAAATTTTCACC
>CM024248.1:44530574-44627145 GCA_013421045.1 Propylea japonica | reverse complement strand
AAAAAAAAAAATTCAAAATAAACAATTGCCTAGTTTCAACTGACTGTATTGAAAAAAAATGTACTACGCCAGTTTGGCAAGTTTTGTCAAAAGTTGGCGCATTTTGTAAGGATTCCAAATGGTATAATACTTGTTAAACTGTAGCTGCCGTAGTTCAAATTTATTTCGATTGCCTTTGAATACCTTTCTCTTAAACTGCTTCCCAGTAAAAAAGTCCAATGGATTCAAGTCCGGTGAACGGGCCGGCCACCAGATTGGAGCAGAACGTCCGATACATCTTCCGGGAAAAACTGTTACCAGAAAAAAATTCCCAAAGAAATTTCTCAGGAAAAATTTTTTCTGGAAAATTATTTTCTCTGGAAATTTTTTTTTTCTGGTAACATTTTTCCCGGAAGATGTATCGGACGTTATGGTCCAATCTGGTGGCCGGCCCGTTCACCGGACTTGAATCCATTGGACTGTTTTACTGGGAAGCAGTTTAAGAAAAAGTGTATTCAAAGGCAATCGAAAATAAATTTGAACAACGGCAGCTACAGTTTAACAAGTATTATACCGATTTTGGATCCTTACTAAATGCGCCAACTTTTGACAAAACTTGCCAAACTTGCGTAGTACATTTTTTTTAATACAGACAATTGAAACTAGGCAATTGTTTATTTTGAATTTTCTTTCTGAGAATCAAGCCCTATTTTAATGAAACCTAGAGCAGCTGGTATTCCAATTTTGATTACAGTTCAGACAAGCATTATTCAGGTTACACAGCAAAAAAAGTTGGAAAAAGTTGATATTTGTGGCAACAGGAGCGAAAAGACTGTCACAGGGTGTGGAATTTTGCGTGTTTATATTAAATGCCCATTATTTTAAAATCATGCAACTCAGATTTTTTTTTTATTTTTCTGACAACCAGCATTACTTGCCTTTTCACCCGGTTTCGGGTTGACGTCGAGTTTTGGGACACCCTGTATATTTAGTATCAATCTCAAGTCCTATACAAAATTTTGAGGTAATAGCCTCAGGGCTTTCTCAACTTTCATAGCTGTCGTATGCAATGTCTCTCAGTGAGTACTACACTTTCGATTCGAAAAAAAATTGAATAAATAAATATGTAAATTATCGATGAATGTTCCCCACTTCACGCGAGTGCTTCTGTGAGTTTTTTTTCTTATTTCAATAAATTTTTTGACACGTTCCAACATGAACCGGAAGATTCGTTTCCTATCGAAAAGGTCGAACACGTCCGCTCAAAGTTAGACCGGGTAAAGTGGACACCGAAATGCGTCCCCTTTCAATCATAAATTGACTTGTCCCGTTTTTTTTGAGTGAATGTACCGTAACGGTGTCATTCCGATTGACGAGGTTTCTGCTCTGACAAAATATACAGGATTCACACTGCTGAACAAACGACTGGACGAAGGATCGATTTCAGGGACGCAAAAATGTCAAACAATATTGTTGAGGTTCGGGTCCTGGTCGGAAATGTAAGTTGGAGTTGAATATTCGAGGATTTATTTTTACAATTTTCATTAATTGGGATTTATTGGGTACATTTGTTCAAGGTAATTTTAATTGAACCAAAATATCGAATGATTTTATTTATTTTATGTTGGTATTGGGCGCTTGAAACTGGAAATGTGCATTATTTTCGAATGGGCATTCCCAGTTATTCCCAAAAAATTATTTCCGAAATTAATAACCTTCAGAAAACTCCTAGCGATTGTCCGTTTTTCCTTTCTTTGTAGGTTAGGTGATATTATTTATTTTATATCGGGTATTGTGCGTTTGAAACTAGAAATGTGCATTATTTTCGAATGGGCATTTCCAGTTATTCCCAAAAATTATTTCCGAAATTAATAACCTTCAGCAAACTCCTAGTGATTGTCCGTTTTTCCTTTCTTTATTAGGTTAGGTGATATTATTTATTTTATATCGGTATTGTGCGTTTGAAACTAGAAATGTGCATTATTTTCGAATGGGCATTCCCAGTTATTCCCAAAAAATTATTTCCGAAATTAATAACCTTCAGCAAACTCCTAGTGATTGTCCGTTTTTCCTTTCTTTGTTAGGTTAGGTGATATTATTTATTTTATATCGGGTATTGTGCGTTTGAAACTAGAATGTGCATTATTTTCGAATGGGCATTCCCAGTTATTCCCAAAAAATTATTTCCGAAATTAATAACCTTCAGCAAACTCCTAGTGATTGTCCGTTTTTCCTTTCTTTGTTAGGTTAGGTGATATTATTTATTTTATATCGGGTATTGTGCGTTTGAAACTAGAAAGTGCATTATTTTCGAATGGGCATTCCCAGTTATTCCCAAAAAATTATTTCCGAATTATATACTTCAGCAAACTCCTAGCGATTGTCCGTTTTTCCTTTCTTTGTTAGGTTAGGTGATGTTATTTATTTTATATCGGGTATTGTGCGTTTGAAACTAGAAATGTGCATTATTTCGAATGGGCATTCCCAGTTATTCCCAAAAAATTATTTCCGAATTAATAACCTTCAGCAAACTCCTAGCGATTGTCCGTTTTTCCTTTCTTTGTTAGGTTAGGTGATATTATTTATTTTATATCGGGTATTGTGCGTTTGAAACTAGAAATGTGCATTATTTTCGAATGGGCATTCCCAGTTATTCCCAAAAATTATTTCCTCCGAATTAATAACCTTCAGCAAACTCCTAGCGATTGTCCGTTTTTCCTTTCTTTGTTAGGTTAGGTGATATTATTTATTTTATATCGGGTATTGTGCGTTTGAAACTAGAAATGTGCATTATTTTCGAATGGGCATTCCCAGTTATTCCCAAAAAATTATTTCCGAAATTAATAACCTTCAGCAAACTCCTAGCGATTGTCCGTTTTTTTCTTTCTTTGTTAGGTTAGGTGATATTATTTATTTTATATCGGGTATTGTGCGTTTGAAACTAGAAATGTGCATTATTTTCGAATGGGCATTCCCAGTTATTCCCAAAAAATTATTTCCGAAATTAATAACCTTCAGCAAACTCCTATAGCGATTGTCCGTTTTCCCTTTCTTTGTTAGGTTAGGTGATATTATTTATTATGTCGGGTATTGTGCGCTTGAAACTAGAAATGTGCATTATTATCGAATGGACATTCCCAGTTATTCTCAAGAAATTATTTCAAAAATCAATAACCTTCAGCAAAATCCTAGCGATTCACAGGTTTTTGTATCATTATTGGGCTCTTAGATATCAAATTTTCACCCGATCGATTCTCTTTGTTCGAAAAAAACTACAAATCATCGGGTTTTAGTATTCACATCACTAACTTGTCCCACTGCTCGAATTTTTCCATCAATTTCTTTATTGCGGCCCGACAAGTGCTTCACGACGACCCAAAAAATGTTCGAGTTTTACGAACCGTCTCTGCCAATTTTCACCATTTTTATAGAGAATTCCCGAAGCGTGTATCGTTACATTTTCATGAAAGACGTAGTTTCTACTTGTCAATGTCAAAAAATTACATTTTCAAACGTGACATCTACCGAAATAGCGGGCTATTCAAAATAACACTTCTCAGTGGCGCAGCCAGGATTTTGTTTTGGGGGCTGAATTAAACAATTCTTGATGATACAACAAATACGAAATGTTCAAAACAATTAAGAAGAAAGGAATAACGAAGAAAATTAATCTTTGGGGGGGGGGAGGGTCTGCAGCCCCAAAGCGCCCCCCCTAGCTGCGCCAGTGACACTTCTTATTGGAGAACCCTTTAGAATGGTCGTAACTTTTCTCTGGAATATGAAACAGAAAAATTAAGAAAAGCCCTGAGAAGGTGCTTTTGAGCGCTCGTTCATTGTTGCAGCAATAATGCTATTACCTCAAAATTTTGTATTGGACTTGGGATTCATGCTAAATATACGATTGCAAAATCTCAGCACGATCGGAATTGTATTCTGGAAATTATTCAAAAACTGAAATATGTTCCGAAATCAAAATAAAATTTAAAAAAATTAAATTCTATGGTTCTTATGATGCGACCCTCTTGAAATTTTGCATGAATATTCATTCAGTATATCAATCTTTATTCCAATTGAGTTTTCTATGTTTCTGTTAACACTATGGCCACAAAATCTTGCCTAAGGCTTACTTTGAGTATCTTGCATGTGGCCGCAGAATTTCATTTCGATTTGTTTCGTTTTGTCTGAGATATGGGAACAAAATCTTCGAATGGTCATATTTTATGGAACACCCTGTACGATTTGGCTGGTTAACGAAACTAACCGCGGCATTTGGGAAACGAACTAACGCAGAAAATCTCAATTCTGTAAGACAATCCCTTCTAGAGTTATCGTGTTTGCGGGCAGACGGCCCCACGGACAAAATTGAATTTGACCACGGATTCGTCGTCGAGGAATCGAACCCTATCATTTGAGACCATTTTCAGCTCAAAATTCGAGAAAACATTTGGGCAAGACGATTTAGCACTCCTTTGAGTAGAACCAGCGCTCAAAAATGCTCGAGAAAGTACTCAATTTTTTTCCTCTAGAGCTCTATAAATAACCATAATTTTCAATCATCGTTGAAGAATTCATTGAATTCGCTCTGCACTTTCTTTATCTTTCCATTGGCAAACTTCCGTCCACTTGTTAAATTTTGATTCGACACAAAATCGACATTTATTATAACAAAATTAAACGCTATCGAGTATGTCGAATTCAAGGTTTTAAATAATGTCTTTCTCAACTCGTGCTGTCTCTACATTAACCTACCACTTGAATTTATATATCGGGCGGTCAGGTTTATACAGCAAACGTGTTTCATACCGCCTGTACATTATTTAATGTTTTATCGATATCAACCTTGATAGGTTTTTTTGATCGGACATCAGGCAGTGAAGAACGACATGCAAGCATGTGTATAAATAAGTTCTGTTAATTACACAGGGTCATTTGCGTATAGAAAGTTTGTTGATGAATTGATTATATCTACATATGTATACTGGGTGTCCCAGAGGTATTAGACTACTTAATTGTTAACGTGACATTCTTGTTGATGGAAAATTTAATGTTATTTGGTCTGTTTTCTTCACATAGCCTTTGATATTTAACGTTTCGGCCAACATTCACCAGGAAGCATTTTCAGTGAAAAACTCAGTTTTTTCCAATCAGCTTGTATTAATTAGATTATATGAATGATTTCATGTGGGGGAGAAAAGATGTTCTTCTTAAGCACATTCGATGTTAATATTTCAAATTACCATGAAAATCTTATAGTCAATGGGCCAGCGCCTGTTTTTCATAATGATTATTAACAATCTGAATATTTGTGAGTAGCTTCATTTTGACGAGACGCCCAACTTTTTCCCCTACCAAAATTCTCGATAGTGAGGGCTAATACAGTATGGAGGTGTCAAAAGTGGTAAATGGGCGAATGTTCAAAATTTATTACTAACAGCAACGTTATAAATCAAATCTTGAAACAATTTTATTACAAATTGAAAACAATAATTGTCCTACAAAAATGATAATTTTATCAAAGTGTCCCCCACTCCCAACATATATCAACAACTAGGTCTAAAAAAATTATTACTAACCGACTGATTTTTTCAATGTTGCTTAGCAAATATTTCCCTCATGAACTGGTCACTGTCCTACAAATTGAGTGGTATATTCCAGTCCTACCTAAGAAATTGTACCACAGAACCCACAATTAAAAATGATTACTAACAATTGACAATTTCGAAGCGTAGGACTGGAAAAACGTACCACTCAATTTGTAGGACAATGTGACCAGTTCATAAAAAAAATATTTGCTAAGCAGCAGTGCAAAAATCTTCCGGTTAGTAATAATTTTTTTAGATCTAGTTGTTGATATATTTTGGGAGTGGGACACACTTTGATAGAATCATCATTTTTGTAGGACAATTATTATTGTTTTCAATTTGTAATAAAATTGTTTCAAAATTTAATTTATAAAGTTGCTGTTAGTAATAAAATTTTAACATTCGCCCATTTAACACTTTTGACACCTCCATACTGTATTAGCTCTCACTATCGAGAATTTTCGTAGAGGAAAAAGGTCGGCGTCTCGTCAAAAAGAAGCTACTCACAATATTTTGATTGTTAGTAATCATTATGAAAAACAGGCGCTGGCCCATGGACTATTAATGATTCAATATTGAGAACAGTGAAAATCGAAGTAACACGGTTTCATTGATGAATTTTATAGTGTTGCCTGCCATCTCTTATATAATTTTTGTACTTTGTTACTAGAGTTTTATGTTTTCAGTTATGTTTTTGAATTTGTTTCCTCTTCTGTGAATTCTGTGGCGTATTCACAATTAACTCTAATTCTTCATTGAACAATAGTGCTTTCTTTATATTCATCATAATCAATTCACCATGTTTTAAAGAAATTGAATTTTCAAATTCGTGGATGTAATTCAGTTCTTCACTGCGATTAATTAAATGTGATATAAAAAGCATCGTTCTACAAATATAATTTACTTTCACTGAGTTAATGAACAAATATTCGAGACGTGGACTCCATATTCATATTTGAAAATGTATTTGTTCACTTTAAGCATCAGTAAAAGTTATCAGTTCCAATTGTATATAAAAGAATATAAATCCTGAAATGAATTTCTTGAAACAAAATACTTTCTTTTTTAATATTACTCAAAATTTTTCCGTTGTTTACATTTATTTGAAATTCATTAGATGTTTTCATTATTTAAATTGTTCGGAAGTGAACGAAATTCTAATTAATGACAAAGCACTGTAGTACAATGTTTTTTCAAATTTATTCAAGAAAACCGCTTATAAATATTGGCATATCATTCAGGAACATTAGCTTCTATAAACCAACTTTGAATAATAAGAATTCAAGAATATACAGGGTGCTACAAGCTTGAGGTTGTTCTAGCTCCTCCAAAAATATGAACAGATTCTAATAACTTACCCTCTAAAATGCTTCGTTTTCCAGATACAGGGTGTTAAATCGAGAACAAAATCGTTCTTTCGAATATCTAAGGAATCTGTTATCGTATCTACTACAGAAAACAGCTTTCGTGGGCATTTTCTAATCATAATATCAAATAATATGGTAATTTCTTAATAGGTTGGAAAATGTTTTGAAGGGTGAGTGCATGTTTTCCCCAATTTCTACGCTACTGAAAAAAGTGCGGATTTTGAGAGGACCATTTGAATTGCCCATGTTTTCTACCGCAAAAAGTTACTTCTCTTATGTTGAAAAACATGATCAATTTTCAGTCTGTTGAACGAGAAGTTGAGAACAATATTTCAAAAAATTGACGATATTTTTCAACATAAAAGTAGACTGTTATTTTCTGCGATTTGACTGAAAACTGTAAATAATATTTCCAAATCGAAATGATCTGTTGACATTATTTGGTCAAATAACCAGAACGCTTCATCACGTGTTTCCTAACTTTATTTTCCAGAAATAATAACAAACTCACGATTGTTGCATTCTTGTAAAAACAATGCTAAATTGCATTTCGCCTTGTTTGAAAACGTTTCAACAAAAACTTATGCATCCCATAACGAAATATTTTATATACATCCTCAAATTTAATGGAATTTTTGAATGAGGAAATCTCTCATTTATTTATTTTTTAACCGCCAATTAATTCTCAATGAATAAAACGAAACCGCGATGGTTACTTATGCAACTTAGTTAAATAAATTGTTTATTGTACTCGGTTGTAAACAAACAATACGTCTTCAATATAGTAAATCGAGCGTTACAATTAAAAGAATCTTTGTGACGGAAATCTCCAGTGAAGTTCAAGTTGTTGCAAGGTCGACAACAATACAATATCGTTTAAGTTCAGAACCTTTGGAGAATTCGCAATGTTTTATGTCAACATAACAATTTATTGCGGACGGAAATTACTTATGACGGTATTGATGTATTACATATTGTTTTTATTTCGTTTATTTCGATCATTCATTGTTATTCTCGAAGTTGCCACAATAATTTGCCAGTCGTTTTCAGAAAACGATTTGTAGATTGTGGGTTTGATTCACACAATGACTATATACAGGGTGTCCCGGAAAATGTGGGAAATCTCTCGGATTCAGATAGAACATAAAAAATGAAGATGACAATTAAGTTCCCATAATTTTTTTCCTAGTGGCCTTCGCTACGAAGATACGAGCTCCTAAATGACGCCACTGGAAATTCATTTAAGTGGAATAAGTTTCAAACTACTCGATATAATTTGATGAAAATTTGATATGATTAATATTATTAAGGACCTCTTAAATCACCGCACTCAAATTTCAATTAGCTTGTTCAGTTTACCAGGAGCGGACTGGGTTGTACATTTTAATGCTCACATTTTTAACACCCTGTATGATGAGGTGCTAAAAAAAAATTTGGATATCTTGAACATTAAGCTAAAGAAAAGGTACAGATGTTCAAGAAACTGTCTACAAATTGGGTATAATCATCTCCCACAGATTGTAACAACAATATTTCGACCTAAATATAACAATTATTCGACACTGAAAAATATGTATCATCAACAGAGCTGGTTATTATCACAACCAACAAAAATAACTTCAATCAATAAGAATGAAAAAATTGACTCAAAAAACGTTATAAAAAGCGGAACTAACCGCTGTTAATTGAAAATTTCCCACACAAACAATAGAAACATAAAAATAAACACATACCTAACAGTTTACAGTGTATTAAAAAGGAACATTTGAAAAAAACATAATTTATGCATAACACAACCTGGTTTATTAAAAGAACATTATAATGCAATAATGTATTAGACATTCATTTATTCACAGTGGTACTAAACCATTTCACAAACGAACAATTAATCAATTGAATAAAAAATATTGACTTTGCTATGTTAAAGATCCATTTACTCGAAACTAATTGCAGTACTATTTTGGTATTCATTTTAAGGTTCCTTTATCCCAGTTTAACAAAACAGTTTGAGAAAAAAATACTCCGTTGAGATAAAATTTGAAATTAAATATTGTGCACAAAGTGATAATTGTTTGAAGACTGCTGACTACATCTACTTCACAAGTCGAGATATTTGTGCCAAATAGGTAAGATTTCACTCTCCAATCATGTAGGTAGCTCAATATGTATTTCTCGATTATCACTTCTTTTAGCGTTATATTACAGTGGAATGGTCATTCACCGAAAATATTTATAATGAACTTGAATTGAAGTAATCTTCCTATCGTGAAAATTCAAGATAAGGAAATACATAACGTACTAGATTGTGTTAGGTCAATACGAGTACATAATGTGATAGTAGCGTAGTATGAGCGAGTATCTTATGAATGATAAGAGATCAAATAAGCCTATAAATAAACTAAACATACTTTAGAAATACCAAGCCGGTAATATTTTGAATTTACTTTTCTACAATCTGTTCAATCTGTCATGTTTCTTGGTTAGATTTAATTATCATATATTATAGTCTAAGAGCCCGTGAACCCTTTGTTATTTTATAAAAGCTTAAAATTTGTCTACGCATGCTCCTAACACAGGTAAGAACGATGGACCATTATGAAATTTGGGTTACCCTGGCTTTGGCAGGTAAACGGTATTAAAGGGGTGTAAAATACTGATCTAATTTCGTCAAATTATAAAGTGTGATTTTTGATATTACCTTCAGAATATCATTAAAAATCACGTCCTTAATTGCCAGACACTTACTATAGTGGCAACCCCTTGCCAGACACCCTTAATGTTCATAAAATTATATGTATACTTATGTATACTTACGTTATAGTATAAAAGCTGATTTTATATATGATACTTGGGCAATAATAAGATAATGTTTCCTCATTAGCCAGACATTTTTGATAGTGCCAACCAACCCTTTGTCAGACAAGCTTGTAGTTTAGCTGCAGGTGCGAGCGCGAGACAGTATTTATGAGTGGGTGCGAGTGAGACGGCATGATTATAATGACTTATGCAAATACATTTTTTAGTACACATTTATATAACTAATCATTTAAGTGATTTCAAAAACATCTGAAGGAAAAACATTCATGCTACAACTAAATTAAATTGTTAATAGAATAAATGAAATTTTTAAAAATTTTATTTAGTTGTAGCATCTGATGTCTTTTCTTCAGATTTTTTGAGATTAACTTAAATGATTAGTTATATAAATCTGTACCAAAAATTTATTTTTTTTATTATTATTATAATCATGCCGTCTCACTTGCACCACTCATAAATACTGTCTCGCGCTCGCACCTGCAGCTAAACTACAAGCTTGTCTGGCAAAGGTTGGCACTATCAAAATGTCTGGCTAATGAGGAAAATTATCTTATTATTGCCCAAGTATCATATATAAAAATCAGCTTTTATACTATAACGTAAGTAGAATTACATATAATTTAATGAACATTAAGGGTGTCTGGCAAGGGGTTGCCACTATAGTGAGTGTCTGGCAATTAATAACGTGGTTTTTAATGATATTCTGAAGGTAATATCAAAAATCACACTTTATATTTGACGAAATTAGATCAGTATTTTACACCCCTTTAATACCTTTTACCTGCCAAAGCCATGGTAACCCAAATTTCATAATGGTCCATCGTTCTTACCTATGTTGGGAGCATGCGTAGATAAGTTTTCAGCTTTTATAAAATAACGAAGGTCTGGCGTTTGTTTATTATCTGAAGTTGGCAGTATTTGATGTCGTAACGTAAAATAAAGTCAACGTTGCCGAATGTACCCGGCCTCGTCCGACGAGCTTGCAAGTTATCAGAGAACTCTATGCAATATTGACAACATAACGTATCAATCTGACAAGAAAATAAAAAACATAACCTGAAATTTTAATATACACTGTTGAATATGCCAAATTTCCATGGCCAACCGACGGCTCAAACTTTCGTGAACGGGCTATACTCGAAACATTATCTGTCATCTGTCAATTCAGAACTGCTCTCACAATCAACATTTTCAATGCGAAACCACTAAACGTTATTTATAAATAAGTTACATTGATTTCAATAAAGAAATCGTTTATTAATCTAGCGATTAATAAACTATTCATGTGAACTGAGTCATTTTGATGGAACTCAATTTCCGTGAACAAATTCCAGAATATGCATACAGAAGCTTTTCCGTCATATTTCCATTAATTCGATATTTGTATGGTATCGTGAAAGGAACTTCAACAATGCTATCAGGTGTCCATCAATTTCAAAGTAAACATTTGTTTTACACACAATTGTTAGTATTAGAAAACGGGGAATATCCTTGGTTTATGAAAATAAAACGTGATTTGTTGAGCACATATGAGTTTTTCGATCACACATAATATTTGAGATGTGGAAAAACAAGAAGCGATATACAGTGGGTTGCCAAATTATTAGGGACACTACTTTTTTCTGTAATTTTCAGGTTTATATTAATTTTATGGGCCAATTATTGATGTTAGGTATTGTAACTTCTTCTTTATCCATTGGAGGTTTTTACTAAGACAGAAAAACACATATTTCATAGTCACACGTAATTATTTTTCCATAAAATATGATGAACTGAAAAATCTAATATTTGGTAATGCCGCCTTTGGCTGCAATTAAGGCTTCCAGACGTCGGGGCATGCTCTCAATGCAAATTTTTGCATTGTGTTGTATATTGGGGCTCTAATGCCACACCCTAATAGGCATTTCAATAAGTTGCCACTTGGTGGTGATAACTTCTTTGTTAACCTCACGTTTCGTGAGTTCCCAAAGGTTTTCAATGGGCCAGGGCAAAACCTTCACAATCTTGGCGGCCAGAAATGCTGTTACAATCCTGGCTTTATGGCACGGTACCAATTCGTGCATAAACACGTATTCCTTATCATCAGGAAACCATTCTTCCACCTGTGGTAAGAGCCGACTTTCAAGCACTCGCCTGTTCTGGTCCTGCCTCATGGTCCCTTGGAAGATGTAGAGACGTCCCATACCTTTGGCTGAGATTACAGAACACACGGTGATGCTAACAGGTTGTTTAACCCTCTCTACAAGACAGTCCGGGTGAAACTGCTCCCCTGGGAGTCAGCGGACGAAAAAGCTCTTATCAACCGAAATTGAATGGCGACTGCGATGGGCCAGACAACACCGAAATATGACAGTTCCGGACAATTGGAGTCGAGTAATAATGATTTCAATTGATTTGTGGTATTCCTCAATTGTTTTAGTAGTAATAATGATATTTAACAGGTATGCTTCTCTGATGAGTCGACTTTTCAATTTTGGCTGATTAGAGCTCATTCGTCCGCCGACGCCCAGGGGAGCAGTTTCACCCGGACTGTCTTGTAGAGAGGGTTAAACAACCTGTTAGCATCACCGTGTGTTCTGTGATCTCAGCCAAAGGTATGGGACGTCTCTACATCTTCCAAGGGACCATGAGGCAGGACCAGAACAGGCGTGTGCTTGAAAGTCGGCTCTAACCACAGGTGGAAGAATGGTTTCCTGATGATAAGGAATACGTGTTTATGCACGACTTGGTACCGTGCCATAAAGCAGGATTGTAACAGCATTTCTGGCCGCCAAGATTGTGAAGGTTTGGCCTGGCCCATTGAAAACCTTTGGGAACTCACGAAACGTCAGGTTACCAAAGAAGTTATCACCACCAAGCGAACACTGATTGAAACGCCTATTAGGGTGTGGCATTAGAGCCCCAATATACAACACAATGCAAAAATTTGCATTGAGAGCATGCCCCGACGTCTGGAAGCCTTAATTGCAGCCAAAGGCGGCATTACCAAATATTAGATTTTTTCAGTTCATCATATTTTATGGAAAAATAATTACGTGTGACTATGAAATATGTGTTTTTCTGTCTTAGTAAAAACCTCCAATAAATAAAGAAGAAGTTACAATATCTAACATCAATTATTTGCCCATAAAATTAATATAAACCTGAAAATTACAGAAAACTAGTAGTGTCCCTAATAATTTGGCAACCCACTGTACAGGATGAGTCTCTGAATTATGTATCACAAAAACTATGTTTTTTGCTGATTTTTTTTATCAATTGGTGAAAGTCCAAATGTATGTGTTTTCCCCCAACTCCTACGCTAATGGATAAAGTATACGGTTGTTGACACTCCCATTCGAACCGCCAATGTATTCTACACAAAAAGATGCCCTTAAGCATATGCTCTAAGATAAAAAAAATCAATTTTCATATTGAGAGATATGGTCCATTTTTGGAAATATATTTCATTAAATTTCCTTACTAACAGTCAAAAAATTGACCATATGTTTTTCAACATAAAAGTTGGTTTTCTCGTAAACCGTAGACTTTAGAGTGTATTACTAATGGTAACCTTTTCTTGTAGAAAACATTGGTGGTTCGACCAATGGGCAACATAAATCCAAGTATGTTTATTATTGATTTCAATGGAAATTCAGTGGCTCGATATTAAATTTTAACTCATGGAGGTATATCAATGACTTCTGCACTCGTTTCACAAATAACTGTTGACTGTTTTTCTCTCGTTACATTTTCTATTTCAACATATCAAGCTCAAGTAAAAAAGTATAAAGTTTCTAACGTTTTCAAGAAGTCAGATTCACTTCTCGAATCGTCATGTGAAATAAGAAAAAGATTTAGTTCATGACCTCAAATCAAAAAACATACAGTATTTTTCAACTAATTAAAGGAAAATCATCCCGAAGAGGATTCGTCCAAACTGTTTATAACTTTCGGTGGCCTGGGCATACCTCCAAAATTATATTGTCGTAATGTAGATAGAAGAGGCTTCGACGAATTTAAATCACAAGTGGTATCGTTCATTATACGATTTGTTTATCAGTAAGCTGACTTTATCGTCCACTAATAATTCGCGAATTTTATTATGATGTTGATACGTATACTGTATAGTATTATCGTTTTCAGTGTGATAATTCACGAAAATATGCGAGCGTGGTCCCAGGCAACTCAATAAGTGTGGGTCGATTTTTAAATGAAATTAAACAAGCTGTGTATGAAGTAATATATCAATATATACGGATAAAAGAATAGTCCGAGGTCCAGCGCCTGTTTTTCATGAAGATTGCTAACAATCTGAATATTTGTGAGTAGCTTCATTTCGACGAGACGACTAACTTTTTCCTCTACGAAAATTCTCGATAGTGCACGAGGGCTAATACAGTATCGAGGCGTCAAGTGTTAAATGAATGAATGTTCAAATTTCATTACTAACAGCTACTTTATAAATTAAATCTAGAAACAATTTCATTACAAATTGAAAACAAAAATTGTCCTACAAAAATGATGATTCTATCAAAGTGTCCCCCACTCCCAACATGTATCAACAACTAGGTTTAAAAAAAATATTACTAACCGGCTTATTTTTTCCCTGTTGCTTAGCAAATATTTCCTTTGTCAACTGGTCACATTGTCCTACAAATTGAGTGGTACGTTTTTCCAGTCCTACGCTCGGAAATTGTCAATTGTTGGTAATCATTTTTAATTGTGGGTTCTGTGGTACAATTTCTGAGGTAGGAATGGAAAAACGTACCACTCAATTTATAGTGATGTGTTCATGTGATCAGTTCATGAAGGAAATATTTGCTGAGAAACAGTGAAAAAATCAGCCGGTTAGTAATAATTTTGTTAGACCTAGTTGTTGATATATGTTGGGAGTGGGGGACACTTTGATAGAATCATCATTTTTGTAAGACAATTATTGTTTTCAATTTGTAATAAAATTGTTTCAAGATTCCATTTATAAAGTAGCTGTTAGTAATTTAAACATTCACCCTTTTTTTTGACGCCTCAAAACGGTATTAGCCCTCACTTTCGAGACATTTTCGTAGAGGAAAAAGGTAGCGTCTCACTTTTCTAACAAGACATTGTCGCCTTGGCAAGCATATGATTAGAATTAGCTCAACAGGAATTGAGTTTAGATTTAGTGGAAAAGAGAAGGAAACCCCTGTTCACTTGGTTACAGAATGTCTTGCCTGAGCAAAGAATATCCCGGACAGGAGAATTATACGTAAAAGAAACGCGGATCTAACCTTCTTGAAGTCCTCTCAGATATTGAAGATTCGGAACAAACACAGTCAGTTATCACTTCTAAAAGTACCAAAACAAGGCCTTTTCAGTCTGAGGTCCTGGTAACTCGAAAAGCGAAGGATATGAAGAGGCTAACACACTAGCCAGAAAAAGAGTATAAACATCACTTACTAGCCCAGAACCTTTTCGTGGTATGGGCAAATGCAACTAAAGGGTTTTCCAATAAGAGGTGTTATTTTGATATCCAGAGAAAAAATGATCGGATGTTTATTTCATTATAAAGAAGAAGCTATGCCGTTAATAGTGGAAAATAACATCAGGCAAATGACCACCACGACAACGCTTACAGGACCAAATCCTTGTAATGAAATTTTCCATAACCAATCGCAAAGTGGCTGCCCTATGTCCTCGAAAGCCTCACGAATTCCATCTTTATGGTCTTGAATCTGCGCTGGGCTATTGCGTAGACCTTCTCTTTCACGTGGCCCCAAAGGAAGAAAATCGCAAGGCGTTAAATCACAAGATCTCGGTGGCCAATTGTGATCACCTCTTCGAGAGATAACACGGTTCGGAAAATTTTCCCGCAAAAGATCAAAATGGTTTCGTTGCTTGTGTGGCAGTTCTGTTAACTGAACTTTATAAGCCTTTAGACCCGAAAAATACGCGTTTGTGGAATGCCTAATTCCAAAGAACGGCGAGGAATGGACAAACATGCGTTTTTTCAACACTATCGGCTATAGCAGCAGTTACTTGAGCGACGTGCACGGGTTTAATTCTTCACATCACCAACTTGTCCCAACATCTCGAATTTTTCCACCAATTTCTTTATTGCTGCCCGACAAGGTGCGTCACGACGACCCAAAAATGTTCGAGTTTTAGGAACCGTCTCTGCCAAATTTTCACCATTTTCATAGTAAATTTCAATAATTTCAATACGTTCTCGAAGCGTGTATCGTTCCATTTTTATTAATGGCTTAGTTTCTACATGTCAAATAACAAAAAATGACAGCTTCAAACGTGACATCTACCGAAATTGCAGCCTATTCAAAATAACACCTCTTATTAGGAAACCCTTTATTTCATTGAAGCTTTAGAACTTGGAGGGTGAGCTTCACTTACGATTCCATACCAGGGTTGGACATTCCGGAAACTTAATCCATTGGGTTGGAGAATATTCCAGAAGACGGTTTACCCCAACCCAAAACATCGAAAATAGAAAATATTGAAACTAGAAAAATAACGGTTCAAGCTGTCTAATATCGAAAAACTCTGCTTCATCAACACTGAAAATCAAGCCCATCCGTCATATTTTAACCCCTAACTGTCAACCGACTCGAATATTTCCGTGACTCCCTACAAAACATATACTGCAGAGTCACGGTTTAAAAAAAAACAAACAATAACCGCGTGGGCAAGAGTTGATTTTGCGGTAATTTCAGAAGGGTGAAACATGGCCGCAGCTTTGAAAACTGAACCAGCAGAGAATTTCGCAGGTGACTGATATTTGCCTTATCGTGGAAACGTCAACAGATCCAGGAAAATTCGGCATTATGGAAATTACGGGATGAAATGATAGCAGTTTTCCGGGGAAAAAGTGGAAAATCGTGGTTTCAGATTCTAGGAATTGATTCGAATTGTTATTGTGGTATCAAATCACGTTTTTCACGCATTTCAACCTGACTAAATAGGTCTGTCGAATGCACGTTATTGCAAATTTTTGCTCGTTTGTTCCAGAAAATCAGCGTGATATCGTTTTGTTATTGGATGAAAATAGCCCAAAAAATTTTTCATTTATTTTTCTATAATCAAGAATTTCACGTCAAGAAATGTTCGGAAATTTGTGACGTTAAGTGTGAAAATTATTGGTTTGCATTGTGTCCATTATACAGAGTGAAATTCCGTATGGAACCAAGTAAATATCTCTTGAACGAAGAGGCCAACTTTGCAAGTGAATATACAATGGCGCAAAATGCATATGATGGACGATTTTTTGTTGATAACATACTTCTGGTTGAACCTGAAATACCCTCAACTTTTTTATTTTTTATGGGACCTCCCTTATATCTTTGCAAATGTTGAAAGAGCTCGGGATTTCAAATACGCATATACATATAGAAGTTTCATAAATATTGTACCTTTCGTTCAAAGAATATATACTTAATTCCATGATGACTTGCTGCCATGCAAGTCATCCTGGACCTGCCTCCTCTAGAGATTTTTCTGGAAAGTGAGGCGGCCAGATGGGCTCTCCGAGTAGCAAGGGAGCGGGAGCTGAAAATTGGTGACTACTCAGGGCACCTCCGCATTCTAAATGAGTGTAAGAAGCTTCAGGATGTAGTCACAGACAACCTCCCCTTGAGACACGAGTTTCAGAAAAACTTTACCACGACATTCCCAAGTCGTGACCAATGGGCTAATAAAGAATTAGTTTTCCCCAGAGGGTCTACGGTATTTTATACTGATGGCTCGAAAACTGAAGACGGACGAGTCGGAGCCGGTGTTTACGGTCCCTCAATCCAATTAGCCATACCAATGGGTCTCTGTCCTTCGGTTTTTCAGGCAGAGACACTTGCTATAAGGGAGTGCGTTGCGCTCTGTGCGGAACGCAACTACCAAAGAAAGAAAATATATATAGCATCTGACAGCAGAGCAGCCCTGCTAGCGCTTGACTCTCCACAAGTGAAGTCAAAGTTGGTCTGGGAATGCAAAACGTCACTTAACCTACTCGGAGAAAAGAACCAGGTCAATCTCATCTGGGTGCCTGGTCACTCCGGGATTCACGGCAATGAAGCGGCAGACCGACTGGCCAGGGAAGGAGGGACAACCCCCTTCACTGGACCAGAACCGTTTTGCGGCTTCCCAGCCAGTCATCAGGCAATGGCTATTAAGGACTGGGAACAAAAGAGGAAGCTTATGTCCTGGCGTACGACCAATGGTCAAAAGCAAGCTAAGTCACTTCTCTCTCACTCGACGAGCTGGACCAAGAAAGTCCTCTCACTCAGCAAATTGGAACTGAGGAAACTGACGGGCGCTCTCACTGGGCACTGTCCTGTGAGGTATCACTTAAAAAACATGGGAAAGGCGCCCGATAGTACATGTCGCTTCTGTCAAGAAGCCACCGAGACAGCTAGACACCTGCTATGTGAGTGTGAAGCTGTTCACCAGAAACGGTTACGGCATCTTGGCTCCAGGTTCCTAAAGCCTGAACAAGTAATGGATGTGGCCCCCAGAAAGGTGGTGAAGTTCATTGAGACTTTGCTGCCGGACTGGTAAACAGCGCGGGGATGCACAATAGATCTTAAGGTCAAGGTGCTCGCAAGGTCGGTTTTGATCTGTCGCCCCTCCTCTAATCTAATCTAATCTAATCTACTTAATTCCATAGTTGATAGTTTAAAAAAGGGGTTACAGTTCACTGCGACCTCAAGGTCTATTGTACCCCCTAACAGAGCTGTTCTGACTACATCTTTCACAGCTCGCCTTCCAGTTACAGAGATCTGATGAAATCCAGTATCTGTGAAGGCTTCAACGAGGCTAGTTCCTCACATTTACAAGTTTCTCGCCCAAGTCATTCTCTCCTTAGGCTAGCAATGGGGGTTTCTTCCTCCTCCCCACAGACCTACACCGAGAGTGTCCGACAATCCCATCCTCAACAGGTGCTTCCTGAGGCGACAGTGTCCTGTAAGAAAGCCAGTGAGGAGGTGTAATTGTTTCTTACCAAGATCCACATATCTTTTGGATCTTGCTGTTTTGAAGGAACTTAATGGATTGATCCATCCCTGGGAGATTCCGCCAGAGTTTTTCCCTCTCGGCTTTCTCCTTATCCAGAAACTCTTTCTTATAGGTAAATTTATACCTATCCACAGAAGGGTTCTGGGCCAATGAGTGACATTCGTACTTTATCCGAATTCTGTATAGCGGACGCAAAAGTTTAACCAATTAAATCAGTTTGAATGAAAATTCAGTGAATGAGAATAGACAATGCATCGAAAAACTCGTTCGAAAATATCAATGTTTTTTGTAGTTGTATTATGAACAACTATAATGTAATTATCTATTGTACATTCTTATAGTCTAGCCTATTCATTCCTCTCTTATCGCAGCTATCTAGATATTTTTTATACGTGCATTTTTAATCGATTCTTTTCTAGTGGAATGGTACTATACCAGTTAATTCATTATTCGAATGGCACAGTTTACGTATCGGAAATGCCATTGTTTTTATCTGTGCGTTATCATTTCGAATACGTTCGTTTATTCAGGTCTTTTCTGTAGTTTTCTGTACTTGATTTCGAAACAGGATATTTCATCATTAGTTGAATGTATCGGGGTTGCAAGATATGAAGAATTATCGCTCTTTAATGCGAAATCAAAAACTTGAGTCTTTAACCGATTGTTTTCGAAAAATAGTTGTATAATGTCGCCTGGAAATTACTCTTAATGTTTTCCAATGAGAGGTGTTATTTTAAATAACCCGCTATTTCGGTATATCTCACGTTTGAAGCTGTCATTTTTTGATATTTACCAAATAGAAACTACGCCATTAATAAAAATGGAACGATACACGTTTCAAGAACGCATTGAAATTATTCAAATCTATATTAATAAAACAGGATCTATGGTTACTGTTTAAATGTCAGATCTATTAAACGACTGCACCAAATTCGGCAATTCTTTTTTTGCTGTGTTCATTATTGTTAGGGCAAGGTTTTATCAACAAAATATCCGAAAAAAAATTGTTATGAAAAAAATAAATGGCTTTCCTTTTCTTCTTCTTCTTTGATGTATTTTGGGTTGCCTGATCTTATCAAGTTTATGTTTATGTTATACTGATTTTGACATTTGAACAAAGTGAAGTTTCATCGAGTGAAACGAAAATTTTAAATTTTAATTAGAAATAACGTATGAACTAGCATATTATCAACAATTTTTACTTAAAGGTACCATACGAGGTAGGTTCTATTTCGAGTTTGTGTACTATGATAACATGAAATATGTGATATATGTATTATTATATTAATTCTACTATTGTTATTCAAGGAGAGGATATTTTCAGTTCAGATATATCAATAGAAAATGACCAATATAAAGTTACTACATTTTCAACCCAAGAAAAGGAAAAGGTTCAGATGAAGTTCTCAAGGTGAAGCAAGGAACCAACGAAGATAAGTACCGTTGAACTCCTCGCATAGAAGTGGATATTTGCATTTCAGATAGATTAATACAAAATGGTGACAGCAGTGAATGAATCTATCCGGTGAATAGAAGAACACTGTTGAAAAATCGAAGCCTTTGGGGACATGTGAGTGTTCAGAATATATAAACGATTAATCTAAGTAACACAGTAATCCATGATGATAATGCCACATTTCATTGAGGTTTTCTCATATCTTTAACTTTAATATCAATGGGTTTCTCCACGATAGTTCCATATATAGCCTATTCGTTTTGAAGAGTTTCGTGATCCTGAGTAATTCAAAAGCTCGAAATACGGCTTGCCATTTGCTGCGCACAAACACTGGTACAGCTCAGGAGCTCGAAACTCTTCAAAACGAATACTATAATAGAGTAGACATTGTACACAAGGTTGCTCTAATCAATTCTACCATACATTTCAACAAGAGAGTGGATGTTTGAAGACTCACCTATTCATTGTTACAATTATTGATATTTTTTGCAGGTCCGAAAAGGTTTATATGAATTGCACAATGAATAAAATGAATGGATTTGGATTGTTGATAATTTACTGAATGTTTTCAAAATTAAGAAGCTACTTATGAAGAAAAATATATCTGGAATCTAAGGTAAATGATATTATGAAATATTGTAGCACACATCTGATTATTTAGTATGTGCATTATACTCCTTCATAGTTTACCGAGAGACTGAGAGATTGAATGGTTTCCTTAGATAATTACATTGATGTTCATAATTTATTTCATCATATTGGCAAGGGAAATGTTAGATAATTAACAATTATTATTATGCGAAAAATGTTAAATATTGATTTGAAATTTGCCCGCTTTCATTGAAATGTAATCGATAGAAAACTCGAAAATAAAAATAAATAATTTTTACTTCTTGATCACTAAATAGTAATTAATATATCTTTTTTTTTTGCAGATCCTGAAGGTTTGATATGGAGTGCTCAATAAACTTTCACTGCTTGGTTGAATAAATGAATTTGGACTGTTGATATTTACGGAATATTTTAAAAATAAAGGAAGCTACTTATGAAGAAATTTAGGTCCACAAAACCAATCCTCTTTACGATATTATTTAATTTGATTTAACAATTTCATTCATGCTTTGAACTTACCTCAATTTTGAAGGGCAATTATGAGGACTCTTAGGCTCATTCTAATTATATATCAATTCGACTTTCCCGTTCAAACCATAAACTCAACTTGAAATTTTCGGTTTTTCAAGTTGTTGCCGTTCGGCTTATAGGTGGCCGATAGGCCACTCCTAAAATCGATAACTTCCAAGAGCAACAACTGGAAATATCGAGATTAGAATTAAAAGTCGATTTAAGGTTTTGAACAAGAAAGTGGAATCCTCATGATAATAGAAATCTCAGAATTGTTTTCTACATGACTACTATGAGAAGTAACCTCTCGAACTTTTGAAATCTACACAGGCTGGGTTTACTTCTTCTAGAGAAAAATACTAAAAAAATATATTAAATCGGATGGGCTGCTCTGCTAATATTCTAATTATCCTTTCCAAGCAGACGTTTTCATTGAACCTTCAGTATTATCATTTTTTTAACGTGTCACATATGAGTTCTATATTGTTGATTTGATTTGTAAAAGATTTCATATAAATTTTCAATAGACGCTTTGAATATAAACAGGTTGTTCCTATGAACATGTCGACTATTCTGAATTTCAGCCTATAGATATAGATAGATTTTTTCAGGGTACTTCTATAAATCTATCACTCATTTTAGATTTCTACTTTATAACAAGATTTAATAATTTTAAACTGGCAAAACTAGGTTTGCCGGGCCAGCTAGTTTACTATAAAATGGTGAAAATTTGGCAGAGACGGTTCGTAAACTCGAACATTTTGGGTCGTCGTGAAGTACCTTGTCGGACCGCAATAAATAAATTAGTGGAAAAATTCGAGCCGTTGGGACTTGTTAGTGATGTGAAGAATAGCCGAGAATATTGCTGCTGCTGTCGAAAGTATAGGAGAAAACCCAGGTTTGTCCATTCCTCTATCGAGAGATGATCAATAATTTTTTATGGCCATAATTGGATAGTATTGATATGGACAACCTTTACTTTCAACAAGATGGCGCTACGTGCCATACAAGCAACGAAACCATTGATCTTTTGCGGGAAAAGTTTCCGGACCGTGTTATCTCTCGAAGAAGTGATCACAACTGGCCACCGAGATCTTGCGATTTAACACCTTGCGACTTCTTCCTTTGAGACCACGTGAAAGAGGAGGTCTACGCCAATATCCCAGTGTCGATTCAAGAACTTAAAGATGGAATTCGTGAGGCTATATCGAGGACATAAGGCAGCCACTTTGCGATTTGGTTGTGGAAAATTTCATTGAAAGGTTATGGAAGATTTCATTAAATAATTAGAAGGTCGTATCTTCGTAGGAAGGGCCGTTAGGAAAAAAAATTATACTTGTCATCTTCATTTTTTATGTTCTATCTGAATCCGAGAAATTTCCCACATTTTCCGGGAAACCTTGTATATTAATATTGATCATATTTGACCAAAATGAGTTTAAACTATATGTTATTCCATCAGAGACTCATTCTGTATTGAAATAGGCCGGCCATACATAGTTCATACCATTTACTCACTCTCTGCATATTAATTTGGTATTGGCGGCCAAGAATGAGTCAAATCCTGGTTTACCAAAAATCCAACTCAATCTGAATCAGGTTCCCCACCTAAAAAAACTGGTTTCGATTTGTTAAATTCATGCCAAATACCCTATCATTTTTTGAACGCTCGTTATAACTAAAAGATTGTCCTAGTGACTTAAAAATTTCAGGATAGATTCGGTTTCTAAATGACGCGGTTAAGTTCGTTTACCAGCAAAATCGTACAGGGTGTTTCATAAAATATGTTCATTCAAAATTTTTGTTTCTCGATATCTCAGACAAAACACAACGGATCGAGATGGAATTTTGCGGCCACATGTAAGATACCCATAAGAAGCCTATGTGTCAACAGAACCATAGAAAATTCAATCGAAATATGGAAAAGAAAAATTCTTATATTTCCACAACAAAATATCCGATTCGAGTAAAATTATTTTGAGAGTGAAGGTTTTTATACTGAATGTTCATGCAAAATTTCAAGAGGATCGCATCATCAGAATAATAGAATTAAATATTTTTTAATCGATCGATCTGAAATTTTGCGGTAGAATGTTTAATACCAATTCGAAGCAGTACTAAAAAAATTGTGGGAGTTGCGTTAATACAACCATAGAAAAGTCTATCTGGGTATCGAAAAAAAATTCTAATATTCTCATGAAAAACCTTTCTATTGAAATGAAGTCAAGTATGAGGATGTAAATTAACGAAGTGAATGATAATAGACATTTTCAAAAGGATTGTGAAGTCAGAGACAGATAACTTTGATATTTTCAATTATCGATTTTTTACATATTTCATTTTTCGAATATTACCCAGAAAATAATTCCTATCGTGCTGAGATTTAGCATTCATACATTAATGGTGGTATTCTGCTTTCATCTGTGAGCCAATCTGTAACTTTCCATAATCTTACAGGAAAATTGCAATTCGGGACATCTTTAAGAGATCTGTAGCTCGCAGAAATCGTAAAATATTTACGAGTACTCGACGGATGATCGGAAGCATTACCGAATGACATATTGTGAGGTTACGTTGAATGGTTTGTTTATTTTGGGACGACGTTTTAATATAAGAAATTCATGATGAACAAAAATAATATGGCTTCGTTTATTGGATTGTTAGCTGAAGAAAATCATAACATTGCTCAATAATATACATGACCTGAAAATATATTTTTTTTCAAGTAGGAACTATATGAGAAATGGAAGGTTAAGGTTGCGAGATCAAATGTATCCTTTTGAAATGATGAATGTCCAGAAAATGTTCAGATTGAAGAAATGCCGAATGCCCAGTTTGTGAACATGTTCAGATTGAAGAACCAGTGTTCTTTAAACTTATTAAATGCTCTACAGCACTTTTAACCCAGGAATTTTTTTCTTTCCTGTTTTAAATTCATTAGATGAAAGGAACAAACGCAAACTACATTCAGTTAAATGTATTATCAAATTCAAATCAAAACCATTTACTCATAATATTAAAAGTTCTAAGATCAAATCTTACTATTGAAGGTTAAGTTTTTCGATGAGTAGTTCAAAAGTGACACTGTAAATAAGAAAGTTACAGGAACCATTCCAGAATTGCATAATTTCCGAATCTGTAAGTTGGCCAGTTACAGATCAATCGTACGCTACAGTATCGTAACTTACAGATGAAAAGCAGAATACCACCATTAGTATCAATCTCGAGTCCTATAAAAAAATTTCGAGATAAAGCCTTATTGCTTCACCAGAGAACGAACGTTTAAAACCACCTGCTCAGGGCTCTTCTCAACTTTTTTCAAACCCCCAACCAACTCCCAACAAAGATCCAATAGCACCCATGATCTAAATTCAAACAACGTAACTCGTAATACTTTTAAAATAACCTGAGCCAAATCACTAACCTACGTTCAAAACCACCGAACCGTACAGTACCAAACATTAGCTAGACGCGAAAAAAATCTGCAACGCCGCGTCAACCTACTGAAACCACAGTCTCGTAGTCGACAGTTTGGGACCGCTGCAAAGTTACTGAGCAGGTAAAATGAAAGGTGAAGGTCTTCCTATGTGACGTGTGCTAAAGGGGGACGCAGGAGAGAGTATAGACGAGCCCACTAAAGGACGCCGCCTATTGGCTGGATATAATCGTACGATTGCCCGTTTTGTAAGTAGTAGGGACGCCAGTTTTGTTTGGGAACAGTTGGCATAACTTCGTTCTGGCTTGATAGTCGATGGTATTTAGCGAATGACGTCACTTAATGTCGTTGATGGACTGGAGGATTTGTCGTACTAGAAGTCCGGGGTGGGGTTGTACGCTTTTCTTTCGGTTTGATGATCGGTTATGAAGTAACCAAGATGATTAGTATACTGATCTTCCTTCAAAGGTCTCAAGATGCATGGAATGTTGAAATTTCTTGAAAAAACATTCTGTCGAGAAGGTTGAATGTTTGCATAAAAGCTGAAAGAGCTAATAGTGGTATCCTGCTTTTCATCTGTAAGTTACGATACTGTAGCGTACGATTGATCTGTTACTGGCCGACTTACAGATTCGTAAATGCTGCAATTCTGAAATGGTTCCTGTAACTTTCTCATTTACAGTGTCACTTTTGAACTACTCATCGAAAAACATAACCTTCAATCGTAAGATCATGGAACTTTATGTATCACTAGCGACCCGCCCCGGATTCGCACGGTACGACATCACATTAGAAACCTCAAAAATAACAGTACATGCTTCACTATTTAATAGATGTTATTATACATATAAACCTTCCTCTTGTATCACTCTATCTATTTAAAAAAACGCATCAAATCCGTTGCGTAGTTTCAAAGATTTAAGCATACAAAGGGACAGACAAAGCGACTTTGTTTTATACTATGTATTGATGAATAAATGTTTTTGATTTGAATTTGAAAATACATTTATATGAATGTAGTTTGCGTTTGTTTCTTTCATCTAATAAATTGAAAACAGGAAAGAAGAAAATTCTTGGTTAAAATTGCTGTAGAGCATTTATTAAGTTTATAGTACACTGGTTCTTCAATCTGAACATGTTCCCAAACTGGGCATTCGGCATTTCTTCAGTCTGAACATTTTCTGGGCATCCGGCATTTCCAATGGATTCATTTGATCACGCGACCTTATCCTTCCAATTCTCATAAAGTTCCTACTTTAAAAAGAATGGTTTACAGGTCATGTCTATCATTGAACAATGTTTTACCTGTTATGATTTTCTTCCGATAACAATCCAATAAACAAAGCCATATAATTCGATTTCATCATGAATTTCTCATATTAAAACGTTGGTGTTCGTCCTAAAATAAACAAATCATTCAACGTAACCTCACAATTTCAGAGGTCCAGAATTGAAATTTTCCTTTGAGCTTATGAAAGTTACAGATTGGCTTACAGATGAAAGCTGAATACCACCATAAGTTTCAATAGCTAAACAAAATGAGAAAAACCAATTTGATGACAATTTTTGAGAAAATGATCGCGATGAAATCATCTGCAATATTATAATAACGAATAATACATAATAAAGTTTACTGATAGTTCTAGCTAAACCCGAAAAACATTATTAAAAATCAAATCTGTAGAAATACGTTTCTACCACCGACTTGCCCGTCGTAGAAATCCGCAGGTCAACACCCAGCTTTAGATAATAACCTTACATATTTACAGAACGCGTCTACTATGGAAGCGTAGAAACGCTATAAACAGTTATTAGAATTGGTTATTCAACATTAACGAACCTAAATTGGAAGCAAATAGAGGTGATTAATGGATAAGAAAACACGTAGTAGCTTATTTTTTTACTTAAATCGATGGATACGAATTGAACTCTATTGAAAAACAAACAACAAACAACCCTCATGTTTCTCAAGTTTTTTTTCATTGAATCACAAATTGTGTCAGTAACCCATTTGCTGTTTTAATAGGTCGGTAAATGGTAATCAACCTAATTATTCAGTTATATTTTAATATTGTGGGATTTTACTTTGAATAGTATTGTTTTATTTTTATGGTTGAATCTGAAAATAGTTATAACTATTACTAGAAGTAGGTCAGTTCATCCACTATCATAAATTTTTTTATGATAGTGGATGAACTGACCTTTTTTTTCGTATAAAAATCTTTATTTTGACATAAGTTTGTCACACGTTTTTTATCATTATTCCGAAATTGAATTCGATATTTAAGATGAAATATCACTATTTAAATCTATGGGAGATGATTAACCTTCAATAGGGTCCTGTAGCGGTCTTAGAAGAACAGGAGATTCGAAAAATCATCACTTGGAATGCCAGACCTGGTTCAAAACACCCACTTGGCCCAAGAGCATGAATTAAGTATTTTGTCTCTAAACATTGAAGGTTTTTATTCGAATAGTTTTAAGTTTCAATTTTGTAAAAACGGCGAGACAGGGTTTCTTCTACTGAGGTTTTTCCCTGTGCTCTGGTATCATACGCCAGAATAGTATGGTACCCTGTTTTGTACCAACCTCAGCTAGGGACTTTTTTTGTTTCATGTATTGTATTTTGTAAGCTCTCAATTCAAAAAAAAAAAATATAAATATAATACCTAGGAGCATTTGGAAGAAGTGTACATATTCAGTATCATCAGATATGGTCTAATCTCAGAACAAAGTCTTTTTTATTTTAGTAGGTATTATTTTGGCTAAATGCTTTCGTGTTTGACAAACAGTTGCTTATTATGAGCATCTTGGATGTGACTGCAACATTTCATTTTGATTGGTTTCGTTTTGTCTGAGATATTGCGCAACAAAAATTTTGAATGGCCATGCTTAATGGAACACCCTGTACGATTTGGCTGGTTGAAGAACTTAACCAAGGCATTTGAGAACCGAACTCACTCTGAAAATCTCTAGTCTCTAGTACAATCCCTTCCAAAGTTATCGTGCTAACGGAGGGACGGCCCTACGGACAGAATTGAGTTTGACCACGGATTCATCAGGAAGTCTAACCCTATCGTTTGTGACCATTTTCGGCTCAAAATTTGAATATTGAAGACATTTGGGCAAAACGATATAGCACTCGTTTAAGTAGATCGAGCGCTCAAAAAGTGAGGATTTTTGTCCAAAAAAAAGATAATTCGTCCAATAAAGGCGCATTCAAATCTCAACTGCTCATTTTTGGTACACACTTGTTTCTTCAAAAAATGCACAATATAATAAATATAATCGACGGAAGGAAATCAATAAACTAAGAACAAACAACAGCCTAAACAATTTTCCTTAGCCATACCACGATAAGAAAGCAATAATAAACAATAATAAATCTATGAATAACCATCAACAATGACTAATCACGAAGCAATCAAGCTAAAATCGTACGATTCTAAAAACTCACTCATAGAACAACTTAGACACTAATTATTATCAAATCGCGACACTACTATCATGATTCATTCAAAATTTACCTACTATTTACATACTTACTATATATTTTGATGATGGTTCATATTTCGCTTACGATAATTTCAAGATCGCCTTTTTAATCAGTCAAAACACGTAAGTATGTTTGCATCATTTGTTGACATTGAATTTTCGCAATTGAATAGGAGATACACGAGTCCTATCAAGTCAGGGATTGCCTTATTTCTATTGAGTAACATGGGTTTATCCAAAAACAGACGTAGGAATTTGTTTGAGTCGATATAAATACTCATGGTTAGGTAGAGAGGATCTCAGTAAGAATAATTACTGGGCTTTCGTCAAAACGTGTTAAATCACAAGATCTCGGTGGCCAATTATGAACACCTCTTCGAGAGATAACACGGTCCGGAAACTTTACCTGCATAAGATCAATGGTTTCGTTGCTTGTGTGGCACTTAGCGTCGTCTTTTTCAAAGTGAACGTTGTCCAGATCAATGCTATCCAATTTCGGTCATAACAATTCATTAATCATCTCTTGATAGCGCAATCCATTCACCGTAACTGTTGCCCCAGCCTCATTTTCGAAAATAAGGTTCAATGACTCCGCCGGACCATAAACCGCATTAAACAGTCACACGTTGAGAATAGAGAGGCTTTTCAACAATAACTCTTGGGTTTTCCGAGCCCCAGATGCGACAATTTTACTTGTTGACGAAGCCACCGAGTGGAACTCGACCTCATCACTCAAGATGATTTTTCGATGGAATTCCGGATCATTTTCATGCATTTCAACGACCCAATCATCAAAAACACGACGTTGTTGATGATCGGCCGCCTTGAGTTCTTGAGTTAACTGAACTTTATAAGCCTTAAGACCCAAATGTTTATGCAAAATAAGGTGTAATGATGTTTGTGGAATGCCTAATTCCAAAGAATGACGAGGAATGGACAAATCTGGGTTTTCTTCAACACTTTCGGCTACAGCAGCAATATTCTCGGCTGTTCTAGAGCCACGTGCACGGGTTTTATTCTTCACGTCACTAACTCGTCCCAACAGCTCGAATTTTCCCAACAATTTCTTTATTGCTTTCCGACAAGGTGCTTCAGAACGACCCAAAAATGGTAAAGAACTTTAGTGTTGTTTGAACATCATAATTATCCGTTATCGTGAATATTAGAACCATGAGTACTTCTTCCGAATCAAACAAAATCCTAAGTCTGTTTTTGGATAAATCCATGTCACATCTCAACATTGCCCTATAGAAATATCCTACTTGATATGACTCGTGTCTCTCTTTTTCTGATTGCGAAAATTCAATGTCATCAAATGATGCAAACATACTTACGTGTTTGTACTGATTAAAAGATGCTATCTTGAAATTATCGTAAGCGAAATATGAACCATCATCAAAATATATAGTAAGTTTATAAATAGTAGGTCAATTTTGAATGAATCATGATTGTAGCGGCTCGATTTGATGATAACTAATTAGTGTCTGGATTGCTCTATGAGCAAGTTTTTAGAATCGTACGATTTTAGCGTGATTGCTTTGTGATTAGTCATTGTTGATGACTATTCATAGGATTATTTTTGTTTACTATTGCTTCCTTATCGTGGTATGTGGAATGAAAATTGTTTGGGCTGTTGTTTGTTTATTGATTTCCTTTCATCGACTATATTTCTAATATTGTGCATTTTGTTGAATATACATGTACGCTTTGAATGAATGAGATATGTATTCAGATTTAAATGGATGGATCAAGCACTTCGACCTTCAGTTCTATTGTAACTCTTGTTTCGATGAATAATAATAAATGGTTTTCCAATAAGAGATGTTATTTTGATATTCAAAGAAATATGCCATTTTTCAATATAAATGATCTGATGTTTATTTCATTATAAAAAGAAGCTATGCCGTTGATAGTGGAAAATAACATCAGGCAAATGACCACCACGACCACGCTTACAGGACCATATCCAATTTGCAAAGTGGCTGTCCTATGTCCTCGATAGCCTCACGAATTCCATCTTTGAGGTCTTGAATCGACGCTGGGCTATTGGCGTACACTTTCTCTTTCACGTGACACAAAAGGAAGAAGTCGCAAGGTGTTAAATCACAAGATCTCGGTAGCCAATTGCCAATTCCGGATCATTTTCATGCATTTTAACAACCAAATCAGCAAAGACACAACGTTGTTGATAATCGGCCGGCTTGAGTTCTTGTGTTAACTGAACTTTATAAGCCTTAACACCCAAATCTTTATGCAAAATGCGGTGTAATGACGTTTGTGGAATGCCTGATTCCAAAGAACGACGAAGAATGGACAAACCTGGGTTTCTTCAACACTTTCGGCTACAGCAGCAATATTCTCGGCTGTTCCTGAGCGACGTGCACGGGTTTTACACTTTACATCACTACTTGTCTCAACAGCTCGAATTTTTCCACCAATTTCTTTATTGCATCCGACGAGGTGCTTCACGACGACCCAAAAATGTTCGAGTTTTACGAACCGTCTCTTCCAAATTTTCATCATTTTATAGTGAATTTTAATAATTCCTATGTGTTCCTGAAGCGTGTATCGTTCCATGTTTATTAATGGCGCAGTTTCTACTTGTCAAATGTCAAAAAATGACAACTTCAAACTTGACATCTACCTAAATATCAGGCTATTCAAAATAATACCTCTTATTGGAAAACCTTTCACAAGCGATCATTGGAGCCTTCCCTATATTTAACCCTAAAAATCAAATAGAATTTCGTAATCAAAATAATGGGCAACTCTAACAGACGTAATTGAATTTATAAAGTCTTACATTTTGAACGTGAAGACAATAATAAATCTCCAGTACATAAAAAAACGAAAGGAATGATACGAAAGGCAAAATACGAAACAATTCAACAAAAACGAAAGAGACCACAAGACAACCAACAAATAAAAATTCCTTTCCCCATTGAAGGCATATCTTATACGTGGAGGCTTGCTATTCTTAACTATTATCTACCATACAAGGTTTACCGATGACGAGTCAGCTACCTAGCTATAAATATCTCTTAGTACCGTTCACTTCTTCAGCATCTTTCGATTTCAGGTGGTTTCTAGAAGGAATATCATACAGAGTTGTATCCTCAACTTTCAGTCGGCTGTTGACTTGAAATTGAAGATAATAGAACATTGATTGAAATTTTATTTGAGCTATTTTCGTCACATTTGTTTCTTGTATTCAACGTTCAAGTCGAAAAAAAATCATAAATTTCCCACTTTCAGAAAAGCTACTTTCGTCACTACTTGGAAATGTTTGTCATTTTCGTCGGTTTTTAAAAAACAATCATCGACTCTTTTTTGATCAAATCAGTTGTCAACAAATTCATTTGGTCTTCATTAAGCTGGATTTTATTGAAGCCCAAATTGTTTCGAGATAAACAAATTATTGACTGATGGGATTTTCGGTATCTGACATGAAAGCTCATTCCTTAAATTTTCTGTGTAGTTTTTCTTCTTTATATATTATTATAAGCCCAGTCAAATTAGGGTTTCACCTCGGAATGAAAGATATTAAGCTGAATTTCGGTATAAACCTTAGTTTTGTCGTCTAAATTGCTATCGTGTGCGCGTCTTAAGATATTGAAGGTCGAATGTCATAAAATCGGTTTTTCGCGAATATCTCTGTTCCTATTGCTTATAGTTATTTATTATACAAGGGAAAAAAGTATTAGATTTTAGCTCGAGGTTATGTTGTCTCCCGACGCGAAGCCGAGGGAGACAAAAAGCCGAGAGCTAAAATCTAATATCTTTCCCGTGTATAATACACTATTTTTTTCTGTGACAGGAAAGCGACCATTTAATAGTGAAAGAGATATACCTGTTTACGAAATTACTTTTTTCCCCGGGAAAAAAGTGAGTACTTTTTTCCCGGCTACATAGAGAATCATTTTTTTGACAGGAAAAAAAGTAATTTCGTAAGAAGTCATATTTTGTGACCTGTCAAGAGATATAAAATGTCGAATTTTTTTCCTGCCACAGAAAAAAAATAAGATTTGTACCTATTATGATAGTTGTAGAGTATAAAATTCTCCATAACTTTTGTTTGAACTTTTTTTCATGCGATCAATCGTTTTCGGGGTAGAGAATCACTTCTACTCTTTATACAGTGTGTTTGGTTATGACTGAGCGATAATTTAAGGGCATCAAATATATCCAATTTTATCACCAAAAACACCCACAAAGGGGAGTTTACCCCCTTTCAAATTCACTTCTTTATTTTAGTTGACCCTTCCAAATAATATCGATTTTTGGAAAGATGATACTACCCGCCTTTTATTAAAGTGGAACAATATGAAAACATTCGAATCAGAAATGTCATAAAAAAATTCTTCAAAAAATTTTAGTAAAAATGTAATGATTTCCTCATTTAATCCGCAATAGTACAAGAACTGGCATATTGAAGTGTAATTTTTTTCAATGAGCTAACACGCAAGAATATTAGCTACAGAACGATACCAACTTAATTTTTAAAGTTACATAATTAGAAAGTAATTGCTGTTCGAACATGACCCTTATGAAAATTAATAAAATAAAATAAAACTCAGTACTGTACTTTCGATAATTTTTAATGATCAATCAAAGAATTAATCATAGAAATGGCTCAAAATGGCCCTTCTGCTTTGTAGACTGGCAGTAGCCCTCATGACGACCAGTAGCAACAAAAAAAAAAGTTTGGGGCTCAGGGGCTCTCGCGTAGTCTTGTTCGAACGGCAATAACTTTCAAATTATTCAACTTACAGAAATGATATAGGTGTTGTTTTGTAACTTATATCCTTGCGTGTTGAGTCATTGAAAAAAATTTTATACTTCAATGTGCCAGTTCTTGTACTATTGCGGATTTACTAAAAAAAATCAGTGAATAAAAAAAAATTTTAAAGATTTTTTTTATGGAATTTTTAGCTAAATGTTTTCATATTATTGTACTTTAATGAAAGGTTGTAGTATCAACTTTCAAAAAACATTTATTTCACATCTGTAGGACCTTTATGTCCAAAGAAATCGATATTATTTGGAAGGGTCAACGAAAATAAAAAAGGCAAATTTAAAATGAGGGCTACTCCAAAACTAAGGGGGTGAACTTCTCAATGTGGGTGTTTTTGTCGATAATATTAGGTATATTTGATGACCTTAAATTATCGTTATGTCATGGCACACACACTGTATAGATGAGTTTTTCCCCTAAAGAAACTTCTGACTATAGAACTATACCGGACATTTGTTCAAGCTCAACATAATACCTATTGTATGTATGCATGCACCACATTCATGACTAGACTATACACTAGGTATTACATCATGAAATAATACGTTCCTGTGTGCCGAGTTATATATACAGACTCGATATATGAAGGCTCGTAATGCCTGAGGAGTTCTGCTAAAAATAGACTGTCGACATCTAATGTTATCAGTGGTTCTAGTCTGTTGGATCTCCTACGTTGAATGAATGACATTCCTGTCAATTATATCCTGTTAAAGTTGATTTGAATCGGTGTTTTGTGGAACACAAAATTACACTATTTGCGCAGCTCAAATCAGTTCGTGGATATTCTCTCCCATTTGATTTTGATATGAACAACGAGTATAACAGAAAGAAATCGATGGTTTTTATCTTAGTGAAATGAAAAACGATGTA
This sequence comes from Propylea japonica, assembly GCA_013421045.1. Taxonomy (NCBI): domain Eukaryota; kingdom Metazoa; phylum Arthropoda; class Insecta; order Coleoptera; family Coccinellidae; genus Propylea; species Propylea japonica. Next base: position 44,593,250 of record CM024248.1, on the reverse strand, counting down.
AGTCAAATGGTCGCCATAACTATAGCATAGATTTATAATACTACATCAACATCCAAAAGATATCTGGATCTTAGTAAGAAACAATTACAACGCCTCATGGGCTTCCTTACAGGACACTGTCGCCTTAGGAAGCACCTGTAAAGGATGGTATTATCGGACACTGACGACTGACGAGTGTAGGTTCTGTGGGGAGGAGGAAGAATCCCCCTTTCACCTAGTCACGGAATGTTTTGCCATTGCGAGCCTAAGGCGAGAATGCCTGCGAGCTGTGAAGGGTTTGGTCAGAACAGCTCTGTAAGGGGACACAATAGACCTTGAGGTCGCAGTGAACTGCTACCCCCTTTTTGAAACTAAACTAAACTGGGACCCTATATATTGAGCCCTCTATCAGAGCAATTTCTCAACTGTTTTACATACATTTTTGCAACAAAACTATCCACTGTGCCTTTTCAAATTCCTGATGGGGTTGCAACCCTCTAAATTGGGTTGCTAGTAGAAACAAGTTTTGTATCCTAGATCATGTCCCCCTCCCAACTAACAATTTATGTTTTATAAATGTCCTGGTAACGTTTACAGAACATTTTTTATGAAATATCAATGTCGCTATAAACGTTTTAACAACGTTTACACAACTACTATAAAACCAAAAAGGGCGCACTCTTGTGCAGCAATTTTGTTCTTTAGTTTATTTTATTATGGCTTCCACAGCTTTTACCTGATAAATGTGTAAACATTTATAAAATAATTATAAAACATAGTTTGCAACAATTATAAAATAGTTTTATGGAAAACAGTTATAGGATGAAATATTACCTTTTGTTGCTAAAGTATACCCTCTGAGAATAATTTATTTTTTAATGGTCCTTAAGACAACAAAAAAGCAACTAAAGTACATATGTTTGAGTTATATTTGTCACTAAGTCAGCCATAATACATTTAGTCCTGATAAATAGGTACATACCCAATACCAGACAGACAAAAATTCCACTTGCTATCTGACGGTTGATTTTACTGCCAAAGAAATTTTTCTGTATAATATATGGGACATGTATAACAAAATTTTCAAGCGCTGCAAATATCTTGGTTTTTATAGAGTTTTACGAGAAAAGGTCAAAAATATAATGGTGTATTTTTCCCTCATTTTGACCTGTTATGTAATAAAATATTTCAAAGAATGCATCTTTTACAATTATATGAATACTAAAGTAGTCAGTTAATGCATTTCATCATTAAAAAATAATTTTTTGTAGTACACCTAATAATGGCCGCTGTAAACTGGAATTAGAACAACACAAAATATGGCTGCCATGTTATAAATACTTTTTCCACCTTGAGAGTTCTTATAAAATATGTTCGCTCTATGAGAGAGTTTTATAAAATATTTCAATCTGTTGGTATATATTCGTCATACAGAGACGTACTGCAAGAAAAAAGGGTCGGTGTAAAAAAAAAACATAATTATACTTGTAGACCTATATTTTTCGATAAAATTGAGGATATCCTTACAGAGAGTGGCAGCAACAGAGAGATTATTCTGCTTGGAGATCTAAATAGTAGGATTGGAAGTCAGAGTAGGAATAAAATAGTAGGACCGTTTGGCGAAGAAACTGTCAACGATAATGGACGGAGACTTATCCGCGTATGTGAAACACACAACTTAAGAATAAACAACGGATTCTATAAACATAAAAACATCCATCGATTCACTTGGACCCAGCCTACACGTAATTTGAAGTCCATTATAGATTACATTATCAGTAAGCAAGAATCAGCTTTACAATGGAATGACGTCAGGGTTCTTCGGGGTGTAACCTGCGGATCAGACCATCATATTGTTAGAGCCAAAGTAATATTCCCCTTCAAACGCTTCAGTGAAAACAAAAAGAATGAAGACACCAATAAGTTAGAGACGATCGAATTCCCCAGGTACAACCTTGACAGTTTCACAAATGAAAGCACAAGAAGACTTTACCAACAACGCTTAGACAGTAGACTGATAGATGTAGAAAATGAATCTCACCTCGAAGTATATGACAACATTGTGAGGAGCTTACACGAATCCGCAAAAGAAGCACTTGGAATACAGAAAATTCAACGTAGTGACAAAATATGGTGGAACGAAGAAATTGAGGCAATGGTTCTGCAAAAGAAACAGAAATATTTGAAATGGCTCAATACCAACAGAGAAGAAGATCGACAGACTTACAAAGACACAAAAATACAGTTGCGAAAATTAATAAAAGCAGAAAAGAATAACATATGGAACAAGAAATGCCAAGAAGTCAACACCTACATCGGAGGAAGAAAGTGCTCGGAGATATGGAGATTTTTAAAAAAAGTAAAAAACCCAAGTAGGAATGAAGCTCACATACAAGTAATAGACTCAGACAAATGGAAAAAACACTACCAGAGTCTACTGCAAGAAAGTAGAACACAGTATCTCGAGAGTGCTTCCACTGAAGCGGTACAGGTTCAGGGAGATAGGGTCAGAATTGATGTGGATGTTTTGAAGAGAGCAGTAAAAAGCCTCAAAAATAACAAATCCTGTGGACCAGAGGGAGTGTATGCTGAAATGCTAAAGAACGGGACAGAAAAACTTTTCGACAACCTTACATATGTCATCAACCAATGCCTAAATGGAAACCCGGTGCCAGAACAATGGAAAGTAGCCTACATATCATCTGTCTACAAAAAAGGAAATAAACAGGACTGCAATAACTACCGCGGTATTTCTGTGACAAGCACATTAAGTCGATTATATGGAAGGATCTTGCGCGACTTAATTGAAGAGGACATCAAAGCAACCGAAGAAGAAGAACAAAGTGGTTTTCGTGCAGGAAGATCGTGTACGGATAACGTGTTCTGTCTAAAACAGCTTATAGAGAAAAGGACTGCCAGAAATATGGAGACTCATCTTACGTTTGTAGATCTCCAGAAAGCGTACGATACCATCCCGATATCCAAACTATGGGAAGTACTAGAAAAGTCCAATATAAATCATACCTATATAGTAGCTTTAAAAGAGCTGTATAAAGACTCCAAATCTAGAGTGAGAATAGGCAAATACGTAACCGAAGGGTTTGAAGTTACTAAAGGATTGAGACAGGGATGCTGCATTTCACCAACCCTCTTTAAAATATACGTAGCTGCAGCCTTAAAACTGTGGAAACGAAAAATATGCGGGATGGGTATTGAGCTTGATAATCGTTGCTTGTGCACGCTTCAGTTCGCCGACGATCAGGTGGTTATAGCGAATGATAAAGATGATATGCAGTACATGATGAGAAAGCTCATAGAGGAGTACGCTCTTTGGGGGTTGGTGGTTAACATCGATAAAACTCGGTATTTATGTTTGGGAGTTGAACCCTCCAACTTGGACTTGGAGAATGGACATGAGATCGCTTATTGTCATGAATACGTGTATTTGGGGGTCACATTCGATGATACAAGCACTGATACGGAGGAGATCGAAAGACGTGTCGTGCAGGCAAAGAAGATCATTGGCTGTCTTAATGGCGTGTTCTGGAGTAATGAATAACAAAGAACACTAAATACCGTATATACGAGACTATGGTAAAGAGCACGCTACTATACGGGGCAGAAACCTGGAGAATTTCAGAAAAACTGAAGAGAAAAGTTGAAGTGGTGGAAATGGATGCAATAAGGAGATCTCTCTGTATCTCACGAAAGGATCACATAAGAAATGAAACTATAAAACAACGAATGGGACTTGAGGGCAGTATAACACAAGATATAGAGACAAAACAGCTAACATGGTATGGACATGTACAACGTATGTCTGATTCGAGACTGCCCAAACAACTTTTGGCATGGCAGCCATCAAGATCAAGGAAGAGAGGTAGACCTAAACTGGAATGGCAGAGTGCTGTACATAAATTCATGAGCGAAAGAGATTTAAAACAAGAAGATTGCAACGATAGGATAACATGGCGATTAGGCGTCGGACAACGTCGTAAGACGTTCTAAACCGGCATATATATATAGACCTATACCGGGAGTCAACAGAATATGGAAACACACTAGCATTCGAGTACTTTTCATGTTATCGATTTCGTTTATTTTAATGTGAAATACATTCGGATGGGAACAATTCAACTCAGAGAAAATGTACTTATTCCGGTTTTACCGGAAATGAATCAGTTCTTTGGTTTTCAAATGGCACACTAGGTATATTTTCTCATATACTCATTAAACACCTCATTCTTAGTACAACGATGTGTCAGTTATCAACCATTTGGTTCAACAGCATCACTTGAAGTACAATCATTTGATTTATCTGATGGCGGGTCACCTGTTGCTTCCTTTATAGGGAGATCCGTTGCCGGTATATTATTACAAATAATAAATTCATCACCAATAATATTTTGGTAGCATTTTTTAACTTTTCTGTAATATGCTCCACTTTTTTTAGCTTTCTTTCTTCGATTACCTAGCGAATTCATTATAATAAAGAGTTCACGAGCGTGTCATGCACTTCAAGATCAAAAATAATAGTAAAATAGCGATTTGTTTTATAAATGTATCAATAAATGCTTCTGAGTCCTCACAAACTTTTCTGTTTTATAATTATTTTATATGATTTGTATTATGACAGAGTTCATTATAATTATATAATAGTTTTTTTAATGTGGCTTCTGAGTGCAATTTGCTTTAGACAGCAGTAATATCAAAAAGAAAACATTAATAAATTAATTTTATAAATGTTTTACATAGCGCTTATAAACAGTTTTATAGATGTTCGCAAAAGAACAAACTAGTATCAGATAACACCGGTATAAATCTATTATGAAACAAATTTGTTCGGTAGGCTGACATGTTTCTAACAATTGTTGTGTAAACGTTTATAAAACAATATTATGACTTGTCGTAAAACTGTTTTATATTTTTGCACTAAGAACGTTCTTACGACTATCTTATAAAGCAATATACTTCTCAAAAGCTCAATTGTGTCCCTGACAATTTCAATAAAACAAAATTGCTTTCGACGAGCAGTCATAAAGCAATTATAAAATAAAACAGCACGAACAGTTAGGAATTATAAAATATCTGTGCTAGTTGGGCTGTCATCAAAAATCGACTTGTCTGAGTGTTTTCTCAAATTCTGATTCGTTTTCGAGATATCGAAGGTGAACACTTTTAAATGAGACACGCTGTATCCAATTTGACCCGATTTGCGTAAAACTTTGGCAAGCTATTCCCCTAAGAATACTCGCACACCAAAAAACATTTCATGTTATTAATATACAACTTGATGAAAGTGGGTATATTCTCAACATAACCTACCCTTCTGTTCAACCTCACCCTCCCGAATATTTCTACAATATCCCAATTCTAATTTCCGTCCATCCTTTTTACAATGTAAATTGATTAAATCCTCTCCGCAAGAGTAGAAACTGCTAAGGCCCGCAAGCTACAATAGAGCTCCGTCTTAAACTTAATTGGGTAATACCCAGGATGGGTTATAAATTTCGGCGAAGAAACAGTTATCGCTTTATTTAACTTTATTGTGGTGAACTGGACTAATTCCTAGCACCATTAAAACGCGAATGCTTCTCAGTTCTATCAGTATTTCTCTCCTAAGGGTAATTGACACTTCTACTTTATTACGCTGCTGCTCAGAAACCTCGGACCCTTTTTGGTCCTGCCTTTTCAATTCGCCTGCTGGTCTTTCAATTAGAACCGATCTGTGGAGAGCAGGAACCTGTCCAAATGGGGGGGATATAAACTTGACCTTACATACTGTTTTACTATATTCTGTATAAGGTTCACAATATTAACACTTTGGCTGAAAAATTTTCAGTGAAGCAAATAAAATAGAGTAGTCTTTGGAAAGAACTCATTTTATTCATCAACATACACATATATAAATTTATCCCCAAAGGTGTTGACCCCATAGGTTTGTCTAGAAATAAACAATCTATGTCGTGGAAATGAGATGAATCCTTTGCTCTATTTCAGCAGCAATATATTTTATAGAGAACCTTCGTTTGTTACTTTTTGCTTCGTGCAGAATGAGACAAAGAAGGAAAGATGGGAAAAAGTCTAAAATGCATTGTTTATTTCTGATTAATCATAGTTATTCTACAACTGAATCCAAATTCAATAGTCCTTATTACCAGCTCTTCTTTCAATCAACTGCCCAAAACGCCTATGGATCCCACGAATCAAGTCTTTCATGAAATTTTCCACGCATATCGTAAAATTCTTCTTCAAAGGCTGATTCAATTCCCGAAAAGATGAAGGTGGATTCACGTCTGACGAGTTTGCTGGCCAGTTCATTCACTGGATATTTCTTGAAGTATGTTTTGAACCCTTCGTGTAGAATCAGAGAGTCTGGTCCTCTCTGAACAACTACATCTCATCTGCGAACATCCATAGTGATGTAATGATCAAGAAAGTAAGCACTGAGAAAAACTTCAGGACATAGCTAAGTGAAAGAGAGGAATGGGAGCGGGAATACACCGACTATAACCTTCAAGAAATTACCGTAAAATGGTATACAGATGGTTCCAAAACCTCCACAGGAGCTGGCGCTGGATATATGGGCCAAGTACCAAGTGTGCACTGTCGCTAGGCTCCTGTATGAGCGTCTTTCAAGCGGATATCTAAGCTATAGAAAGATGTCTAGATATAAATGTAGAAAGAATCTATCAGAAGTGCGATATAGCCATACACTCAGTTATTCAAGCTGCTATTAAATTACTAAGCTCTTACGTCATCGATTCAAAGATTATTTGGGAGGGTCGGAACAAACTCAATGAGGTAGGCAAAAAAATAAGGTCTTTTTAATCTGAGTTCCCAGCCATTCGGGAATCAAAGGAAACGAAAAGGCCAACACACTTGCCAAAGAGGGCGCATGAATGTCACTCATTGCTCCAAAACCCTTCTGTGGTATAGGTAAATGTACCTGTAAGAAGGAGTTTCTGGAGAAGGAGAACGCCGAGAGAAAAACTCTGGCGGAATCTCCCAGGGATGGATTTAAGTTCTTCGGAATTTTGGAACAGCAAGATCCAAAAGATATCTGGATCTTGGTGAGAAACGATTACAACTCCTCACTGGCTTTTTTACAGGACACGCTCGTCTCAGGAAGCACTTGTTTAGGATGGGATTATCGGACACTGACAAGTGTAGGTTCTATGGGGAGGAGGAAGAAACCCCATTCATCTAGTCACGGAATGCTTTGGCATTGCGAACCTTAGGAGAGAATGCCTTGTGCTAGAAACTTGAAAGAGTGAGGAACAAGCTTCGTTGAAGCCTTCACAGATATTGGATTTGATCAGATCTCTGAAACTGAAAGGCGGGCTGTGAAGGGTGTTGCCAGAACAGCTCTGTAAGGGAGCACAATGGACCTTGAGGTCGCAGAGAACTGTAACTCCTTTCAAACTAAACTAAGCAAAGATTTTCAACTTGGAATGATCGTTTCGCCAAACGATGTGTGTAAATAAACGCGAAAAGGCTAAAGACTTCACGTCAGGATATTCTACAACATTTTCATGATGTTATTTTCTATAAGAAATACGTACAGGATAGTGAAGAGCTGGATTAACATCAGTTTCTTCAGGATGATAATACCATTTTACCTTGACGTATTTGTTACCACCACTTTTCTCAAAGAGTGAAGTGATTTGGCCAATGTATGGCCTCTCAGGTTTACTTGTTGAACAAAAGACTGCGGTATCCTGGACCTGCAAGAAAATGCATAAACAATTAAAGATGTAAAATTCATGTAAGCAGCCAAAATAATTATAAAGGATAACAGAACTGCCATTGATCTTCTTTATCCACGACTATTGTAAAATCTGGCTATTGTACGTATTCGTGCTCGGTCTTAATAATACCTATTAATCACAAGGGAATTATGTGATTATAAGTCACTGCTGTCAGATGCTTCGTAGATTTAGCTTGATATATTCTTTGAATTGGTATTTCTTCAGTATTCTGAAGTTGTAATGAAGTTCAATTTTATAACTGAGTTACTGAGTAATTGATCTTCATTTTAAAATAATTTATTCAGTTTTCGTTTTAAATTCGTGAATTTTTATTCCGTTCAGAATTAATTCACAACAATCAGGAAAAACCGTAGTATTCATTTAATTTATCCGAGTTTTCATTTTAAATTCGTGAATTTTTATTCCGTTCAGAATTAATTCAAAACAATCGAAAAAACCGAACATTTAGCGATTGATTTTGTTTTTCATACAGAAACATCGTAGAACCGTCCGCAAGAACAATGCCGATCGCCGATAACGCCGTTTTTTGCACATACGTACGATAAGCCAGTTTTAAGATGTTTTTACCGAGGTACTCTCCTGAAAATTTTAACGTTTCTGCGCCTACCTTTCCACCCCCCCCTCCGGAAGATTATAAAAGGCGGGGTTTCCCTACATCGGTAATTAGTGTGCCGAATTATTTTCTGCTTGAGAGTTCCGAGATATTTTCTGTTTTAGACGTTTACCTTTTAAATTAGTTCCGAATTTTTCGCTGACATATACTTATCCAAATTTTTCTAAGCTTCTAAATTTTCGCGTTTTCTTTAAAGTGAGTGCAAGTGCAATTGAATTGTAAGTACCGAACCGATTTATTGCAGTCCTATTTTTTTATTCCTCGTTGAGTCTACCTAAATAGCTGTTCCGTCAGATTCCTTAACAATACCTTTCCTAGTTTGTCCAGGTGCCTGTAGTTAGTCTGTCCATCCCATGGTCAGACGAAAAGGCCTTAACGAACCACTGCTATAGTACGTTTGTCCGTATAACCGGTGCCTGTAGTTAGTCTGTCCAGACCATGGTCAGACCGGAAGGCTGATGCAAACCAATGCTATAGTACGTTCAACCGAATAACAATCCTGCTCTGTCCTGATCCTTAGTGCCTGTGGTTAGTCTGTCCCTCATGGCGAGTATTCCCATGGTCAGACTGACGGCATAACCGAACCAATGCTGTAGCAAGTTCGACATATCCTGTTTAACCCTCTAATTTCACCTGGCCAAACCCCAACCTGTTTATACGAGAAAACAAGCAAAGTGGTAGACAACGTGGTGAATTCTAGGACTGAAAGAATATCGGACAAATATAACCGTTGTGCACTCTTATACTGACCCCTTTTATTCCTGTTTTTCCTGATATTATCATATATTTGAATTCGCCGTTTAAATTTAACTTACTTTCTATTCTGGCTGACTCGTACCGGGAAAATACTTGTTTCTTATGAAAGTGCTCGCAGTCAGACAAAACTGACCAATCTTATATTTTGTATTGATTTCATATAGCGTCTTATTTCACTGTGTTTTTTTTTATTTTTCGCCATTTGAATAAACTGTGTAAATTTGCTCTATTTCTGATTTCTCTGTTATCGCTAATATCTTAGATAACGACGAACTCTGTCTCTGACTAGCAGCTGCCCTGGTAGGTTTGCTATTCTCCCTTATTAGAAAAAAAGAATAGCTGGCGCTCGAGGTAAGTTTCACCGAGAAAACCACGTTACAAAGTACTCCAACTAACAAATATGGACATACCTTGTCAATCGAGGGTCTAATCTACCTTCATTATATCAATTTCAAACTAAACTAAACTTAACATTCAACTTAGTAGATATGCGTTTACTCCTAGGAAAAGACCTCATTGGTCGTATTCCAAAAAAGAAGTCATTGAGCCATTCCAATCGATTCATCAGTAACCCTGTCTATATCCGTAGCATTTAAAGGACCCTAAATAAGTTCCCTAAACTTCCAACCATAATTTTTCCGAAGGAAATTGGTCCAGTGAGTCACTAAGAAAAATCCAAGCATTTCCGCCGAAAAAAACTTAAATTTTTCAGCGTATCAAGAAACTTGGCGGACTTCAGGGTCATAAAGTCATGATTAATCATCGGAGTAGTCAAAATTAAATAACATGGATACCATTCCCTGTTAAAAATCTTCGTAAAAGACCCTAAATAATTTCCCTAAACTTCCAACCATAATTTTTCCGAAGGAAATTGGTCCAGTGAGTCACTAAGAAAAATCCAAGCATTTCCGCCGAAAAAACTCAAATTTTTCAGCGTATCAAGAAACTTGGCGGACTTCAGGGTTATAAAGTCATGATTAATCATCAAAGTAGTCAAAATTAAACTACATGGATACCATTCCCAGATAACAAATCTTTGTAAAACTCAAGGGAGTGGCAAGTTTGGAAAGTATATTACTTCCAACTCTGTCTTCAGTCATTGTTGGGCCCCTCTGGACCTCCGCGACGAAATTATGTTTTGCTCTCGCTGTCATCGTATAGAAATTGTGAGTTATACGTCTTTCTTTTTGCCATAGAAAGCTCTTATATCTTGCAGGAAAAGGAATGTGTGAAAGTTTGACGAGCTGTTCGGATTTGTTGCATGAACGAAATAGTTCTTGGTTTATTTTTACGAATAAAGAAATTTGACAGATGTGCATCTATTAGAGGGATCGGGAATTACTGACATTTTAACGTGGGAAATCTCATCTTGGTGAATAGTCCATGGGCCAGCGCCTGTTTTTCTTAATGATTACTAACAATCTAAATATTTGTGAGAAGCTTCATTTCAACGAGACGCCCAACTTTTTCCTTTACGAAAATTCTCGATAGTGAGAGCTAATACAGTATGGAGGTATCAAAAGTGTTAAATGGGTGAATTCTCAAATTTTATCACTAACAGCCACTTAATGAATTAAATCTTGAAACAATTTTATTACAAATTGAAAGCAATAGTTGTCCTACAAAAATGATGATTCTATCAAAGTGTCCTCCACTCTGAAAATATTTCAACAACTAGGTCTAAAAATTATTACTAACCGGCAGATTTTTTCATTGTTGCTTAGCAAATATTTCCTTTATTAACTAGTCACATTGTCCTACAAATTGAGTGGTACGTTTTTCCAGTCCTACCTCAGAAATTATACCACAGAACCCACAATTAAAAATGATTACAAACAATTGACAATTTCCGAACGTAGGGCTGGAAAAACGTACCACTCAATTCGTTAGGACAATGTGACCAGTTCATAAAGGAAATACTTGCTAAGCAACAGTGAAAAAATCTGCCGGTTAGTAATAATTTTTTAGACCTAGATATATGTTGGGAGTGGGGGACACTTTGATAGAATCATCATTTTTGTAGGACAATTATTGTTTTCAATTTGTAATAAAATTGTTTCAAAATTTAATTTATAAAGTAGCTGTTAGTAATAAATTTTGGGCATTCACCCATGTAACACTTTTGACGCCTCCATACTGTATTAGCTCTCACTGTCGAGAATTTCGTAGAGGAAAAAGTTGGGAGTCTCGTCAAAATGAAGCTACTAACAATATTCAGATTTTTAGTAAACATTATGAAAAACAGTAGCTGGCCTATGGACTAGAACTTCACAGTTTTTTTATGAAAGAACATTAAATCATATCAGCTGACTGAGAATACGAAAAATAAGCTGTGAAATATACAGGCTGTGAGTGAATAAGAACGTCAAATTTCAGTAGATGATTCTCCATGAAAAAATAAATAATAATAGATACTAAAAAACTGACTGACACTGTCATTGAATGAAAGCAAAAAAATTGTAAGAATTTTATTAATTTCCCATTTTGTTCCAGGTATGTCGTCGAATAAAATCAGTAAACTGCTGTTTCAAGGATTCAAGCGTAAGTAGAGTTTCGCAATAAATTTCGTTCGAAAAATAATTGCATAAAAATTTTAAACAATAAGTTTATTTAAAGATGAATTTATTTCTTGTATATTCAGTGACTTTACTGGAATATTTTTTTCGGAAAGCAAAAAGATAATTAATATTTCATAGAGAATATAATTTCTTTCAAATTTATTAGTTACCATATCGCTCAGAATATCTTCATGGAAAATTGGTTAGATTTCACCTCACTATCTCAATTTTCTCCATGTTTTAATCAACCTTGTGAGATACGAATTATCCTGAAACTCTTTCATTAGGTTTTTTCACACTCAACACCTAAACTCGTACTTACATTATTCTGGAAAAGCTTTCAGTGCAACATTTTCATTTTCTAATCAAGACAATCTCCAAAGTTACCTCAAACTTGAATCTTACCAAAACAAAATTATACCCGTCTCCAGAATTGTCAAGTATTTCCAGGGATGCACCATTATCTTGTCTATTCCGCATGAAATACGAAACACAAAACGCGTTGGGAGAACACTATGAATATTCAGATTTTAGATTCATGCTTTCTACTATGAAATATCGCAGTATATCTACGTACAAGTTTCGAATGCATATTTCTGAAACCAAATCTAATCAAAAAGGAAATTGTTCACATGACAAGTATGAGTCTTCCTTATTTTTATATACAGGGTGGCCATTTGAAAACGAAACAGACGAGATTACAGACGAAATAAATTTTTTCGATAGAAATGCTCGGACAGGTCGATTTCTGTTTCGAGGGGGACAACTTAAGATGTAGGTTACGGACGCATAGCTCTTCAACCCTTGCTACTACAACCCTCACCCCCAATTTTTGAATAGGGAAGATGGGGTCAGTGATACCTCATTTGAAAGGTATTTTTATACTGATTTCAGCAAGGTAATTGTTTTTTCATTTTATGCATTAGTTCTCGAAATATTCTTAACTAGGTATTTGAAAATGAAGTGGTGTTTTCATGGCACTTGTAGTGTTTTTTGTGAAAAATCGACATTTTGAGCTTCAAAACAACCATGTTTATTTAAATGTCGTTGATTGAAGAATTCTGCGGTTCTATTCGCACATTGATTGTTTGCAAAAAAAGTGAAATTATTTTCCACCCGCTCTGCAATTGAATAAACCATGTCGAACAATGAATTAGAACACATACAAGTCTCGATTCAAAACTAAGAATAATTCACATGTCAAAGAACCAGTAAGCCAACTTAATGATCTGCTCGTAATAAATAAAAATTATCGATTCTCATTTTTTTGAAAAGATATGAATTCAATAATCAACAAAATGAAAACATTATTGAAGCCAACTGAGAAAACACTTCATTATTAAGTCGGAAATCCTTTCACGAATTGGGACTGGAATATGTTTATGGCATCATTAATGATTTGATTTTCTTACCTGGTAATCTGATTAGAGATATGTACGTATTTAGACTTTTTGGAGATTTCTATCGATCAAGTGTTACCGCATGTTATTGGAAATACTGCAAATTATATCGAAGTTAATTTAGATTGAGTTTCAGCAAGATTGAGATCCTTCGCAATACGCTTTGTTTGTTCGACATCTTGATTAAAGATTTCTATGTCAGTGGATTGGAGGAAGGAAGCCACAGTCATGGTTGTTTTGAAGCTCAAATGTCGATTTTTCACAAAAAAACACTACAAGTGCCATGAAAACACCACTTCATTTTCAAATACTTAGTTAAGAAATATTTCGAGAACTAATGCATAAAATGAAAAAACAATTACTGTGCTGAAATCAGTATAAAAATACCTTTCAAATGAGGTATCACTCACCCCATCTTCCCTATTCAAAAATTGGGGGTGAGGGTTGTAGTAGCAAGGGTTGAAGCGCTATGCGTCCGTAACCTACATCTTAAGTTGTCCCCCTCGAAACAGAAATCGACCTGTCCGAGCATTTCTATCGAAAAAAATTTATTTCGTCTGTAATCTCGTCTGTTTCGTTTTCAAATGGCCACCCTGTATAAATATTCACATGTATACTGAGCCACTCCTTGGTTCACTGTGCAAATAAAAAATTAAGGAAAGCCCTGAGCAGATGCGTTTTGAGCGCTTGTCCATTGGTGAAAAAGAAATATTGCTATTACCTCAAAATTTTGTATAGGACCACATGCTAAGTGAAGGGTTTTCCATTAAGTGGTGTTATTTTGAATAGTCCGCTATTTCGGTAGATGTCACGTTCGAAGCTGTCATTTTTTGACATTTGACAAGTAGAAACTACGCCAACAATAAAAATGGAACGATACACGCTACAAGAACGCATTGAAATTATTGAAATCCACTATAAAAATGGTGAAAATTTGACAGAGACGGTTCGTAAAACTCGAACATTTTAAGGTCTTCGTGAAGCACCTTATCGGACCGCAATAAAGAAATTGCTGAAAAAAATTCGAGCATTGGATGGATTGCGCTATCGAGAGATGATTAATGATTTTTTATGGCCGAAATTGGATAGTTTTGATCTGGACAACGTTTACTTTCAACAAAACGGCGCTACGTGCCACACAAGCAACAAAAACCATTGATCAAGTTTCTGGACCGTGTTATCTCGAAGAGGTAATCACAATTGGCCACCGAGATCTTGTAATTTAACACCTTGCGACTTCTTCCTTTGGAGCCATGTGAAAGAGAAGGTCTACGCCAATAGCCCAGCGTTGATTCAAGACCTCAAAGATGGATTTCGTGAGACTACCGAGGACATAGGGCAGCCACTTTGCCATTTGGTCATGGAAATTTTCATTAAAAGGAAATGGTCCTGTAAGCGTGGTCGTGGTGGCCATTTGCCTGATGTTATTTTCACTATTAACGGCATAGCTTCTTCTTTATAATGAAATAAACATCCAATTATTCATATTGGAAAATGACATTTTTCTTTGAATATAAAAGAATATAAAAAATAACATCTCTTATTGGAAAACCCATAATCAATAATTAAAAAAAAATAAATTCTATGGTTGAGATGATGCGATACTGATTCTATTGAAATTAAATTTCACTTGAATAGGATATCTTGTAGAACGAGCGTTCAAAAAGGGGTAAATTGCTCATTTTTTGTTCTCAAGACAGGTGCGAAACCAACTAATCCCAAATCAAACTTTTCCCTCCTGAAAAACCACATCCAATTCCAAATCTAACAAAAATCAACAAACGTATTATCGACATGACGGACGAGTCCCGAAGTTATTTATAAACAGAAACATGAAAAAACCTAACACAATTTCAGGTTCAAGTTGCGTGTGACGTGTTCAGGCAAACGTCAACTACATTACCCTTATCTGTAGCATGCTGTTTGAACGCCAAGTTTTCAATTAACTCAACTTCAACTTCGTCGTTTACGGAACGTGTCCGAAAAACCAGTTTTCCGCCATGTATATGCCAGGAAATATTCGAAAAACGTATGCTTGACACCGGAGTAATTTTCGACCAGATAATATTCGGTTCCGGGAATATTGGGGAGTTATTGGAATACCTGCAGTTATGCAAGATTGTCCTTACAGGATATCGCACGTTATGCATTAATTGGAGTTTTTCGTAAATCTTTTTTATCGTTGACTCGTCAGAAGGATTTAAAATAATGAGAGAATCTAAGGGGTGTTTCAAATTGCTCGTTTTTTAAAGAATAAATAAAGCACATAGATTGTCTGCCTTTTCGACCATTATACCTTGCGAATATTGAATATTTTATCTAAGAATTCAAATGACTACTGCTCATATGATCTACAGGTTTAGTTGATCTACCGTTCATCTGATCTACCGACACAGTTGATCCACCCATAATCTGAACTACCTGAAAAATATTGATCTACTCAAAAAAATAGATAAGTGGGCTCACTATTAAAGGGTTTTCCAAAAAGGGTGTTATTTTGATATTCAAAGAAAAATGCCATTTTTCAATATATGTAAATGATCGGATGTTATTTCATTATAAAGAAGAAGCTATGACATTAATGGTGGAAAATAACATCAGGCAAATGACCACCACGACCACGCTCACAGAACCATATCTTTTTAATGAAAATTTTCCATAACCAAATTTCAAAGTGATTGCCCTATGTCCTCAATAGCCTCACGAATTCCATTTTTGAGGTCTTGAATCGACGCTGGGCTATGGAGTAGACCTTCTCTTTTACGTGACCCCAAAGGAAGAAGTCGCAAGGTCTTAAATCACAAGATCTCGGTTGCCAATTATGATCACCTCTTCGAGAAATAACAGGGTCCGGAAACTTTTCCGACCCAAACGACAAACGACGTTGTTGGTGATCGGCCGGCTTGGGTTCTTGTGTTAACTGAACTTTATGAGCCTTAAGACCCAAAATTTATGCAAAATACAGAGTAATAACGTTTGTGGAATGCCTAATTCCAAAGAACGACGTGGAATGGACAAACCTGGGTTGTCTTCAACACTTTCGGCTAAAGCAGCAATATTCTCGTCTGTTCTTGAGCGACGTGCAGGGGTTTTATTCTTCACTCCACTAACTTGTCCCAACAGCTCGAACTTTTCCACCAATTTCTTTATTGCGGTCCGACAAGGTGCTTCACGACGACCCAAAATGTTCGAGATTTACGAACCGTCTCTGCCAAATTTTACCATTTTTATAGTGAATTTTAATAATTTGAATGCGTTCTTGAAGCGTGTATGTGTTTTTATCGTCAATTTTTATCAATGCCGTAGTCTCTACTTGTCAAATATCAAAAAATGACAGCTTCAAACGTGACATCTACCGAAATAGCGGGCTATACAAATAACAGCTTATATTGGAAACGCTTTTTATTAGAACAAAGGGTATAGCCGGGTTTCAATGGTAAATCTGCCCCCGCGGCCTTTCCGATTCATATTGAGGGGATCGATTAGGCATTGAATGAAAATAATTCAGCCAACTTTTCAACTTTTTATCTCTAGCCATTTTTGAGATTTCTGTGAAAAACACTTTTTTAGATTTTATTTTTTTTCTCTTGTGATATCCAAAATTTTCGAATGGTGATTTTTTCTGTCGATTCTTTGCTATTGAAGGAATAGACGTATAATTTTTTTATGAATTTCAGCTGCAAAATCTATTTCAGGAAAAAAAATAAAGTTTTTGTCATTTGTTTTTCGGTGTTCTTAAAAAGTGTCCACCGCCATTTTTTGACATAAAATGTCTTCTTTGGTCCCTTTATACCCTGGAAATTTTTCACATTTTTAAAATTGGTGGAACATTTTGAAAAAAAATTAAAACTGTTTGAATTTTAGGATTCAACAGATATCCATCAAATTTTGGAACCGTTGTATTCATATTGGCTTCCTGAACAATATTAGTGAAAAAAACAATTGGCGATCTGTTTTAGTTTGGGAGATATGGGCCCCCAAAATCCGAAAAATATTTCACCTGAAAGTCACTTTTCTCACTACAGAAACACTGAATTACCGCTTTATTAAGTTTAAAGCCTCTCTGAACATTTTAACATGAAGATTTGATTCATTTTATTTCAGATATATCTAATAATTGTTGCAAAAACATCGAAAAAATTCTAGGGAAAGCCCGCCGTTCCTTATGGTTAGTTTGGCACTACCGCGTCTTTCAGCAAGTGCCATTAGGAAATTATATTGGGATTTACCGGTATGCATCGTGTCATATTCGCGGTAGTGCCAAACTTACCATAAGAAACGGCGGGCTTTCCCTAGAATTTTTTCGATGTTTTTGCAATCATTATTGGATATATCTGAAATAAAATGAATCAAATCTTCATGTTAAAATGTTCAGAGTGGCTTTGAACTTAATAAAGCGGTAATCCAGTGTTTCTGTAGTGAGAAAAGTGACTTTCAGGTGAATAATTTTTCGGACTTTTGGGGCCCATATCTCCCAAACTAAAACAGATCGCCAATTGTTTTTTCATAATATTGTTCAGGAAGCCAATTGAATACAACGGTACCAAAATTTGATGGATATCTGTTGAATCCTAAAATTCAAACAGTTTTAATTTTTTTTCAAAATGTTCCACCAATTTTAAAAATGTGAAAAAATTCCAGGGTATAAAGGGCCAAAGAAGACATTTTATGTCAAAAAATGGCGGTGGACACTTTTTAAGAACACCGAAAAACAAATGACAAAAACTTTATTTTTTTCCTTAAAATAGATTTTGCAGCTGAAATTCATAAAAAAATTATACGTCTATTCCTTCAATAGCAAAGAATCGACAGAAAAATCACCATTCGAAAATTTTGGATATCACAAGAGAAAAAAATAAAATCGAAAAAAGTGTTTTTCACAGAAATCTCAAAAATGGCTAGAGATAAAAAGCTGAAAAGTTGGCTGAATTATTTTCATTCAATGCCTAATCGATCCCCTCAATATGAATCGAAAAGGCCGCGGGGGCATTTACCATTGAAACCCGGCTATACCCTTTCAAAAACAAGTGAGCAGTATTCATAACGTTTAGAATGAAATGTGCGAAGCGGTCAATAATCTGAGTTTTAATATTATAATTCTACTAATAACAAGTCCGAGAAAATGAATTTGTTCCACAATTTTGACGCTCACTGTATATAGGAACCAGATGTTTTGAAATATTTTTCTTCATCACTAACACACTAACATAAAATAAAACTCTGTACTGTACTTTTTTAAAGATCAGACAAATCAAATTAATCATAAAAATGCTCAAAATGGCCGCCTCTGCTTTGTAGACAGGCAGTGGCCCTCATGACGACCTGTAGCAAAATAAAAAGTTTGGGGCGCTCGCGTAGTGGTCATGTTCGAACAGCAATAACTCTCAAATTAAGAAACTTACAAAACGACGACTTGACTGTTGTTTTGTAGCTTATATTCTTGTGTGTTGAATCATTGAAAAAATATATACTTCAATGTTTTTTTCTTGTACTATTGCGGATTTACTAAGAAAATCGGTACTTCTTCTACTAAAATTTTGTTAAAGAATTTTTTGATGGCATTTTTCAAGTTGCATTTTTCTATTATTCTATTCTACTCATGAGATGTTTGTAGTATCATCTTTCAAAAAACTTTTTTTCCACATTTGTGGGACCTTAGTGTCCAAGAAATCGATATTCTTTGGAAGGATCAACGAAAATAAAAAAGTAAATTTATAAGGGAGCTACTCCAAAACTAAGGAGGTAACTTTTCAGTGTGGGTGTTTTTGTCGTTGATATTAGGTATATTTGATGCCCTTAAATTATTGCTAAGTCGTGACGACACACAAAGTATAATCGATTTCATTCAAAGAACGAATCTGAAACGAATTGTAACAAAGGATGAATTTTCCATTTTACGAGATATGATTCTAAAAAAACTAATATTCGACTTTTTCCATAATTCTTGAAGCACCATCGAAGAAGCGACGACCTCTAGCGGAGTGAAAACTAAAAGGGTTGGTTATCGGACCGGCTCTAAAAGCCGGTATCTAGGGTCTGACAAAATTAATTATAATCGATTTCGGCTAAATGGTTTTGATTTTATTTTCCATCGTTCTCGTCGTCGTCTCTTCTCCGGTCGTGACTACAAAAAGGCGTTTTCAGAATAGAGAGACAGCTTTTTCAACTTCACAGGCGATTTATTTCAATTTGCCAAATCTCGGTTGACTTTGCGAACTTCCCGAATATCGGTTATTTCGTACTTTTCACTCAACTTGAGGCGAATTTGACTCTGCATGAGTTCGGGAAATTCAATCATCTTCGATGAGATGAAAAATTATGAAGCGAATATCATTTTATCCCTGTGAAGTTGTCATCTGAGAGATTCTATTTTTGTATCTTGGTTATTGATTATTTGTTTATAGAGCAGAAAATTTTGAATGAACTAGTGTTAGAATGATCCTTCTCTGAAAGAATTTAGTCCATGGGCCAGCTCCTGTTTTTCATAATAATTACTAACAATCTGAATATTTGTGAGTAGCCTCATTTTGAGGAGACCCCCAACTTTTTTCCCTACAAAAATTCTCGATAGTGAGATCTAATACAGTAAGGAGGCGTCAAAAGTGTAAATGGGTAAATTTTTAAATTTTATTACTAACAGCTACTTCATGAATGAAATCTTGAAACAATTTTAGAACAAATTGAAAACAATAACTGTTCTACAAAAAAATGATGATTCTATCAAAGTGTCCCCCCCCACTCCCCACATAGATCAACAACTAGGTCTAAAAAATCATTACAGACCCGCCGATTTTTTCACTGTTGCTTCTTAGCAAATATTTCCTTTATGAACTGGTCACATTGTCCTACAAATTGAGTGGTACTTTTTTCCAGTCCCACCTCAGAAATTGTACCACAGAACCCTCTATAAAAATGATTACTAACAATGGACAATTTCTTAGCCTAGGACTGGAAAACGTACCACTCAATTTGTAGGACAACGTGACCAGTTCATAAAGGAAAATATTTGCTAAGCAACAGTGACAAAATCAGCCGGTTAGTAATATATTTTTTTAGACCTAGTTGTTGATATATGTTGGAAGTGGGGGACACCTTGATAGAATCACTTTTTTTTGACAATTATTGTTTTCAATTTGTTATTAAATTGTTTCAAGATAGCTGTTAGTAATAAAATTTGAACATTCACCCATTTAACACTTTGGACGCCTCCATACTGTATTATAGAATTTTCGTAGAGGAAAAAGTGGGGCGTCTCGTCGAAATGAAGCAACTCACAAATATTCAGATTGTTAGTAATCATTATGAAAAACAGGCGCTGGCCCATGGATTGATTATTGTATGTTTGTAATTTTAATGAAATGAATGGCATATTTTCATAATCATAGTTTTGGTGACAACTCATAACGATGAAACTCGTCTGTTGATTTTCAATCAAGTAAATTTGCAGGAGAAGATATATTGCGTTAGCAAGCCATACAAAAACTGTAAATTGTACGAGAAGTGTAAAAATTGATGACGATTCAATCCATCTAACTAATGAAGAGATCAAAGAACTCCATTACTTTTCAAAAATAAGACGTTACCAGGGTTATTGTATTTCAGGCTTTTCAAGAAAACTGCTTCAGATCACACATCAGTGTTTCACTTGAAATATCTTCGATCAAGCTAATCTTCTCGTGCTGAGGTCCTCCCTATTCCTATTAAAAGAACTTCAATATTTTTATTATCCGTTGACGTGACTATGTATTCGAACTCTTACTGTTTCCACAAAATCCGTACTTGAATTGGGTGCATTCCTAGCTTTCTTTTCGCTCGAATAATTGCGAAATCACTTCACTTCCAAGTGAATTGATTTTGACAAATAGAACATGACTTTTGCGGATGACAATCAACGAAACGAAAAGGTTTGAAATAAGAGTACCAAATCAGAATATCGACGATAGTTTTAGTAATGAAAACTGAGCATAATGATTCACTTTCTGTTATGTTTAGAAGTAAATCAAAAACTTTCACCACCAAATGTTAGGTTATGTCATTGTTATGATGAACTGAAGTGATTGTGGAAATTAACTGATTTTGTCAGAAAGAAACATCAGTTGAAAGTGAAGAGCATCAGTTCAAAATCACAACATTGTCAAATAGAACGGCCATTAACTGATTTTGCATCAGTGTGGAAGTAATGCAGCGCGTCAAAAAGAAAGGGCCTAATATCGGTACTAACTACCCTTGTAGAGATTTTGCAGAAGTTTTATAAAAATTGTAGATATCATTTGTATGAAGTTTATTTATGGGTGTAACACAAGTTTCTTCTCTTTTCTTTGTTCTTCCCCAAATTCAATAGAAAAACCATTCGACACGCCACGAGTAGTTGAAACAATGGAACAGACAACATTCCATAAAACACATTGCTATTTTTTAATCTTTTGTTCCCTGTTCCTCCCGAAGTTCATTCATCTCCGGACTCCTCCAGTGAATTATTCCTCCAAAAGCCAATTTTATCAAGTTCTCGAGGCAGTAATTCTGCAGTCTTTCGGCTGTTTGGTTTTTTGTTTTCCCGCAACTAGCGGTTGAGATATTAAATAACATCCTCCTTTATTATTAAATAGAAGCACGTCATTCCGTAAATTTACGGACCAATAATAACGCCGACGCAGACATCCATAATCATACGGCACACAGGTTGTGATAATGCTATCCAGGCATATTATTATTATTACCACCCCTTAGACGGATGCTTCTTGAATTAGGAGAAGATGGTATGAATTAATGATTGTTATCTGAGTGCAGACGTCGGGTTGCTGAAATCTTTGTTAAATTCTTCATTTGTTCTACTTAAACGAGTGCTTTATTGTTTTGCCCAAATGTCTGTGATTTTCGAATTTTGAGCGATGAGGTTCGAATCCGTGGTCAAATTCAATTCTGTCTTGGGGCCATCTGGACGTTAGCACGATAACTTTTGAAGGAATTATCCTAGAAAGTTGATATTTTCAGGGAGAGGTCGGTTTCCAAATGCCGCGGTTAGGTTCGGTTACCAGCCAAATCGTACAGGGTGTTCCATAAAATATTACTATTCAAAATTTTTGTTCGCAACATCTCAGACAAAACGAAACCAATCTAAATGATATTGAAATATTGAAAAGAAAAATCTTTATATTTCCTTTACAGTATATCCGATGTGATTGAGAATTGATATACTGAATGTTCACGCAAAATTTCAAGAGAATCGCATCATTATAAATATGGAATTTAATTCCTGTTGCGAATCGAGATTGATATACTGAATTTTCATGCAATCATAGGAAATTCAATTGGAATATTGAAAAAGTAACTTCATATTTCATATACAAGTATAACCCCGATTCGAGTGGAATTTGTTCTTCTGTGAGTGAATATTTTTGTACTGAATATTCATGCAAAGATTCAAGAGATCGCTACAATATGGAATTTAATTTTTTTAATTGTCAAGTTTTTTTAGATATTTCAGTTTTTTGCATAATTTCCAGAATATTATTCAGATCGTGCTGAAATCATGCATTCATATATTTAGTCATTCTAAAGTCGTATGGACTTGTATCGCCGTAACATAAACTAATAACTGTCATGGAATTAATGCCATCCATATCACCAAAAGATTTTACAGTATGAAAAATTCATGAACTTTTCAAATAAACAGAAGATTTTTCTTAATGTGGGGGATATGTCAATGAACCCGAAAAAAAATGAATAATAATAATGGACCTAATACGCGAGTAGAATACGTTACGTCATCCAGGACTAATTAATATTGTTTAGTTCTTGAATTTTTTTTACATTTTTGGCAGCCGTAATATGTCCCTTCCATTACATACCAAAGTAGAAGAAGTCAAGTTGAAGTATGAGTAATTTCCAGATTTACTTGCCATTGTAATATTTGTAAAAAAAGTTTTTATATTTAAAGTATATACTTGGCCCTGTATGGAAAAGGTATGTTCCACCCATCTTTGTAAGTTACAAAACTCTAAAACATTAAAGAAATGTCAGTTTTAATAATGTAATATTGTGTAATAGTTATTATCCATGAAGCATCTGACAGCAGTGAATAATGACACATTTTTCACTTGTGATCAATAGATATTATTATGTCCTAGCAAACAGACCTAAAATGGGTATATTATAAAAGAGTCGTGAATAAAGTTCATTTTTCAATAAGTTTCATCATTTCCATCACAAATAACCACCTTAACTTAAGTGTTTTATACATAAGACGTAAACAATTTCAAACTGTCAACTCTGCTCGGTGAAACTCATTGGGGCATTCATCCGATAATCTCCATGGCAAAGCATGTTTGTTTCGATCTATTTATTAAATCCCCAGCTTACCTATCCTTCTAACACATTGAACTACGTATAAGCTTGCCTAATAAGCGTTTCAACAACCGACACTCAGTTTCAATATTAACAAACTTTGCCTATTTGGCGTGCCACTATTTTCGAGTCTAACATTCAAAAGTGAAACTCTGATGTGTGAACTGAAGCAGTTTGGGTGAAATACATAACCCTGGTGTCGTCTTGTTTTAGATGAGCGATATACATATACATTGTAGTTGTTTCATCTGTTCATCAGTTAGATAGTTTTGAATTGTCATTAATTTTCACGCTTGTCGTATGTATTACAATATCTATAAGTAATGAATGGAGTATTCTGATTTTTTTGAAGCATGAATGAGTAATGGTTTATTGAAGAGACTGAGTTAAGATTTAATAGGTCGGCGATTTTTTCGTCAAGTTCTTGTTGAACTAGGCACCAATCATTTTTACGTATGATACAAAAGTAAAGGTATAAAAAATTTAAGAAAAGCCCGTAGCAGGAGCTTTTGAGACCTCTTTCATTGACGGAGCAATAAGACTATCACCTCAAAATCAGATTATTGAGACTTGAGATTGATACCAAATATGTAAATGAAGAATCACAGCACAATCGAAATATATTCTGGAAATTATTCTAAAAATGAAATATGTTCAAAAATAAATAATTGAAACAATTTAATTCATTGGTTCTGATGATGCAATCCTCTCTAAATCTTGCATGAACTTTCAGTATATCAGTCTTGAAATAGAAAATAAATTTCACTCGAATCGGATATCCTATTATGGAAATACATATGAAGTTTAATCTTTTCAATATTCGAAACCCATTGATTTCGTTTTGTTTGAGATATTGGGCAACAGAAATTTTGCATGGCCATATTTTATGGAACACCCTGTACGATTTGGCGGGTTAACGAACTTACTCTGGAAATCTCAAGTCTCTAGGACAATCCCTCTGAAAGTTATCAGAATAGTTAACAGAATAGAATGCGACTACGGATTCGTCATCAGAGAGTCGAAACCTATCGTTTGATACCATTTTCGGCTCAACATTCGCAAGTTACAGACATTCGGGTAAAACGATATAGCACTCGTTTAAAAAGAACGAGCGCTCTAAAAACCGTAAAACAACAGTGAAAGGATGATTGGATCTACCAAGAGAATGAGTAAAATATTCTCTTGAAACTACATCTCAACTATCAATAAAAATGTTATTTACAAGAAATAGTTTCTCAAAATATTATCATGTGTATATTGTGTGAGGGGAATAACGAAGAATTCTCGGTTCTTCACGCAATTAAAACTAAAATATCCTTAACATCGTAGTTATCACAAACTACTGTAATATTACACAATTTTGTCAAACAGTAACGAGATATATAGTAGCAAAAAATATCTTTTAAATTCACTAGACGAGACCTCAGATACATATGTTCTCAGACGACGACATTAATGATATAATAAAATGTGTAGGAATTGGGGCATGAAAATAGATAAGTGCTTCAGTTAGTTATATAAATGTTATTTTTTGTCGCATGATGTTCTTCAGTCACTACGCTTTCATTAAAACCGTTTTTTCATTCCGCGTAGAAGGCCTTCGAGAAATAATTAATTGTTGAACAATGAACGGAGATATTTTCGGATATACATACATGTAAAACCAAGAACTAATAATATGTTTGCTGTTCGGTTAGTTGTGTGATATTTTCCATTAGGGCACTAGTGTTGCTCTGATCTCTGAACTGGCTTTCATCGAATTCATGAAACATAAAAATATTTGACAGTCAGTAGTCGTGGATAAAATATAGTATGATGTTCGCGTATAATGGCTGTTATTCACTCGGTGATTTCGGCCACTCGCCTATGGTTCGTTGGCTTAACTTCACCTCGCGAATAATCATTATACGCTCGTTGCATAATATACTATTTTCGTTTCATCTGATTGTTCTTTATGCAATGGTGTAAAGAAAAAGTTAACTTTCACGTGATGAAAAAAGTCACTCGAAATTTGAAAAGATCTCGTGTTCATCTTCATGGATATCCGAATATTTAACAACCGATTGAAGACTCATGGTCTCGTGACTGTGGTTCACTAATTATATTTCGGAATCATTCCAAATTCATTATACGTTTGAGCTTGAAAACGAAACTGAACATTGAAATATCTTCATTGTATGAAAAAACTCAAAATATTCATTTATCTAGGAGGTAAGTGGAAGTATTTGGCAGAAAATTTAATGTTCTACAAATTTACAGAATGCATGTTTGGCATACAAGCACCCACAAGTTTTATATTTATTATTTGGAATATAAACTGCCACCAAAATTCCATATCCACCAATATCTACGCCCACCATCCCCTACATGCATACCACCCCCATGGCATTGAATTGCGTAAAAATTCCACCCCTCTCTGCACGTGGAAACTGAGTTTTGACCTTGATATTCGAATGGCCCTCCACGCAACTATGCAAATATGCCCCATTCCACCTGAAACTGCCCCTGGATGCACCCCAAAGGGAGCTTCGTTCAGGGCCAGCATAGCAACCCAGACCAGGGATAACTACACTATCCAGTGTTGCGCAATGTAGAGCATTGTGTCGATGGTTAGGACTCGGTGAAACGGCCTGTTGGGGTGCCACAAAATCAATAAATGTTGCTGCTGCAATGTTATGCAGGGATGGACACGGCCATCCTGTTCTGACATTCTACAGTGGAACCTCGATATAGGCATCTGAAAATAAGAATTCAGCGCCACGGTGGGCATTCGTAGAACTATTAATATTGTGTAAATTTGCCTGATTGAAATTTGGATTTTTTATCAATATATTAAAATTCCAGATATCTATAGTAAACGAGTGTATTACTGTGTATATGTATAATATGTTAGTTTTTCGTAAACACTGTTGTAGGTGTCATAATTTATTTCAATTAACTCAAGCCATAGTGAAAGATCTAATAGCTTTAAAAGCCTGTTGAAGAAATTAAGGAAAACCATTTTGTTTGTTGAACAGTTGAGTTTACATTATTTTACTATAATGAAACACTTTTTTTTCTTAACAATGGCATTATTTGGTGGCCAATGGGTCTTTATTTGTTCAGACTTCTTTGTCTCAACCTTTCAGTTTTACTACTACTAGACTAGAATATTCCTTTTTGATAGTAGATACTTACTACAGGAAGATTTCTGGAAGACACAGTAGTCTTTTTCAAACGCTTCCTCTTTTGACAACTGGGATCTGTAAACAATACACCCCATCTAATTTAACCTACAAGTTTTGTGTAATCCGTACTTACCTCCATAAAAATAATGGTCATCTACAAATTGCAAGAAGCAAACTTTCATATTTCCCGTGCATGGTTTACTGATTTCAAGTTACAAATGAAAGGCTTTTCGTCGATCCCTGTATACTTTACTCCCTGATTTCCCTTCTACCCAAACACGAAATTTATCCCCAGCCTGAAGAAATGCATGGAAATGTATATTTTGATTTATTTTTCCTAGGAAGAACACTAAGGAACTATACGATAGCGGTTTGAATGGATTCGTACTTGAGAAATTAATAGTAATGATAAATAATCACATAATTCACGACAACACAATGCAAAATAGAAGAATGATTTCAATAGCTTCCTCAGATCGTCAACAAAGGGCGTATCGTTTAGCTTGATTTGCCTATATCAAATCGAACAAGAAGAAAATTCGTTATATCGTGTAATTAATTGAACTGAGGTTGTCATATTGAGGTTGAGATTGGTCTAAAATTCGATATATCGAGGTTCCGCTGTAGTTTTATTCACCCGAATATTAGGTATGTATTCATAACTTTTTAGCGAACAAAGTTTACTTTCAAAGTTTCAAATGAGAAGACAACAATGAAAGCAGAGAATAATACTAATTGATTAAAATCAACCAATATTATATGTATATCAAACAGACAATCCATAGATAGCTATTTCGCCCTATTTGGGGCTTTTCAGTATGGAGGAGCTCTGCTTGAAAGGCATTCTATTTTCCCTTATTTGAAGAAATGTCGCTTTTTCCAAATGGCTAAATATCTCGCTTTTCCGTTCAAGGTTCATGCATCGGAGGTGGGTGTTCGTAAGGATCCAGGATGTGGGGTTTTGTTTCTGTTTACACTCAGAAATAATCGACCTTCCTTCAAATGAGGGAACCTAGAAAGCCTTTCAAGCAGAGCTCCTCCATACTGAAGAGCCCCAAATAGGGAAAACTAGCTATCTATGGATACTCTGTTTGGTATTACCACCATACATGTTCTTTGTGCGTTGACGGGATTAGTTTCCGAAGTATGAGTTTAATATCGGTTGATTTTAATCAATTAATATTATTCTCTCTGCTTTCATTGTTTATAATTAATGATGTTTTGCTATGTTACGACTGATAAAGGCAGTACTTTTTACCTTATATACCATAAAATAACATTGACTGTTTTGCGAAAAAAATATTGCGATTGAATCACATATTATGCTGTTTTTTCCGTATACTGGTGCATTCCAATAATGCACTGCATCCGGCCCTGTGCACGAAGGGGTAACTACGCATTTCCCCAATTTGCTCACCCTAAGCGCTGCGCTCCTGGGAGCTGCGATGAATCATTCCAAACTCGAATTCGTACGGATTTCAGGATTTGAAAAGAGGATGAGTAATCGGTGGAACACTCAACAGAATTTTCGTTACGTACTGAGAATGAGATCATACGTAATTGGGAATGAAAATTTTCCACAGTGTAACTTTAATGATTGCATTTATTGATATAATTTGATCGATTCGTCATTTGAAACTCGATAGAACAGGACAATTCAATGGTTGTATATTTTCAAGGTTATTGATTCAAATCAAAATTTCGTCGTCCCTCGACATTTTGTTTCAAATCATTTTTTCAAACGATATTCTGTTTTTTCTTGCCAGAACGTACTCAGACATGAGTTCCAACGAATAACCATTGAAAATGTTCGATCTGAAGTAGATCAAATATCTGATAGAATTTGCTGATCCGGAAGTTCACTAATATGTGTTTTTGTAACTACAGTCTGAGTCTGTTTTGATAGAGCAATACTATAAGAGTGGCCATATCTGCCTGAAACACACTAAAAATCACTCTCCCTTTCCATGCCGTAATAGTTATTTTATCAACTAGGTTATTAAAGACATCGACTAATGGTCGCGTTCGCTCCGCTCACGCGTTAATAGTTCGAGATCAATAGTCTCTCGATTAATAACCGAGTTGATTGCAACATTTTCCGACTATCTCAATATGAATTGTGTTTGAATCCTTGATTGAAATACATTTTCATTTTTACAAGGCTTACATTTGACATAATGAAATTCCTATGTATGTATGTTCCAGTAGAGCTTTGACATTTCTCGTAGTGCTTTGTAAACTGTTGCAATGAAGATTGCACAATGAAATAGCATAAATTGAGCATTAAATGGGTCATTAATGATCAATTTGGTACACATTAAATCATCTGTTATTTTGAGATCGACGGAAAATCAAATTTAATTCATATCAATACATATCCTGAAAATATCAGATGTCTTGAAGGACTAGAAAGATTTCAATGAATTTTTCATTTTTATGTTTTCACCAATGTTTTCAAAGAAAGAAACTGAGGTTAGGTGGTCCAACATAACCTCTCGAAATAGAAGGGGAAGATTTTAATGCCATTGATGAAAACATGAAAACAAAAAATTTATTGAAGTCATCAAAGGTCTTTGTGACATATTTTTCGTATGTGCTCATTAAATTCTAAACTTTCGAATAATGGTTGGTTTCTTGCATGAACAAAGTAAATGATTCTTGTTGTATTTTGAGTTATTGGCCACTGATATGGTGCTTCTCTCTATACGTCTTAATGAGTGATTTAATTTATAAACTCCCACTGTATATAACAGAAGTGGAAATTCATGGTCAGTCATATTTCAGAAGTTATTTCCCAACTAAATTAAGAGCCTGTTATCGACCTACAAATTTCGTGAAAATGTACCTAATTAATCCAATCATAGAAAGTTGAATTTCTTCACCTGCTCCTCATAATACTCCCAATTTATGTCGCGGGCTGATATAGTAACAGCTGCTGCCAAAAAATAGACCATTTCAAACGGAAGGTACACTTTCCTGTATCAACTTACTTTTTATGTCCCCTTAGGATTTTATATTGCAAGATAATAGATATAAAATTCAGTATTCAGAAGGATTTCATAACTTCAAATAAATTCTCGAAATGCTAGTTTTTTCCTAATTAGAATTGTCAAGAATGTTGCTGAGATTTATTCTTCAATGTGAATATGTTAGGAATATGTCGATAGTTTTCCGTCGACCTCAAAATAATAATTGGTTTTTACTCATACTTACTGATTTCGAAATTGAATTCGATATTAAGGATGAAATACCACCATTTAAATCTATGGGAGATGATCACCCTTAAATAAGGTCCTGTAGCGTCTTAGAAGAACAGAAGATTCGAAAAATCATCACTTGGAACGCCAGACCTGGTTTTAAAACACTCTCCTGGCTCAAGAGCATAAATTAAGTGTTTTGTATCTAAATATTGAAGGTATTTATTCTAATAGTTTTAAGCTTCAACTTTGTAAAAACGGCGAGAGAGGTTCTTTTCTACTGAGGTTTTTCCCTGTGCTCTTGTTCATACGCCAGAATAGTATGGTACCACCCCCCGTTTTGCATCATGTATTGTATTTTGTTGACTCTCAATTCATAAGAATAAATATATCATACATACGAAATTGAGTCGAAATTAATAGATATCAGCATTGTAAAGGTTCTTCATAACACCGAAAATCTAAGTTGAAGAAGATTAAATTGTTATAGGTTGATGTGAAACGCAACAAGATATTCTTTCATTCATTGATAAATTTCTTCTTTTTCATTTATTCAGCGAAACGTAGTCTTTATGACAGAAGGAGCTCGATGTTGCCACCGTTAAGGGAAGTCAAAATTTAATATGTTACTTTTTTATTTTTGTAGCTTTCGAATTACTCCTCTGCAGTCTCATATTCCACGGTATATGAACTTTTTCTTAAAATGGCCGTATAATATGACGGCGTTCCGCACCTATTATCAGCCATATTCGCTGGAGGGAAGTTGTTTGCCGTTTCCTAGAAAATACAAAGAAACATTACACGCCATAGCTGCTGTACGAAGGAATAAGAACGTTTCATTATTTTACGATCACGAATTCCGACTGCGGTTATTGTAAAACATACGAGCTAAAGACGAAATATTAATTTGAGAAGAGATAATAAAGTTATATTTTCTCTCGTGTTTATCCAGAAGGTTCGCAGTTGGATGATATTCTGAATATTTTCTATTGCAGTGCTTTATAATGACTAATTGTTTGCTTCAATTTTTGAATGCATCGATATCTCATGTTATCATGCTATGTTTTCTATTAAGACATGAAATTTGATGCAAAAAATCATTAATAATACTTTGTCGTGCTGAATTTCACTAATAAATCCAAATACACAATCTCTTCGAACATAAGTATAATCATATAATAAATCAATGAGCTGATGAAAATCAAGAGCCTCTGATCATGAGCATCCTAGGTTTCAAAATTTCATAACAAAAATTCGTCCAAAGGGAGTTGATTCGTCTTTTAATTTGAAGAAAGCTTTCGTTTTATTTTTTCGTGGAAAACTCTTTATAATATGATAACTGCATCATTTTTGCTGACTTCATTAAAAGTAATGTTTGTCTTCAATTATGAAACTGTTGAAACTCTAGGTAACTGCAACATTCCTTGAGCCACGTTTTATTAAGATGATAACAGTGAAAAAAAATCAATACCTATGTTTTTACTT
This sequence comes from Propylea japonica, assembly GCA_013421045.1. NCBI lineage: Eukaryota > Metazoa > Arthropoda > Insecta > Coleoptera > Coccinellidae > Propylea > Propylea japonica. The sequence goes on along the minus strand of CM024248.1, from coordinate 44,561,979 downwards.
GGAATAGATGGGTGTATATTTATGTGACGTAATTAAAATGATTGACATGAATTCCTATCAAATACGTCGAGTAGCATACTTGAGTCGTAAATACATTCTTCGTATTTTTATTTTACATTTGATTTATTCTCAATAAAATCGAGTAGTTGAACTAAATGATCATCGCAAGATTCTAACCAATGATTTAATATGACATTTATTAATCATCAACATTCTACTCCAAATACTTAAATATTTCAATAGAATAATTACAACGAAAGTATTTCATCTAGATTATTATTGAACTGCCATAAATCTTGTATATTATTCAAAGAAATTAGTTCAGCAGTATGAGGAAAATCTGAATATTCATTATAACCCAAATAATAACAAGAGTGTCGTTCATTTCAATAATTACCTTTTTTTATATAATGCTGATTTTTCAACGTTAACTGATTGGAAAATTATTGTTGTTATTTACAACTGATTTTCAAATGTTATCTGATTGGAAAATTATTGTTGTTATTTCTTTATGAGGTCGATGTCTTTCGAATTTAAATATAATAAAATTCCGCGGAGAATTTGTGTATTATTTAATGAGGCATGATCGAGTGCTGCCAAACTGAATAATGTAGAACTAGAGGTATTTCTTCAATTTGTATAAATATCATTCAAGAAACTTGTATGAAGAATTCTGCTGAACTTTTCAGTGAATATGTTTATTGAAATCATAAACAGATATCTCCTTAGGTGATATTCTAATTGTTTGTAAGTAATTGTTAGGTTATTTCGATTATTGTGTGATGACTTCAACTTGTCATATTTGATTGATGTATATAGTCGGTAGATTCTTATTACGGTTATTCGAGGTAGAAATCATATTGGCCGAATGCCCGCAAAGTTTTCAAAGATTTATGTGGGCTAGAATTAAAAGTCAAAGCTATAAAAACAGTGTTGACTGTAATTAATTCTTCCTAGAATTGTTACATTCGAAATATGCAGATACATCAAAATCACGAATAAGGTTCGAGTCAAAGCTAATTGTTCTGTCAGTTATTTATGAAAATGTTTGCAGTCAGTTTGAAAATTCCCATATTATCTAGACAGCATTGCAGCAAAAATTTCCTTATCGAATTTGGATAGTGCAGACCCATAACTCATATTCATATATATTTCCAGCACACAAGATCTCTCTTCATAAATATTGATAAGGTCACGGTTGGCCGGCCAAATTGACGTTTCATTTTTAGTGGAAAACGTGAGCAAAAACGGCAGGGATTCATGAAACCACAAAGCACCTCACTCGATTTGACCGCAAAGTTGAGGAGCCAGCAGTCCGTGCTGGGCAAAATGGGTACTTTGGGAAATATTTGAATGCGCCGGAGGTAAATAATCCTCTTCAAAATACTGGTGTTCTCATGTGGTTACTTGTCGGACATAATGGACGTACACAAGTGGGGATATTATTCAGGGTGGTTTTGATAGGTCCAATCTTGAAGCTTCGAGACGCCTTTTTTTGCATTGATAATTTTTCGTTCATTGATCCCCTTTGTTTGGAGCTGAGGAGAAAAGAATGGGTTTAATTTCTTCAAAAAACACGTTGTGATTATTTTGTTGATGGGCTTCACAAAGTTTCTCGAATATTTTACAATATAATTGACATGATTAGATATTTTACATTCACATCGAAAAGCATGCAGTTCTTGGTTTGTTACAGGACGACGTGATGTGATATTTTTGAGAAAAATTTAGGAAAGCCCTGAACAGGTGCTTTTGAGAGCTGGTTCATTGGTGGAGCAATGGGGCTATTACCTTAAAGGGTAGTGTAGGACTTGAGTTTGATACTAAAAATATAAATGCAAAATCTCAGCACGATCGAAAAAATATTCTGGAAATTATTCAAAAACTGAAACATGTAAAAACTTGACAATTATAAAAATTAGATTTTATGGTTCTGATGATGCCATCCTCTTGAAATGTTGCATGAACATTCAGTGTATCAATTTTCATACACGAAATTAATTTCTCTCGAATCGGATATTTTGTTCTGGAAATATAAAGATTATTTTTTTCAATATTCTAATTGAATTTTTTATAGTTCTGTTTACACTATGGTCACAACATTTCGCTAAGGTTTATTATGAGCATCTAGCATGTGAAAACAAAATTTCATTTCGATTCGTTCTGTTTTGTCTGTGATATTGAGGAAAAATTTTGAATGGTCATTTTTCATGGAATACCCTGTACGATTTGACTGGTTAACGAACTTAACCGAGGCATTTGGGAACCGAACTCACCCTGAAAATTCCAAGTGTCTAGAACAATCCCTTCGAAATTTATCGTGCTAACGGACGGACAGCCGACCCTACGGACTGAATGGAATTTTATCAAGAATTCGTCACCAGGGAGTCGAACACTATCGTTTGAGACCATTTTTGTCTCCAATTCTAGTACTCATTTAAGTAGAAAGAGCGCCGAAAAAGAATATATTTATGTTTGAACATAAAAACCCTCTGGAGAAAAAGCCCTGGACTTCACAGTCTAAAATATTGTGATAATTTCTGTGTTTTTTTCATGTTTTCGAGAATTTAATCGCAAAACCCTTGAATTTTTTTTTCGGACAACTCAACTACTCTGTTAAAATCTTGAACCTTCCTTTAAATTTTCAAATCATTTCTTACGGAAATCATTCAACATAAACTAGCGTGCAAAGGCCACGGACCTGAATAAAGTTGTTCGCAAAATAAGTGGTTCGATTAATTGACTCATAATAACATATTTATTCTTTTTAGTTTCAACATTTCAGCAAATCAAATGCTTGCATTCTCAGTAGAAACAAGTGCTCTGCAGTTTTTCCAATTGCTCAAACATACTTTGAGAGGATATCAGACCCATATTTTTGGCGTCAGAACAAAGTTTCAAAGTCATTTCTGCTATCCGACCAAAACAGTCCAATTAGAACTCGAGGACACACGTATAGAGCACAAAATTGATTAGTATAATTTCCGGTTCCTCCTAATTTTTCAGAACAAATCTAGCTTCAAAATCTTGACGAAAAAAACATCTGTTAAAGGCATCCAACCGAATCCTTGCGTGTCAGCGTATATTCTTCCAAATTCAAATCGATGTTAACGTCTACACGTCCTATTAGCGAAAAAGAAACATCGCTTGTGACAGGTTAGACATATAATTTAGTAGTCATAGAGTGGCATGCGGGAATTCAAATCGTCCCAATTTTCCTTTCAAATATCAGCATGCACGAGAGATGACGAGCGTCACGGTGCGTGAGCCGGACGAAATTCGTCTTCGGTATATTTCACACAGTTTTCCACAACATCGGGCTTGAAATAACAAACTACTCTAAATTTGAAATTACCTAATAGCACGGTATAAATATACACGCGAGTCACTGACCTCTTACCTAATGCCCGGCAAAATCATTATAAAATGAAGTTAAAAAAGTGAAAGGATAAAGGTGTTTACAGATCTACGATAGCAAGGTGTTGGCTATTTGTTACTCAGATCAGCTCGCTGGTAGATTTGAATAACACAACTTGTTCGTGGCTGGAATTTTCAGGTATTATGACTTTTGGTGTAGAAAAATTAAATTGTTGAAACTGAAACGTACAAACTATTCGAAACCTTCTACCTAGAAATATTTCTTTCACCATTAGTGCTAACTACCAACTTTTCAACGGGTATTCAAGAAGAATTGCATTGAATTGAAGAGCTTATGTGCTATTATTTCTGTCAGACAAACAGGTTGATCTCGCCTTTATATTGTGTTAACGGTTGGCCAATTCTTGAATTAAATGGTATCCTGATTCGAAAAGAAGGAACAGTCCTTTATAATAATAAACTATCTTTCAACGAATCAAAGGTGAATTTTAAGAGTCTTTCTAATACATTGTATATTAATCATCGCCCATGCAAATTAAGAAACCATGGTATTCATGATATAGAAGAGAATGAAACATGACAAAATAGCTTCGGTATTGATAATTAAAAATTAAGAAAGCCCTGAGCAGGGGCTGTTGAGTGCCCGTTCATTGATGGAGCAATGAGGATGCAACCTCGAAATTTTGTTTAGAACTTGACACGTATACTGAATATATAAATGCAAAATCTGCCCTAAGTATGAACAGCTTCAAGAACCTTCCCGATGTGACTCTTAGTTTTTTTTTGGTGTGTTTTTTACTAACATACTTGTGGTTACTGTATATATTATTTGTTAATCAAAAATTTAATAGGCTTTGCCTCTTCTTTTATTTTGTAGTAATGATAGAAATAATTTTCTGAAAATTATTCAAAAACTAAAATATCTAAAAACTTGACAATGAAAAAGTTTAATTCTATGGTTCTGATGATGCGGTTGAAATTCTGCATGATTAGTTAGTACCTATATCATATTCGCATGAACATTCATATTCACAAAATGAATTTTACTCGAAAAGGATATCTTGTTATGGAAATATAGAAATTATTCTTTTCAATATTCTAATTGCATTTTCTATGGTTCAGATAATGCGATCCTCTTGAACTTTTGCAAGAACATTCAGTATATTAATTTTCATTCACAAAATAAATTTGAGTAGAATCGGATATCTTGTTATGGAAGTATAAAGGTTCTTCTTTCCAATATTTCAATTGAATTTTTTATGATTCTGTTAACACTATGGTTTGTGAAAGGCTTGCTATGAGCATCTTGCATGTGGCCGCAAAATTGCATTGCAATTGGTTTCGTTTTGTCTGAGATATTGAGGAACAAAAATTTTCAATGGCCATATTTTATGGAACACCCTGTACGATTTGGCTACTTAACAAACTTCACCGTGGCATTTTGGGACCGAACTCACAACATTCCCTTGGAGAGGGCGTCCAATCCTATCGTTTTAGACCGTTTTTGCCTGAATATTCGAAAATAACACGATTTAGCACTCGTTCAAGTAGAACAGGAGTTATTGAGAATACATAGAGTTTTAAAATCATATGGGTACATTCATTCATCTTCTTTTAACCATGTCCTTGGCATCTAAGGCCATCTAGACAGTGAACATTTCAACACTTAGCACTCATTCCCATACTTATCAAGACAATTTTTATTGTAAGACAACTAGAACATACACAAACATTCATACCCGCACCATGATTCGAACCCGGAACCTCTAGCTTCGTAGGTACTTGTAGGCCCACGCCTTAGCCCCTACAGCCACCGAGGCGGTAAATCATATATTATGATTTCCGTCTCTTAAAGTCTGTTTTTAAAAAGATTTATTTCTTTCCAAAATATCAATTACAACTTAACAGATAAAGAATTGATAAATTTAACAGATTAAGATTTGGAGTGAGTCTAATGGAAGTTACTTCCTAACTGAACTAAATCTAATGTCCACTCTCAAAAGAAAGCTAAAAGTGCATACACATAGAAATTGCATGTCGACACTTTCGAGTACAATTCCTGGGATGGACCGAGGTGTTGGCTGTTGACGTCTACAATTCCTAGAGGAGATGATCTCATAACTCTTCCCCGCTTAGTTTAGATAACGTCCTCGTTATCGCTTTCTTTCCTGGTGTTGTCTTCAAGGTCTATGCGGATGATCTTCCTGGGACTGAAGAGAACTTCGGAAATTCTTGCTCTGTTCTTTATAATTAGAATTATTCCGGTGATAATGCAACAAAGCAAAATACCACTTGTCGTTATGTGGATTATTTGAGATGTCGGTTGCAAATACAGGGGCTGGTCTTGAAGTTTTTCAGCTTCTTGGAGAATTGAAGTTGGTTCTGATAAATGTTTCAATTGAAGATCTACCTTGTAGTTGTAGTTCAATGGGAGATTTGAAATTTTTCCAGTGTAAATTTCAAAAATTGGTACTGTATTGTCAAATATTGAATTTTCGATGATAATTTTGCAATCGGAATTCAACAGGTTTGTTCCTTGGATAGATTTATTCGTAATAATTCCATGACAATCTTCAAGTGTTGTCTGTGGATTCTTGAACAGTGTAAGAAGCTGTTTATTCTTCAGAATGTGAATTATCTTGTAGTTATTTTCTATTAAAACAGTTTGGCACCGGTCTGGTGATGCTAGGGTACAAGTTTCTTTGACTGGTTGTTGGTGACATAGAACCATGGAACTGCCTAATCTGGAGTCGCATACTTCATCGGTCCAATACTCTTCATTCTTGATTTTGATTAAATACTTCTTTGGAGGTATTACAGCTATATCTTGGTTATTAGGTAAAGGGTACACTCTGGAGTAGTTTGCAATCAAGGTTTTGAGGATAGGAATTTTAAGGAGGAATGTAATGGTTTCATCAGTTCCTATGACAGAAATTTTCGCAAATTCTATTATTTTATACAGGTGAACTTGATCAATTGGTGATAATTGCTGTGGTTTATAAATTCTTTCCAAATAAGTAACGATTAATTGAAGTTCTTGAAGTTTTATAATTTCTAAATTTGGTATTTCTTTCATTGCGAAACTAAGTGTTCTTTCAATCATTAGTAAAGTATTTAATAGTTCTTCTGATTGTAGTATCTGGTATTCGATAATGATTCTAAATTCCTCAGTTGATTTGATATTTTCAAAAAGTATTTTTGTATGAAAAATGTTATTGTTCAACAGAGCTAAGTCTTCAGAATATCTCTGCGTTAAATGGTTAGCGAATGAAGTTAATTTATTTATTCTTTCAATTTCAGAATTTTTGTTTCGATGAAGGCTCTCTAAGTTTTCGTTAATGGTCTTGAGGTCATCATCATCTAGATTTCCGGTTACGAATTTAATTCCTTTTCCAATGAAATTTGCCAAGCCTCTTTTAATTTTTCTGTTGAAAATTTATGTAATATTTGTTCGATTTGAACTAGATTTGATTTCAATTGAACATAAATTCTGTGAGATAATTCATCGATGGTACGATTTTTCTGTAGAGCAATAAAGTTGTAATTGAGTTGATCATAATTAATTTGTAAATTGGTTATGTTTATGAAAAAAAGGAAATTGTGGTAGTGGTCAAGAATTTTGGCATTACAAAGAGATTCTTCAAAGTATCCATTACTGATTATTTTGTTGACCTGAAGGGCCTGGTTGGTTGGGGTCCGTATCAGGAGAATTAGCGGTATCCTGAAAAGAACAAGTATTATTCCTTAATCTTTTGACTTTCTTGATATGAGCTGTGGTTTCTCTAGATTTTTGGGTAAGACCACTGATTTTATTTTGTTGTTGTTGATCGACTCTAACTTTTTCAAAAGGAGGGTCAGTTTTTCTGGGCCTGTTTCTTTCAACATAGACTTCTCTTTGTTCTAAATCGGGAGGGTCATTTCTATTCTCGTTTAATTTATTCAATGTTTTCTGTCCTCGTTCCTTATTCCGTTGGTAATATGGTCAAAAAATGGTAATATTTCTTGTTTCCTTTTTTCATTATACTGTTCATAAACGGTCATGTTCAGATCAAATTCTGGTAGTTTTTCGTAGGGACCATAAAGTAAATTAATGGAGAATAGCCGGTAGTTGAGTGTATTGATTGATTATAGATCAGTGTTGCAGTAATCATAAGATTTGAAGGATTTTCATTAGGGTTTTTCAATTTTAAAATTCGAAGTTTTTCCAAGATTGTAGAATGAAATCTCTCAATAGGAGAATTTGAACTTGGATTATTCACCGTTGTGAAGTGAAGATCAATTTTGTTCAATTTACAATATTCCGTGAAAGTTTTGTTGTGAAATTCTCTTCCTTCGTCGCAGACAATTTTTTGGGGGATATTATGGTGCGAAAATAATGACGTAATTTATTGAGGATTGTAAGTGCTGTACCATCTTTGACTAGATATGACTGAGCATATTTAGAGAAGAGATCTATTATAGTCAAAAACTTTGAATTTAGAAAGGAAAAAGTGTCTAAGTGGATTATTTCAAATGGTCTTTTCGCAAGAAGTGGACCAGAGAATTTCAATTTATAGGGATGTCTCTCGTATTTCGACTGAAGACATAATTCACATTTGTTGATTATTTCTGTTATTTTGTTTTTCATTTTTGGCCAATAGTACTTTTTTGATAAAAATTTATGACTTTCTGAAATGCCATTGTGATTTTTGTCGTGATATTCTGAAATGATTTCTTTTTGATTTTCTTCACAGGTAACATCCAATGAATAATTATTACTGATTACAAGTTTTGCAGAGTAATTCAATGTTTCTTTACAAAATCTGACGAGGGGTAAACGCAATTTATTGTCTCTGAAATAAATTCCATAAGATTCGTTTGGTCTCAGAATTTCTTTGAATAGGTTCGAAAAATCGTTTGTCATACAATTTTGTCTTATTGATACACAATACGTATTTTTCCAAAAGGTTTAGTGTATTTCAAATTGAATTGTTCACCAATATTCATAATAATTCTATTGGGATAAATATTAACAGGTGTTTCCGTAATTGGGATAACTTTTCCGTTGTCTTCTTGAGTAGAGTGAATAGTAGCATCAGAGTTATTATCATTGTTCGGATTTTCATGTTCCTCGTTTACAGGAGGGTTTTCGTTATTTTGAGAGTTCAGAATGGTTTCTAATTTTTCGTCACCTAGTTCGGGAAGTTCATTTACATTTGGTAAGATGGACGATATTTCTACATTCAGATCATCCTCAGATAAAAGTGATTCGTTTTCTCGATTATGTATTTCAATTCGTGAAAGTGCATCGGCAACTTTATTTTCCTTGCCTTTAGTATGAATTATTTTAAAATCAAATTCTTCTAATTTTAATTTCCAACGTATGAGGCGGGAATTTGGTTCTTTAATTTTGTAAAGCCATACAAGAGGATTATGGTCAGTTTCGATTGTAAAACTTTGTCCAAAAAGATAGGGCCTGAAATGTTTTGTTGAATCGAGAATTGCTAATAATTCCTTTTCAATTGTTGAATAATTTCTTTCAGCCGAGTTCAAAGTTCTCGAATAGTAGGCTATAGGGCGGTTTGACTGTGATAAAACACTTCCAATGGCTACATTTGAAGCATCTGTTGTTAATTTAAAAGGTTTTTCAAAATCTGGGTAGACCAGAATTGGGGCGTTTGTCAATAGTTCTTTACATTGTTGGAAAGCATAAACATAGTCCGGATCTTGATAATTTATTTTTGCTCCTTTCTTCAAGCATTTTGTAAATGGTGAAACGATATGTGCGAAATTTTGTATAAAACGTCGGTAATAACCTATTAAACCTAAAAACGACTTTATTTCTTTAACTGAACGCGGTAGGGGATATTTCTCGATAGTTTCTAATTTTGATGGATTTGGCGATATTCCTTCAGGTGTTATGACATGTCCTAGGAATGCTACGTTTTTACTCAAAAATTCACATTTGTCGAGTTCAATTTTAAGGTTATATTCTTGAATTTTCTGAAAAATTAGTTTCAGGTGATAAATATGTTCTTGCAATGATTTTGAAAATACGACTACGTCGTCCATGTAAACAAAACAAAAAATATGCAGGTATTCCTTGAGAACATTATCCATTACACGTTGAAAAGTACTCGGGCCGTTTTTTAATCCATAAGGCATTCGAAGGTATTCATAATGGCCATTGTTTACAGTAAATGCAGTTTTTTCTATGGATTCAGGATCCATTTCAATTTGATGAAAGGCCTTTGCCATGTCGATTGTAGAAAAATAGCAACTTTTGCCTAAGTTATCCAAAATCTCTTCTATTCTCGGTAAAGGGTATTTATCTTCGACGGTTTTATCATTAAGACGTCTATAATCTATAACCATTCTGTACTTTTTTGACCTGATGCGTCTTTTTTCTTGTCAACGATCCATACCGGAGCACTATAAGGTGAAATTGACGGACGTATAATTTTGTCATCAAGTAATTTTTGAATTTGTTCCTGAATAATTTTCCTCATGTGATGAGGGTGTCTGAAAGATTTTACGTAAACAGGTTCCTCATCTTTTGTTCGAATTTTGTGTTTGACTGTATTACTAAATGAAAGATCTGAATCTTCGTTATAAAAAATATTCTTGAATTTATTACATATTTTGAAGATTTCTCTTTTTTCTTCAGAGTTCATGTGAGCAGTTCTTATGTTTTTCGCAAGTTTAAAATTTTGATGTGTTAATGGAGGGGTTGATATTTCTGTTTCGTGAATCGATTTCACAGGTATTCTTTCTACAAAATTAATTTGTACTTCATTTTCTATTGGTTGAGAAATTGGTATAGTGCAAAATCCGTTCCTAGCATGAGCAATACATTCTGGAGTTGAAAATTGTTGAAAGTTTATTTCAGGTAGAAGGACATTTCCGTTTTCTATGGAAACAGGTATTTTAATAAAATTTTTTGCTTTTTTCATTACGCGGTTTCAGTTTGGACGATGAATATTCGAGGTTGAAAGGTATTTTTAGATCATTAATTTCTAATGTATGAGTTTTATAATCAATTTTCGCACCTAATCTTTGGAGATCAGAAGTTCCTAATAGAGCGTCAAATTTTTGATGCCAATCAACTACATGTAAATGAATATTTTCAAAAATTCCTAATTCGTATAAAATTGGTATATTTAAATTATTGTCTGAAGTGATTGTGTTTCCTAAGCCAGAGACGCTAAATTTTTCTTTGTATAAAAATTGGAAGAATTTTTCAAACGCGGGTTTTGAATTAATGACTGAATTTGTTGCTCCTGAGTCAATCAAAATTTTGAGGTCAATTTTTGGTAAATAAATGTAGGGCAATTTGGACTTAATTTTGACACAATTTAGATCTATGTTTCTGGGAATTCCAAGGCAGCTATCTGAAAATTTTCTTCTTCTGTAAGATTATTTTCATAGTCATCTTGAGAATTAACGTTTGGATCATAAAATTCTGATTCAAAATCTTCAGGATTTCCACCTTCGGATTGAACGTTAAATAATTCTTCGGAAATAAAATTTCTTGTCGGTTTGTTTTGTGAAAAATTTCTCGTCGAGATCGACTGAGCGGCAGGTTGCCTAAAAGTGTTTCTAGTCGAAATAGACATAGGAGTTGGCTTTTGTTGATTTTTGGACATACTAGAACCTGGTTTTGGTCCGAACACTTCGCGAGCTGTCGGGTATCCTCTGTTATTAGGAATTGGTGTGTTAATGCAATAAGGAAAGCCGTTTGGATTTCCAGAATTTTCAGGAGGAGATTGATGCTTATAATTTGTCACGAAATTTTGGTTATTCTTTGGTACTAGGTTAGAAAATGTTTGAGCGTTGCTTGGAAAGTTTGGATTGAAATTTTGATTCCGATTTTGAGCTTTCGGGAATTCGTGGTAATTACGAGTCGGATATGAATTTTGAGGTGAATTACGATTATAATTTAGCTTTTTTGGTTGTTCTTGAGATTTCCGCAGAAATTCGCAGTATTCCCATTCCTGCTTTCTATTGTCGAAAAATTGACATCTATTAATACAGTCTTCTAAACTAATGCAGTTGAAGTTACTAAGGTAAGATCTGTATGGTTCTAGAATACCTATTTGGAATGTTTTGAGTGCTAATTTCTGAATATCTTGTTGTTTGTATAACAAATAGTTTTGGTCTCTTATGTTCAGGGTTAAATGTTGTAACAAATCGCTCAAATTTTTTGATATTCTACTATAATAGTCTAAATATGTTTCATGTTTTTGTTGTACGCATTGTGATAAAGAGGACACTAATAAGTCTTCATTGCGTTGATCTCCATACCTTTGCAATAATACCCTTCTGATATTGGGCCAATCAGAGGCATTTTGAAAAGCTATGAAGTCCCTAGCTTCATCTTTCAATTTTGATCTTATCGAAAATTCAGTGCGTAAGTTAGATCTTGATTCAATCTGCCTTGCAGATGCGTCAATAAATTATCTACTTCGTTTATGAAAATTGATAGATTTTGGCCGGGATAATATTCCGGAATTGAGTTTAATAACAATTGTAAGTCCTGTCTAGACATTACTTCGATTGGGTTTACTGTATTAGAAGAAGCTTGGTTAGAATTCATTTTTCTTCTAGGGTAAGGTTGAAATCTACTATTTCTAAGAATATGTGAACCTAATTCTAAAGTTTCTGAATCCTCAGCAATTATCTCTAATTCTTGAGAAGAATTTGTATCTGTCATTAGACTGATAAAGGAAAAAGAAAAATTGGATGGGTTTGAAGGACTTACACCAAGATTTGCATCCTATAGTGGGTTGTTCCTTCCTTCTTGGTCGAAGTGGGTAGGTTGATTCCTTCCGGGTTGAAGTTGGATTTCCTTCCGGGTTGAAGGTGATGTTGATGGTGGTTTTGACGATATCGCACAAAGAGTTAAAACTCAACGGGAGTTCCTCGGAGACGTCGCACGTTTTCGAAGCGGAAACTAATTTTAGTCACTTTTCACTAAAACCCCGTTGCGATATCCTGTTCGCAGCGCCAATTATGATTTCCGTCTCTTAAAGTCTGTTTTTAAAAAGATTTATTTCTTTCCAAAATATCAATTACAACTTAACAGATAAAGAATTGATAAATTTAACAGATTAAGATTTGGAGTGAGTCTAATGGAAGTTACTTCCTAACTGAACTAAATCTAATGTCCACTCTCAAAAGAAAGCTAAAAGTGCATACACATAGAAATTGCATGTCGACACTTTCGAGTACAATTCCTGGGATGGACCGAGGTGTTGGCTGTTGACGTCTACAATTCCTAGAGGAGATGATCTCATAACTATATGGATATAATTGCTTTATTGTTTGAAACAGAATCATGTTATTTGAAATAATGATTAGAATCGAAGCATAATTAAGATTATGATTGAATCAAATTCGAATGAGATCATTTGTGTTATTATATCAAGAAACATAAGTTGACAACTCTTACTAGTAGAATATAATAGCTACAATGTTCTCCTAAACTAATATACAGCGAAACTAAGTGGCCTGAGATATAAACCAGAACAAGATGTTCTCAATGGAAACTCGAGAGGCTCTACATCGTAACTTGCCATGATATTATAAGTTCTGCCACTAATTATGAAGAATGGATAGCATAGTCTATAGCATTGGCAGTTCGTGAACTTGAATGGTTCAAGTTTGAGAAGTTGAACAAGTTTGCTGATTATACCAAGATTGATTGTGAACGCATATATTAACGGGTGTTAAGGGATGAAAAAACGTCCTTGCCATCTTAGCAACTTCATTGACCAATCTTCGAGAGGCATTATCGTTTCGTATCGTAATATTACAAGTTTTGTAAGTTTGGATTATTAGTACATGAAATTTCGAATTTTCTATCATGAATTTTCTATCATCAATTTTCTGAGAAAAATACGTTCGAATTCCTGACAAAATTTCTTGAAGAAATAGTCAATACTTCTTGTTTTCTCGCAGCGGTTAGTGTTCTACATAACACGTTTACATATATGCATTTTTGTACCTTCCTCTTGATTTATTTGGTGATAATTTTTACGATCCAATATTCTCTCAAATAATTATCTGCCGAATTTTAAACGCTTTTCGGCAAAATAGTATGCTCACCTTGTAGGAAAAGCCACATTCCTATTCCAGATTTATGTGGAAAATGTCAGGAGGGCTATTCGTTTTGATTGGTAAGGTGCTCGGGGCAACTCAATAGCTTGAAATACTGGCCAATATGAGTTTTATTCCATTTAGGGCACAAAGCTCCTCAGTTACTCAGGGACCATATGATTTTTTTGCTGTCATATTCATATTCAATCGGATCGTGTAAATTTCGATGTTATCATAGTTATTTATTATGGAAGGAAAAAAGTATTAGATTTTAGTTCGAGGTTATGTTGTCTCCCGACGCGAAGCGGAGAGAGACAAAAAACTGAGAGCTAAAATCTGATATTTTTCCCGTGTATAACACACTATTTTTTTCTGTGGTAGGAAAAACTATCATTTAATAGTGAAAGAAATATAGCCTTTCACGAAATTACTTTTTTGCCCACGGTAAGAAGAGTGAGTACTTTTTCCCGGATACATAGACACTCAACTTTTTTGCAGGGAAAAAAGGAATGTCGAAAAAAGTCATATTTTTGACCTGTCAAGAGATATAAAATGTCACAGTTTTCCCGTCACAGAAAAAAAGGTGTTTTCTCAATAAGAACGAAAATTACCGAATTAATGTGATGATCTTGCATTACCAGCTTCCCGTTCTATTTGTAACTCTTGCCTTTTTAACATCTGTCAAAAACATATGCTTCAAATGAAATATTAACAACCTTTTAGCGCAACTAAGGAACACTTAGCTATGAAACAGCTCAGGCTCTCGAAAATCTTAAAACAAATGTATCATCACAACAGTTTTAAATTGAAGTGAGATTCGAAGGCCAAAAACTATGTATTTACTTCTTGATAATACCCATCATTTATTGCATTGGTGTCTTCACTCAATCAATGCACCCAATTCATGGCCAACAATCACAGAAGCTGCGAATATTCAGATTGCTCTGTTTCAAACCAGACAGACAGACACCTGAGTCATCTTCGAACCAACACAAATTCACATCTAGTCGAATATGCCATTCCTAATGCCATTATCTTGTTCGGTTTCCGTGAATTGAAGAGGAGACTCGAGTCTCGGATATGTTCAGGGCAGATCATTAATGTTCGATATTATAGCAGCTATTAAGTTGTCGATCAAATTGTGTGAATAGATTATGTAATCTATTGATGGCTCAGACATGCCAATCCGGCTTCCAAGATGTATGGTTAATGGAGTGTGGTTAGATTGTCGGAAAGAACATTTTGAACTCTGTTAGAGAATATGATTTTGCACGACATGTCCTAAGAACAAGAGCTTTTTATAGTCGGTAAACTCAAAAGTGTTAAGGTAAATGTACCAATTATCGACAGTGCCCCAACTATCGACACTTTTCATTTCTTTTCCATATATTAAGGTTTCGGGACCAGCCATAGAATTATTTTCTTCGCGAATGTGTAACTTATAGTTTTCTCAGCATATCTGAATATTATCCCGATTTTTTCTGAGTATCCACAGTGCAAAATGAGCCCTCATTCAGTTGAGTTTCAGCCTCAACCGAGTTTACAGCCTATTTGTTACCAATTCAGTAAGAAAAGCCTCTTCATCATATCCAAGCAAACTCGCAAGATTCAAGTGATATAAGTTTTTTTGTACATTAACACACTTTCATATGGTTTGATGATTTCAGTTTCATCAATGAAATAAATTTTTCTGTGATATTTTCATTGAAAAAAGGGTGTCGATAATAGGTACATCTAAAACACGACCATCCCCATTCATCGACACAAGTGTCGGTAATTGGGTAAAGTGTGGTGTTATTTGAAATACTTCCTGGAGCTTATATACTTCTTTTCTCGGAACAAAAGTAACTTTATTGTATGCAATTCAATCATTATTTATTATGTACCAATTATCGACATAATGATTTTCTTCAAATTTTCCAATTAGAAAATGAAATATTTCAATGTCGATAATAGGTTCAATTCTATGTCGAATAATGGTTAAATTTTTGCCGATCATAGGGCACCTCGACATGACTTTTCAATGTATTTTTTTGTGGAATTGGTGAGCCCTATCAACAATTTATTTTCAATATTTTGACCGAAAATGATCAAAGTTTCGGTCCAAACAAACCGACACCAAATGATGATAAACTCTTATGATATTATTTCATTGTTTTTCGCAGATGTCGATGACGAGTGCATTACATTATCAATTATTGGTTTCGTTAATTTTTCAGTTTATTCCGAATAATAAAATATCACGGATGTGAAAAACGTAATGCCTGCTCTAAGAACTTCCAAACAATTCGATGTTACCACAGAACCACAGGTTCTGAGACTGTCTTAACCAAAGAGAGGATGAACTATTGCTGGTGAAATGGATGTTGCACGTCGCGAAATGTGGATCTTTCATGACTAAAGCTACTTCGTCAAGAAAATAGGTGAAAATCCACTAAGAAACTGCCAAATTCAACGACTCTGACTTGAAATTTTTAATCTCTTTTCACTTTGAATGAGTTTAGCGTACACCAAATTTTGAAACGATAGCAATAGTCATTTTTTTAAAAATATAAAGAAAAAAATTTTTTTCTTGAATTTTGATATCCGGTCTCTCGGTAACGAAGCCGTTTCGGACCCATGTTTGTATAAACTTTTCTTCTTAAAAGAAGTTGAGAAGTCCCCTTTGGCATTTGGTAACGTTATTCTGGAACACCCTGTACATGTTATTCTATCAGATTTCACGATTTGATTAATTGAATTTATCGATCCGATTGAATATTTATTTTTCTCTTATCCATACAACTCTTTATTCTTCTTGATTTCACAGTGTCGATAAATGGTCCTCATGTGTGTCTATAATTGGTAATTTCAATTCCAGAGCTGTCGATAATTGGGACATCTGACTTTCAACTTGATTTGAATTTTTTTTTAAATTTCAAAACTTTCTGTTAACGATTTCGTGTTTGTTTTTTGAAGTTAAAGGTACAATGAGTGTAAAACTGGCTTTTATGTGTGAAAAAACATTTGTTGACTATCCGAAAAACTGTGTTCATTCCCAAGTTACCACTATAGTGTCGATAATTGGTACATTTACCTTACATCTAGACTAACCTTGAATTTTGGCAACAAACATTAAATTTCAAGAAAATTAGAGAATGTTTTTGTTACCCCATAACTGAACACTTCAGAATGTGAAGAAAATTAAAGTAAAACCTGAAAAACTTTGAGGCATTTCCCTAGAATGAACCTGGAAAATGGATCTTCGTTGTTGAAAAATCACGAACCTCATCCATATCCTTTTTTGACCAAATCTCTCTCAAAAAAGACCGATTTCTCTCGCGTAACCAAAAAACGACAGAAAAAACTAATCTTGAGCTTTTTATGAATACGAATCAAGTAAGCGTAGTCTGGGGGCTCGTAATTCTCAAAGGAATGAATAATTTATTTCAATGGGTTAGTTTCGCGATTCGGATACTCGAAACACAGCTGCCTCTCTTGGAAACGTTCAGTAAAGTCCTTAAAACCTTAATTACGATTTTATAGTCCCGGTATTCCAGAACATATCATTGTCTCTTGAAATTAATTCAGTTAATACCAGGACGGTTCGGACTGCGAAAGTTTTGACAGACAATTTTATTATGTGAGTTATATACGAGATATATGATTGTAGAGAATTTCAATTTCAAGAGTTAATCAAGAAAAATAGTGAAAATTGGCAGTTTTTTCAATCGGAGCATCGATGACGTCTTTTAATTTCTGTAGACTGTTTCAATTTAGCTTTTGACTCCATACTTGATTGAATTGAGAATCACCTCAGTTGATTTAAGTATATATACTTCAAATGTAATGTCATTATTTGGATAGCTATCAAAGTTGCCTGAAGTTTTCTTATTTTCATCATTTTTGCTTCTTGTATTGAATGATTCCACCACAATTTGCCAGTCAGGAAAACATTTAGGGCTTCTAACTTTCAGAAAAGATACTTTCGTCACTTTATGATAAGCTCTGATAATATCATGAGTCGTCAATGCTGTTCTCACGTTGTACTCATTTCCAATTCTTTAATATTTTCAGATAACCCTCTAATATAAAGAGTTATTATTCTGGATATTCAAAGAAAATGCAATTTTTCAATATAAATATTCGGATGTTCATTTCAGTATAAAGAAGAAACTATGCCGTAAAAAGTGGAAATAACATCAGGCAAATGACCACCACGACCACGGTTACAAGACCATATCCTTTTAATGAAATTTGCCATAACCAAATCGCTGCCCTCTGTCCTCGATAGCCTCACGAATTCCATCTTTGAGGTCTTGAAAAGACGCCGGGCTATTGGCGTAGACCTACTCTTTCACGTGGCTCCAAAAAGTCGCAAGGTGTTAAATTACAAGATCTCGGTGGCCAATTGTGATCACCTCCTCGAGAGATAACACGGTCACAAAAGACCAATGGTTTCATTGCTAGTGTGGCACGTAGCACCGTCTTGTTGAAAGTAAACGATGTCTTCATGCAAAATACGGTGTAATGGCGTTTGTGGAATTTTTTATTCCAAAGACCGATGAGGAATGAAGAAATCTGGGTTTTCTTCAACACTTTTGGCTACAGCAGTAATATTCTCGGCTGTTCTTGAGTGACATGCACGGGTTTCATTCTTCACATCACAAACTTGTCTTAACAGCTCGAATTTTTCACAAATTTCTTTACTGCGGCCCGAAAAGGTGCTTCACGACGACCCAAAAAGGCCAATTTTTCACTATTTTTATAGTGAATTTTAAGTAGTTTCTACTTGTCAAATGTCAAAAAATGACCGCCTCAAACTTGACATCTACCGAAATAGCGAGCTATTCAAAATAATTAACCCTGTAGTGTATTATCACAGGAAGTTGTTCTGTGTTACATATTACTAGGAGATCCTCTATTAAAATTGAACGATTCTTAACTCAGATCTTCATCACATATCTGAGATCACTTCAAGATCATACTTTCCGATGATCTTGATTCAATTGAGAGCAATGTAATTGAATACTGAAATTGGGGAAGCTAATATTCGTTCGGTTGAACAAATACATAAACTATACCCATTACCCAACCTATTGGAACCCTGAAACCTTAATAATTCACAGTTGAAGTAAAATATTTGATGAGGAAAATTATCATCGTACGGTGAACCCTCCATCCACTACAAACTGTACGAACAACTGTGAAATTCCTCAAGTTTACCTTCTAATCTGCGATGCAAGATATTCGTTCCAAGTCCCCAGAAGGCATTTATAAATGGATTTTTTGCCCTATCGTCTCCCTTGACCCAACTCCGTCTTATGTCTGCACCGGGAAAAGTGAAAAAACTCAAATGATAAATTGCTGCGTATATTTTTGAATTCCCACTCGTGTCTAGAGCAACTACGGAATAAATATTTCATAAACACGTGAATTATTTAGCGTGATGTTCAACGGAAATTTATATTGCATGAGGTAGAACTTGAACAGAATTTCGTCTGATGCAGGAATTAGCTCTATCGTGATGTTTATGGGTAGCCGTTGGGAATGAGAATTTCGAGAGCCATTTCTGACATGCTAAAACGTTTTTTTGGTTTCTGATTGCGACTGAAATCTGAACTCCGTATACTGTTTCATTAATTTGATTACATAGTTGGACTACCAAATTTCTAACGCTTGATTAGCAAATGGATTTCAACGTAAAAACTGAAAACCGTTGTGTTTTCTCTTTGTATCAACGTATATGTTAATTCAGTATGTCCTAGAATGAGATACTGTTTCGGAGAGATCAAAGAATTTTTAGAATTTCCACTCGAGTTGGCCTAAACAAGTTTTCTACGTTTTCGAAGCGACAGCATTCATAAATCATTAGTTTTTTCATTCTCTCGAAATACTGGATCGGTGAGAAAATATCTGGTTCAACTCTTGATCAGGTGACATAACTTCGAATATGTGAAATATAACGTATAGTTCGTTCACGAAAGTTTGAGCGTATAGTAGGCGTTTGTTTATTCATCTGAAGTTGGTAGTATTTACTGTCATAACGTAAAATAAAGTCAACGTTGCCGAATGAACCCTGTGTCGTCCGACGAGCGTGCGAGTTATCAGAGAAATAATGAAATAATTTGAAAATGCCTTTTTATTGGTGAGACTGTTTATTAATGACTGCAAATTCTTGCCTGCTCGACTAGTTTCGATGAGTATCTCTCATCATTCTCAAGAGCCAAGTAACTAGACAACTGCAAAGAGAGAAAGACAAAACAGATAATTGAAAAATAATTGTCAATAGTAACAATAAACAACTCACGATGCAGCAGTCTAGCACAGTTCTCTAGCCAGGACAAAGAATCGATCTTGACACATTTTATGGTCTTTGAAATATCACAGATAGGATGAAGTCAAATTTTAAAATATAGATATAGATGGTTACATTACAAACAATAACAAAACAAACATCAACACGCACGCGTACACAATTCTGCTGCAGAAGTCATAAAATCGACGGATCAAGGTCGAATGCATCAATCTACTCAGTGGCGGCGCGGCAGATAAAACAAGACAGTGAACACTAGGTTTAAAATAATAAATATCAAGTGGTTACAACAGAAGATCCCGAGTTTAACGCCACTAAATCAGTTATCAGAGAACTCTATGCAATATTGACAACATTGCGTATCAATCTGACAAGAAAATAAAGAACATAACCTAAAATTTTAATATACACAGTGGAATATGCCAAATTTCCATGGCCAACCGACGGCTCAACTTTTCGTGAACGGACTATACAATACAATTCATTCGACTGTGAAGTTGAAACAGAACTTTCTTTGATGATTTGAGCCATCAATAAGATGAACTTAGCAGAGATATTCCGACTAAAGAGTTTCCATGTCAATTCTTTGCCTACATTTTGCTCAACGTTCATATCATGATGAATCAGCACCTAAATATAAAATTTGGACTTGTAGTCCTGAAAATATTCTGAAAATGGACATTACAAATATTTGACGATTATTATTGTATATCGAATGAATATTAGTCTGTATTTATCCTACAATAGTAATGTAGTTATAAATATGTTCAGGTTTTTGAATGGAATATCATAAATTCCGTAAAAGAACTATGAAAAGAGATATATTTATTTCGATGTTAGCAGCTAGATAGCTATTTATCAACTTATCATCATTTATGGTGAAACAGGCCTGATAGCTGTCTGGCAGATATTGTTGAAATATATTCTGCAAAAGGTACTAAAAATCAGATGAAACATAAAAACTCAGAGAATTCCGTATAAAATGTCTACAAATTTGGTTATTATCATTCACACCGTAATTTCGTACGCAATTTGTTAAGTCCTCCAGGGGTAAAGCAAATAACACCCCTTGCCATTATGACGAGGTCTTCCACACTTTACGACTCCGCTAATGATTCATTCATTTAAACTTTCATTCGTCCAAAATTTTAATCCTCGCAAACTTTCTCGAATCTTACGGATGTCTCGTAATTTATTCTTTAAGATGTTGCACGCGTCTTCAGACCGTTATTTTTGAGACAGATGCTCGTTAACAACCTGACTGTCACATATTTCAGGCAACAATTGCTGCACTGCGCAATTCGTAATTTCGATGAAGAATTTTATGATGATAAAAGTAATAAAAGGGTTATTTTAATGGGTATAGAACGTTAAATTCAAATTGGGAACTTTGCCCATTTACTTCGTGATTCGAAAGATGAAGCCTTGGGAAAATTATGGATTACAAAATAACTGACTTTTATTATTCAGTCTGACAAAGTCTGAATATTTCTACGGAATATTACCTTGAGAGACTAAGGACCTGTTTCACCACTTGCTGATACGTAACTAATACCTTACTTGGATCACATAAATTTATAATATGTACTCATTAATCACATCGAGATGCCTCATAAACCTCATTAGAAGAGAAGAAATCCGACTGACATATCTAAAAGGCCTCAATTTTAATGAATAGAGATGTTATTCATTTCGATTTTATTTTATCAGAAAGTTATTTTCAAGTGATGAAACAGGCCATAGGCCCTGTTTAATACATCGTTAAAAAAGAGTGGAATATGTGCATTTCCTTTAATTTCCATAGTATTTCTCGAAAATAATGTATAATTTGTACAGCTATGCAAAGTTTTCATCTCTTCTCCATTTATCGATTCATTCACTGCAGAACTTTATTTCGTTTCCATAAAAACACTACGAAAATTATGTTACGTAGGATTCATATAAATTTGACATTTGCATAGCGGAAGAAAGGAATTATTATATAATATGTACAAACATACTTTATCTAAATATGCTTAGTTTAAATGTTTTTCAAGTCAATATTATCTGGAAAGAATGAATCCTTAAGTATTGCCGATTTATTCTCCGCTCTTGAGGATATCGAGATGTATAGACGATAATCAACAAATTTGTCCTGTATATATTCGAATGAAAAAACATTCTCCAAAGAATCAACCTCACAAAGACCTTTTTATGCATCAGCCTTCATGAACATCGAATACAAAAAGCGGCAAAAAACTTCGGTCAGTAAACAAGCCCGAACGCCAGCAAAGAAATTTACATTTTCCCTCTATAAAGGAAAAGTGAAAACTCCAGGGACAAACAGCGTAATCTAAAGCTGATATCTTGCTCGGCGTTTACCTCAGCAATTCCAACCTTTATTTGTGCCTTTTCTCGGAGACCAGAAGTATAAAACGGAATAACGTTGGTAGACATGGTGGAGTCTGTCAGAATTACCAAGCTTTTACAAAGCATTTCATTCGTCCGCTCTCTCAGCGAGATATACGAAGTTGTTGTACAAGCGCATTGTCTTTACGCTTGTCTATGGCTTCAACGTACATTACCTGGAACAAACCATCATGTATCTAGTTGAACAATGGCGACTTCTATTATATTAACACTTGCGACAGATAAGACATGACAGCTTGATAAGTGAGTAATAATTATTCCTTCTTATGGCGGCTTATCTTGGAAAAACAATATCATGAATTTCCCTTCACTGTTCTATCTAGCTTGAATACTCTTAGAACATGGTGAAGGTGATAGTGGTTTGAATAAATATAAAAACATTTTTGAGTCATTTTAGAGGGAAAATGGCCTTATGCCCTTTTTTGTTTTCTAATACCTCGAGTTTGAGAATAATTACTTAGCCTAGCTTTTTATGCATTGATGTTTTGAGAGCACAAACGAAGGATGATAGAAAATCTCACTCATCACTACATAGTATAAAACAAAGTCGCTTCTCTCTGTCCTATGTCCCTTTGTATGCTTAAATCTTTGAAACTACGCAACGGATTGTGATGCGTTTTTTTTAATAGATAGAGTGATTCAAGAGGAAGGTTTATATGTATAATAACATCCATTAAATAGTGGAAAATACTGTTATTTTTGAGGTTTCTATGTGATGTCCGTGCGAAGCCGGGGCGGGTCGCTAGTATAGAATAATCAACGCCCTTTGTGATTTTTGTTTTAATATTAGGTATTTGAACGCTTTCTCAGAACGATTTTAATATCGGAGTCTCCAAATCCAGATTCTATAGTTTGTTTCTTAAGAGCTCTCTTCTTTGAATTTTTTGAACTCATTTAATTCATTAGTTCATTCATTCAAATGATGATGATTCTTTGGTATGTCTATGGCTTCACGACTTTCTCTCATTGTGTCTGACATATCCATACTGATATTATAAATGCGAAAGTAACTCTGTCTGTCTGTCTGTCTGTTACTCTTTACGCCTAAACGGCTGAACGGATTTTGGTGAAATTTGGTATGGTGATTGATGATAACCTAGAAATGGTCATAGGCTATAATAATCACGCCATCGTTCTTAGGGGTAGGCAGTATAGGTAGTATAACTAAATTGAGTTAGTGATTTTTAGTCGTTTTTGTTGGGACTTCAGCTCTTTCACGTCTAAACGGCTGAACAGATTTTGATGAATTTAGTGAGGTAATAGATGGTTACCTAAAAACACGTTATCTTACTTAGGGGGTAGGAAGTAGGCAGAAACTGAATGAGTTAGTGATTTTTTATGGTTTTTGCTGGGAGTTTTGCTCTATCATGCCTAAACGGCTGAACGGATTTTGATGAAATTTAGTTAGGTGATAGATAGTAACCTAGAAAAGGATATGGGCTATTAATATTCATGCTATCGTACTTAGGCGTAGGCAGTAGGCAGAAAACTAATTAAGTTAGTGATTTTTAATCGTTTGTTTTAAAAGTTTACCTCATTCACGCCTTAAAGTCTGAACGGATTTCATAAGACTTGGTAGTATAAAGATAGGATCCTAGGCACGGACACAGCTACTTTTACGGCGGGAAAATGCCTCCTTCCCGCGGTAATCTAGCGTGATCGTGTAAGAAGCGCATGGACGCCATAGCTACTGAAATGATTTTGATGTTTTTTTTAACTGAGTGTTATAATTTAGGGAATTATGATAAAATTTTGATGCAACTTGGATCGAAACTTATAGGGTTGGCAGGTAGGTAGTAAGTAGTATTTAAAACGATTTACATTATTACTTTTCATATTTACTAAGGAAACATTCGGAGTATCCATTATGTAGCTTAGGTTGCTTTTGAACAAAATTTTGATGTGAAGTTGAGGACTGGAACGCGATAGTGGGACATTGTTGCAGGGGGACTTACAGCCAGAAGAAAACAAAAAAACTTATACTGACGAAGTTGCGTGTAAAAGCTAGTATTATAATGGCCGGACATCTGAGAAATTATCGTAAAGTAATTCAAATTTATCAAATTGCCCAATTTTAATGCTCATTATTGATAATAACCAAGCATTATGAATATTGACCCAATAATTACATTGCCTTTCCAGAGATACATCCAGTTATTGTTACTGAAAATTCTTTCTTTCCTCATGGAAAGAAAACATGATACGATACAGACTCCACATTTCAAGGCATATATATTTCTGAATCCTTTTCCCAATAGGGAACGGAAACACTTCACTGTATGTAAAAAAGGTATACGGAATGGAGTAACTTCTTGACAGGAGGTTCCATTTTCCATTTCCAGAGAGTTGCGAGAGATTTCCACCGACAAGGCAGGTTCTTACACCTCGCTCTGCCAGAGTTCAGCTTTTCAGTAACGACATTACATCAAAGTAGATGCATTCTCTTCATATCTTTACTTTGTATGTCCGGTAGCAGCATAGCTGTTGAAACTTTTTTTCGTATTTTTTGACGTTGCCTCATATCGTTTCTGCTACCTGGCAGACGATCGTAAAAATATGGTTTTTGTTCAGCGAGTTTTACTACCGTCTGTTCTACCTTCGGGAAGGTTTTCATTTTATTCCACTCTGAATTATATTCGTGGTGGAAATAGCGGATGCATGTAACGAAATTATAGTGTGATCGAACTTTGGGTACGTGAAAGATAAATTGGCACTTTAAAATGCACTATGGAACACAGGACGAAGTATTAATTCAATTTATTTTACTAGCAATACGATGTATCCGATATTGGTGGTTTTCCAATGAGAATG
The DNA here is from genome assembly GCA_013421045.1 of Propylea japonica. NCBI lineage: Eukaryota > Metazoa > Arthropoda > Insecta > Coleoptera > Coccinellidae > Propylea > Propylea japonica. Next base: position 44,537,009 of record CM024248.1, on the reverse strand, counting down.
TGCTAATTTGAAGAAGTTTCTATAATTCGCTCTTTTCTAGATGAATAACATTGAAGCCGATTAACGTCTGATGGTTCAAATGTTCATTCAGAATAGAGGTCTAAGATTTTTCGGACTCAACCTGGAAATTCGGAAAATATGCCAACAAAATGAAATATAAACTGAGATTTGAATCGGTAAAATAGTTCGAAATGATTTTTTCTCGTCTTGATTTCCACGAATCAGTGACGCGGAATTCTGAATTACATATGATGGTTTCTAGATAAATAAAATGGTAGCAACTGTCTGCAGTTTTTTAATTTAGCAGCGGCAAAACTTGACAGTTTTTGTGAAATTGATACCTATAGTCCTTTCACGAAGGTTTGAGCTTTCCTTTATTCATCTGAAGTTGGCAGTATTACTGTCATAACGAAAATAAAGTCTACGTTGCTGAATGTACCAGCCTCGTACGTCGAGCTTGCACAAGTTATCAGAGAACGCCATGCAATATTGACAACATTGCATATAATCTGAAACAAGAAATAACCCCAAATTTTAAGTGGAGTATGCCAAATTTCCAAATGGCCAACCGACGGCTCAACGTTTCGTGAACGGAGTATAAACATAATAAATGCAGAATAATCTGTCACTCATGAACCATGCCGGCATCTAATTTTCCTATGAACAAATCGAAAAAACAGAATGCACAGTATGTATTATTTTTTATGAAAAGTTTTCGTGTAGTTGCAAAAATCCTTGTCTCTGACTCGGATTGTTGTTGCCACCAGCACTCACGGTTCTCGTAAAAAGATAAATTGAGGCGTGTCTTTTCGATTTTTTTTTCGGAATTATTAGATACCCTTCTGATACAACCCCCCAAGAAAATACATTGATGTGGATCTTCCATTCTTCAGCCCTCGTTCAACTTAAAATAGTGCTATATCCTTTTGCCCGAATCTCTAGAATCTCTAAATTTTCGAATTCTGAGCCGAAAATGATCTGAATGATAAGTTTAGACTCCTTGATGACGAATTCGTGGCCAAATTCAATTATGTCCGGCCCTCCGTTAGCACAATAACTTTCGGAGGGATTGTCCTAGATACCTGAAAACTTTCAGGGTGAGTTTGGTTCCCAAATGGCTCGGTTGAGTTCGTAATCAGCCAAGTCGTACAGGGTGTTCCATAAAATATGGTCATTCAAATTGTTGTTCCTCAATATCTCAAACAGAACGAAATCCATCGAAATGAAATATTCCGGCCGTATGCAAGATGCTTATAATAAGCTGCATGAAAAAATTTTGTGGCCAATGTATAATAGATCCATAAAAAATTCAATTAGAATATTGAAAAGAAGAAACTCCATATTTACATAAAAAAAATAATTCTGATGAATTTATTTAGTAAATGAAGATGATACACCGAATGTTCATGCAGAATTTTGTGGCCCATATTGTTGTAAACAGAACCATAGAAAATTCAATTGGAATATTGAAAAGAAGAATCTCTATCTTCCATAACAGGATGACCGATTCAAGTGAAATTTATTTTGTGAATAAAAACTGAATTTTCATGCAAAATTTCGAAAGAATCGCATCATCAGAAACATAGAATTTAATAATTATTTATTTTTGACAAATATCTATTGTGCTGAGATTTTCATTCATATATATTGGTATCAATTTCAAATCCCATATAAAATTTTGAGGTAATAATACACTTATTGCTCCACCAAAGAACGATCACTCAAAAGTTTTTCTTGAACTTTTTATCTTACCAGGCTGTCCCAGCATGATACCCATTAAACGTCTCACACATTTCAGTGTTAAAACTAACATCCATCATGATACAACCTGAATAAAACGAATCTGATCGTTCCATATAGATTGTTTTGATGCTTTTAATTAATTCACGAATTCTTTGCATATTCATCAAGTTAGCCTAGAACCGACAATAGGCGATACCGAGCATGCGTTTCATTTCCGGTGATAACGTGTTAGCTATTAATACAATTGGATAATGTGAACATAAGAGAGAGAAAAAAAGGATTTCGTTTGCCATACACTGATTTCATTATGTACGGACTAAATGAGATGAAAGATAGTATCAGCAATTATTCAAATAACACGAGAATGGTTTTTTTCGTGACTTGATGGACATACGGAAAAAAATAACATATTTTGTTCGTTAGGAATCTATTGTTTCAGGCATGATACTCAAAAAATGGTTACTGGTGGAGTAGAGATCAGATTTTATGGTTGAGGAAACCTTTTCAATTGTACTTTCTTATTTGGTACTGGTACTAAAAGTTCAAGTCTGCTATAGATAATTCTGGCAGTTTGTCAACATTGTTCTGTTGTTGTTTAGTTATCGATGCATCGCGTTTCGATTCGACGTTCATAAACTGAATTATTTCACTGATTTGATGGCGTTCATTGTTGCTTAAGGCTATTCCGGCAATTATGACCAAGGCAAAATTACGAAAATGTTTGTATTATATTCAAGAATTGTAGAAATGAAAATCAACCTTTTGTTTACTTCACCCCAATGCGACAGTGAAATGCTTTCCATCTCACTCTAATGCTTGGTTGATTACAATGCAGTACTATTCACGCGTAGGGGCATCTTTATATATCCATTGAAATATAATCTGAAAGGATTCGGAATTTCTAGAAAACTTTTGAGGTTTTCACTCTCAGTCCCGAAATAGAAATAATTAAAAAAATTAATTGAAATGAAATGCTCCTGCGTAAATCCTGCACTAATTTATCAGGAGCAAAATGGTGTTGAAAAAATTGTTGCCTAACAGTGAAAATAAAAAAGGAAATAAATGAAAAGGACAAGTAACGTGACGGTGTCTATATCCGACTTCTTCAGACAAACTTGTAAAATCTTTGGAATGTGTATTTTTCATTTGCAGTCTAATTGACATTGAAAGTTGTCAACAGATAGAGATGTTAATTTATTTAATTTGAAAGGACCCGGCACATTTTGTATGGGAATTGGTCGGTGGATTTGGCTGAAAATATGATATGATGTTCTACTAATCCTTCTGATCAAATGTCTCCACAGTCACGAAGCTGAAAAATGCATACTTCCAGGAGTTTTTAGCAATTTTTTGTATCCATTATGGCTTACGTATTAGCGTTCACACAGAAATGTTTGAAAATATTTCGAATTGACAGAATCGGCTTTCAATAATCACGAAATATTCTCAAACATTTCTGTGTGAACGGTAATACGTAAGCCATAATGGATACAAAAAATCGCTAAAAACTCCTAGATAGAAGTATGCATTTTTCAGCTTCGTGACAATGGAGACATTTGATCAGAAGGATTAGTAGAACAACATATCAATTTTCAGCCAAATCACCGGGAGCCAATTCCCATACAAAATGTGCGGGGTCCTTCCTGATGTTATTTCTTTCTTCAATAAATCAATCCAAATAAGATCTATTCCAACAGGACAATTAGCCAAATTATTACTTCATCTAACAAAATACATGTGGATTCTTTAATTTTCCTTATCATTATAAGGTTCGGTCATTAGGATCTTTGTGTTGTTCCAGTCATCATTGATCTCCACTATTCAGACATACATGACCAGCTATTCGCGATCTTTCTATTTTTTCTTATATTCACGTTTTCTCATTTCTAAAGGTCTTGATGTCTCTTCTGTATAAAATTTTCCACATATACAGGGAATGTTGTAAACACAATTTTTTTATATTTGTGTCTCATTCATTGGTTTCGTTCTGGTAAGAATGGATCTCAAATCGTTCTGTGTTCTGAAAACAGTTTTCATTTTGAATTTAATTTAAACAAAAATTATCATTCTATTTCAGAGACTGGGAGTGAATACCAAAAAAGTTTTTAGAAATGCACTTTATGTGTTGAGGTGAAACACCATATTTATATTTCCATGAATACCGACTACCGAGCCGATAACGTAAAAATCGTTCGATAATAAAAACTCTTATCTGACAAGTCAGGTTATCCCAAATCTACGTACAGGAAGAAACAATTTAAAATCGGAAAGTCGTCTGTTCCAAGATTCCGAACAAGTTATCTTGGCACAGTCTGGCGAACATGCGATGCGTCTCGACGATATTCTTGACGCGAAATACCAAGAAGCATTTCCGTATGAGCGCTCGCTATTATCTAATACAATTATTCGGTTTGACTTTTGTTGAGAGGAATGCTGATCGGCTTTGAAAGTATCTGTTCGTGAAGAGAACAATGCCGTTTAAGTTTCGAAGTTGAATATGAACAAAACGACGTTTTATTATTTCTCTTATTCTTCTCAAGTGTTTTTGTGGTTCTTGAGATGGCTCTCGTTGATTGGACTTTGGAGTTAGTGATGATCTTTTCAATCCGCTTGTTGACTGACATTTTTTACTCAATTCACAATTTTTTCATTACGTACAGGTGTTCCATAAAATATGGCTATTCAAAAATTGGTGTTTCTCAATATCTAACACAAAACGAAACCAATTGAAATGCAATTATGCGGTCACATGCAAGATGCTCATAATAAGCCTCATACGAAATTTTGTGGCTATAGTGTCAACAGAACTATAGAAAATTCAGTTGAAATATTGAAAAGAAGAATCTTCATATTTCTATAACAAGATATCTCATTCGGGTGAAATTATTTTGTTGAATGTAGATTGATATAGGTACTGAATGTTCACGCAATATTATAGTTAAAAATTTTTTCATTATTGATTTTTACATATTCATTTTGGAATAATTTCCAGAATATAATTCTGACCGTGCTAAGATTTTGCATTCATATACTTAGCATGAATTTTGAAGTAATAGCATTATTGATCCACCACTGAAAGGGCGTCCAAAAGCACCTGCTCAGGTCTTTTCTTAAATTTTTTTGGGCTTGTTGTGATTTATGAAATTCAAACTACAAGTTTTTTTTTGTTTCAGGTGAGTTCTTCAGATCAGGCATAAAACCGTAAGTTAAAATGCAAAAATAATGGAAACAAGAATGAAAATCAAATCGATTTTATTTCAGTTTTAGAAGCGAATTGAGTGTTCACCGTGAATAATTGAAAATATACGAGAAACTCATGTTTTATGAGACTAAAGAAATTTTATATATATCCTTAATTATAAGATTGACAACCTTAATAGATCTAAGTTTACAAAATTAACTGTAATGATGCGATAAATGTTTATTGGCCAAACAGGTACAAAATTAAAACAAAGAATTGCTCTTCATAAATGTAATATAAGGCTCAAAAAAACATGTTCTCTAGCTATACATTCTTCACAAGAGCTACATCAACCAAATTTTATAGATGTAATAACTGATACCGAGAAAGATTTACGAAAAAGGAGTTTTCTTGAAATGGTACGAATATCAAAAATTACAACTGTATTATCAAGAAAGGATATAGATTCCATTTTTCTTATTTGATACATTTAGATTTTATGAAGAAAAGCAGAATTAATAACCGAATATCCACATTTCGATAGTTTCAAAATCAGAAGTGTGAATAATGTCAAGTAGAAATTTATAATCAAATTTATGTTTAGTTTTTTCATGTTCTTTCTCTCCTCCAACATATTGATGTTTTTTAAGAAAAACGAACAACTATTATTATTTCAAATTTCGTAAGTTTACAATCTTTATATAAGTTATATGTTTCCATTACTTTATGTTGTAATTCTCCTGACGAAGAGAAAATATATTTCTCGAAGCTCAGCCTAGAAAAAAGAGTATAATTAAAAACTTTGCTGCTTTGTCCATTATTAAAACTGAAATAGAAATTTTATATATTTATAATACACATTTATTTATCTATTTCCATCGCATTCATACCTAGGTAACTGTTATCTGAAAATGGTGAATTTTGAGAAATATGTAATTATAATTTAGTGAATTGCATACTAAATATTCACTTCAACTCCAAGAATATCCAGATTGTTTTTTTTATGGATAAAAATATGAGATTATCGTTTCTTCGATACCATTTACCCGAAAGAATGTTCGAAAGTTTGAAGGTTATCTGTTTGTCTTCCACTTATCAAATGAAGAATTTTACTCTCATATTTGTATTGCACAACGTGATGCTAAGTTAAATGGCTCTTTATTATCTTTATAATGTCAGTATTATTTATTATCTCCAAGTGTAGGTAGGCAATAAAATTGCTTAATGTCCTCTGATGAAGAATATTTTGTTTTGTTATTGTCTTGGAGTGAAGAAGATTAACACACGCTTGTAATGCATATGATGCTGAATTATGATTCGTTATGATATCAAACTGTGCAATGAATGGACACTTTTCAAGTATGTAATCATTTCATTTCTAATATAAGTAAGACAGTAAACAAACGGATGCAATCATAATACCGGGATAGTTTCGGAAGTGATTTCGGTACAGAGAATAATTTTTGAGCTTGTATAATAAGTAATATTTTCAAGCGAGAAGTATCATGAAT
>CM024248.1:44423745-44530474 GCA_013421045.1 Propylea japonica | reverse complement strand
GAAAAGAAGGACACTAGATGAATCTTCTGGGAATGGATCATTACATAAATTCGTAACTTCCAAACAACAAGATCTGAAAAGTATAAGGATCTCAGTTAAGTTAGGTTCTTCTCAATGTCTTTCCAACAGGAAGCATATATAATAATTGGCTCAACAGAACTGAAGAGAGTAGATTCTGTAGGTGAGAGGGGAAAAACCGTTCACTTATTATAGATCAGCAGGTATTCTCGACAAGTGATCTTTCGAAGCAAATAGGGGAAAACCTGGAAGATGCCACATTTTCGAAATGCCCTAACTTCGGAAAACACGTAACAAAAAATTAATTTTATAAGTAGAGGTTCCAGTCACCCTGGACCTTAGTTGTAGGTTATTGTCAAATGAGGTCGTTTTTCGCTATTGGTGCGATCATCTCCGCAACGAACTTCACAAACACGCCAAAGTTTTAAAAGTAAGTATTTGCCGCTGTGTAACTTTTGAAGTGGTAATAAATTCAGTTATTTCTTACGTCAATACCTTGTTTCATTGAGTGATACATCTGAGTATAAATGGTTGCTGTTTTCTCCTTAATATTCGAAAAAATTCATCGGCAACTATCCTATCGAAAAGGATAGTTGTCCTGATTTTTCGAGGTATAGGTGCTCCTTATGGCATCTAAACTAAAACCTTATCTTCTTATCTGATTTTTCGACTAATTGTGTTATTTTGAATTTAAACTTGATTCTTGATTATTTTTGTTGGAACTTAATATTTATTAATTTAAATGTGTGGAAAATGCTTTATGTTAATAAGATGAATTCAACTTTTCGTTTAATATATGCTTTTGAAATTCAATAAAAATGCACAATTGTTGTTAATTCGATCCATGTTGCGAGATGAAGTTGCTGTTTTAGGCATGGCAAATCTCAAGTATTAGTTGGGTTTTTGGTTCACTTAGTATGAAGGGCATCTATCCGTCCTAATATTTTCATGGTGAGGCAACTATCCATACTAAATCCATTACTAATCAAAGTCTTCGAGAGTTGACATCCTATGTATACTATTTTCGAGACTATTTAAGTTGGCATAAAGAAAAAAGGCAATTTTTCAGTTCATTAGCTTCTCTTTCTTTCCATTCACAGTAGAAAGTGATGATTACTGACAATTGTCATAAACCCCCTAATTTTACAGTTGTCCGGAAATGGGTACGCTCTCAACCACCCACTGTGTTCAAAAACCTTCGAGTTCAGGGACGATAATAACATTGACAGGGATGAGTGTTTTGGGAACAGACATTGTGCTATTGTTCGTTTGAACATGAAGAAAGAATAGGGAAACCTTTTAGTTTCTGTAGTCAAGTTGCTTATATTTTTCGATCTTCGCACATAAATCTTTCGAAAGTTTATTATTCGCTATACTAATTGACGCGTAGTATGTCGGAGATCCTTTTATTGTTTGTCGGTATAAAACTTATCGTGATTCATGGCACTTTTAGATATAAGGTGAAACTCTGTTTAACGGAAGCGCTAAATCCGCAAAAAAATCAGTTATAAAGAAATTTCGTTATACAGAAAATTCGTTTCTATAGTCGGCAATGTCGCGGTCGACTGCACTGCTTAATTAAGTTTATCATTCAAACTCAAGCCGTTCCTTCAGACATTTTCGCACAACTTTCACACACTACCTTAATGATTAGATGAAACCAAACCTCCAGGGGTATTTCAAACTGCTTCAGAGTATTTCTCTGCCAGCCGTCATGATTCAGTTAGGTCGGGATTTATTAAGTATACGTACGGAAAATTTCGGATAAAACTCACCCTTATACTTTCTACCAATACCCATTCAAAGAGTCTTAACTCTTTACATAGAAGTTGTCACGTCTTCTGCGTGCAATAAACACAGTTAACTAAGACAAATTCATATTTAGTGAAAAAAGAAAGAGAAGTATCCTTAACTCTTTACTGCATGAATTTTTAGTTCGCTATGAAAAAATTAATTCCCAAAGATTTTGAACTCAGATTGAACCTAAAAAAATACTCAAAAAATTCAATACTCAAAATTTTGAAATTTATTTCGAAAAAACTAGTTTGTGCCGCATATGGAACATCGTGCAACAAAAAAATATTAAGGCATATCCCAAAGAAAAATTCATTATGAAAACAAAGGAAGCAGTTCCTGTCTTCGCCAGATACAATGGTATTGGCATTAGAACAAATTATATGAGTTTTCCCTGAGCAGCCTGGGGATTTTAATGCATGCGATCTGATTCCAGCTAGTGCGGTAAATCATCAAGGACCATCCTTTCGCACCTTTTATTTGGGGGATTTTCCTTATTGATCCTTTTCAATGCTTATTTTCATAAATGTGATGCACTTGGCCTTCCCCTGTTCTGTCTACTTGGTTTTCCAGCTGTACAAAGAGCATTTGCTATGGCTTTGTTTGTATCTAGAGGAGCGTATTGTTCATCAGACAGAAACCAATGCGAGTATTACCTACTGCTGCATGTGTTTCATCTTCTTTGATAAATTATATTCTTCACTGTCAAAATCGAGAATCCATACTACTTTCATTTTCCCATAAAATAGCTTTGTATCCACATCTAGGATAAATATGCAATGTAATTTCAGATTCTGACACTGCATGATGTTCCACATTTGGGACAAAACTGTTCTGTTATTTTTTCTATAAATTTTTGGCAATTAAAATGATTGAAATGTCATTCTACTTAGTTCAGCGCCTCTGCGTGTATTATACTGCTTCTTATGAATGGCCAGATAAGGGATGTACTATGCAGTTAGGGAAATATTCAGCGGAATTGACAAAAAAAATTTTTTTTGGTTTGTGACATATATGGCACACGATGCGGTAAAGGGTTAAAGTGATCCATATGGAGCCCCTGATTGCCTGCAATGATTTAATCGTTTTTGACGTACTAAATACCTTCTACTTCATAATAAAAAGTGTACGGCGTTGATTTTGTGATTGATACCCAACCAAGAAAGGTGATACCACATCGTTTCGCACCATAGACTGCAAACTAATCACCAAAATGCTTCCCATAGAACGTGCCTGCCCGATGGAACGAAACACAGTCTATAATTATAGCAATTTCAAGCGGACTTTAGTCGGTATGACTGTGTGTGCATGAGATGGGCGGTAACTGCTCCAAGGGGGAGCCTCAAGGGGGCATGGAATCAAGCTGATAATTGCGAAAGCACATCACAACTAATCACCCAAAAGTTTTCCATAGAAGTTGCCTCTTCTCCCGCATGGTAAATAACACAGATACATAATAAGGAAAACTGTAATGGAACCCAGCTTAAAAATATTTGGTTGCAAACGCTCTGAAAATGCCAAGACAAATTCACATAATTGCAAAGGACAGAAGTGTTTCACAATGATCTATGAAGGAGTTACTCATTCCCTACAGTGGTTCGATCATTCTGGACCTAAACTATCCTACTTTATCGTATCAAGTGCAAAGCACGATTGGTGATTAATACCCAACCCAAGAAAGTTCTTTCGCACTACAGATCACTAACTTATCATCTTAACATTTTTCATAGAAGTGGCCACGTCTTCTGCATAGCAAAAAAACAGAGTTAACTAAGGAAAGTTACTCTAGAACTCAGCAATGAATATGTTTGATTGCAAACGCTATGAAAATGTCAAGACAAATTCACATTTATTGCAAAAAAAGATAAGTATCCTCACAGTGATCCATGACGGAGTCCCACTAGGAATTCATCGTTCTTGACTTACTAACTACCTTCTATATTATACACACAAAGTGCTGAGCGTGATTTGGTGATTGATACCCAACCCAAAAGAAGGTGATAGCACATCGTTTGCACCATAGACTGCAAACTAATCACCAAAACGCTTCCATAGAACGTGCCTGCCGATGGACGAAACACAGTCTATAATTATGGCAATTCAAAGCGGACTTTAGTCAGGTATGACTTTGTGTGCATGTGGTGGGACGACCGAACTCTAGATGGGCGGTAACTGCTTCAAGGGGGAGCCTCCAGGGGGGCATGGAGTCAAGCTGATAATAGCGAGTTCGTCGCGTAGGTCGCTGGGCCCACTTGACGGAGACTGAGAGGAGAATACACAGCCTCGTATTCTCGAGTTTCTCACGTTTTGCGATTAGAAAGAATGTATGAGGAGCTTCTGAAATCGAGGTAGGAGTTAAATGTCGTAGATTGAATGCTGCTGGTTTTATACGTTGTTATTGTTGTTTGGTCCAGGTTATTTTTGATCGTTTTTGGTTCTTGAGGGCTAGAGTTAATGAGCTGAAATGATACATCGGAGGGCTTCTTTTTCTTTAAAATAATTCTCTTTTTTCCGCCAAGCTTTTTTATCTGGACACGAACACTTTTCGCCTTAATGGCAGTTTGACTCCCCGTGTAGTTGGCCATATTAATTTCCGAGGTACTCTTTTCAGATTTGATTCCTTATAGGTATAGTAATAGTTTGAAAAGGAGTTACAGTTCACTGCGACCCTAAGGTCTATTGTGCCCCTTTACAGAGCTATTCTGACCGCACCCTTCACAGCTCGCCTTCAGCTCAAGAGATCTGATGAAATCCAATATCTATCAACAAGGCCAGTTCCTCACTCTTACGAATTTCTCGACCAAGGCATTCTCTCCTTAGGCTCGCAATGCCAAAGCATCCCGTGACTAGGTGGGAATGAGGGTTTCTACCTCCTTCCACAGAACCTACTCTCGTCATTGTCCGATAATCCCATCCCAACAGGTGCTTCCTGAGGCGACAGTGTCCTGTAAGAAAGCATGTGAGGTGGTGTAACCAGATATCTTTTGGATCTTGCTGTTTCAAAGTTCCGATGGAACTTAGTGGAATGATCTATCCCTGGGAGATTCCGCCAGAGTTGTTATTTCTCGGCCTTCTCCTGCTCCAGAACCTCCTTTTTATAGGTACATTTACCTACCACAGAAGGGTTCTAGGCCAATGAGTGACATCGTGCGCCCTTTTTGGCCAGTATATTGGCCTCTTCATTTCCTTTGATTCCCGAAAGGCCGGGAACCCAGATTAAAAGACCTTATTTTTCTTGCCTACCTCATTGAGTTTGTTCCGGCACTCCCAGATCATCTTTGAGTCGATGACGTAGAAGCTAAGTGCTTTAATAGCAGTTTGGCTATCTGAGTGTATGGCTATATCGCACTTCTTTCCAGATTTATATCTTGACATCTTTCAATAGCTAAGATTTCCGCTTGAAAGACGCTCATACAGGAGCCTAGCGACAGTGCACACTTGGTACTTGTCCCGATATCCCATCGCCAGCTTCTGTATAGGTTTTGGAACCATCTGTATACTATTGTACGGTATTTTTTTTAGGTTATACTGGTGCATTTCCGTTCCCCTTCCTCTCTTTTACTTAGCATTGTCGCATTATCCTGCAGTTTCTTTCAGTGCTTACTTTCTTGATCATTAGGTACATCGATAGGGAGGATCAAATCCTTTTTAAAAATTCAAGATTCTTCTTCAAGATTTCTGCATTGATGACAACAAGAGCTCCCAATAATGGAAAAATGAGGTCAAACTAATATACACCAATTCCAAGTAATTCTGGAACATAACATCATATCGATCTTTTTATCCGTTAATGGACTGCCAGTTGCCACTGAGACGCGAAATGATAAGTTTATTGTCGTGGGCGACTCAGCTCATACGTTCGTTATTTTTCAATTCTTGGTACGGGGATTATTCATGCGGCAGTATTGATAACTTGCGACAAACCTCGACATGTTCGAGCATTTACGTTATTCCGAGAAACGAGTGACTTATATCTTTGTACACATGTTTAGCCCCAAGGCCGAAAAATTAAGAATTATGTCGCGTTTACTGATTCGACTGCTATTTATTGCACCGGGTGGAAAGATATATTGCAATTTTTCAACGTTGATGATGTGGAGGTCCATTAATTTCCTCGGTACACTATGTTAGCTCACCTCAATTCGATTGCGTCATCGTGAGTGAGTTATTTTGATCTTTTATTTTTAATGCTCTGTGATTCAAGCTGGATGGTTAGATTTTAGACTTGGAGAAGAAGAATGTCGCGTAATACGACCTGGGCCGTATTCTGGACAAGTGATCTTTCATTGCGAGAGTCCCTCCTTTACCTGCAAAAATGCACAGTGCGCAATGAAGTTCTCAGGGGAAAACCGGATAGAAGCCTCACTTTTGAAATTGCCTCATATTTTTGAAAATATTGATTTTATATGAGTAATTTATATAAATGTAGGAAGCCCCATTATTGGATTTGAAATACTGAGACTTTTCTCTGACATAGCAATCCCAAATTTCCCAAAAATTTGATATTGTGGAACCCTTTCTTTGCTACGTTGTATTATATTGTTGGTCTACGTTAGAAAATATTCGCTTTCTGGAAAACTGCCTATTTTACTGTGATGGTGTGTATTTCTTACCCACAGAAGTGTCCAAAGTGATGACTCACCTGAAAAAAAAACAAATATTAGTGGAATGCTGAAGAACTCACTTCACAGTGATATATAGGGTAATACCCGGATAAATTTCCAGTGAGATAGATGTCCCATTTTCAAAATAACTAACTTTCGAAAGGCGTAACAAAAAAATAGATTTATAAGTAGGTGCTGCAGTAACACTGAGTCTTTGTTTTATAAGGCTTATAGTGAAGTGAGGTTCGTTTTTCGCTAGTGTGTGCGATCATCTTCGCCAGCGAACTTCAACAAACACGCCGAAGTTTTAGAGGAAAGTATTTGCCGCTGTGTAAATTTTGGAGCAGTTTCAAAATCCGCTATATTTTTTGGTTACGCCAGTACAGTGATTAATCGTGTGTACTTCTGCGTATAAATAGTGCTGTTTTTTCTTAATTTATTCACAAAAAGCAAACGCAGATCAGCGGATCGTATCAGATTCGAAAAGTCTTCAGGCAGGAGCTGCATCTGATTAGGGAAATATAAATCTAGGATTATACAACAATAGTCTGCACATGGTAGAGTCATTTTTCAAATAAATGATCGGATGTTTCATTAAAAAAAAAAGCTATGCCGTTGATAGTGGAAAATAACATCAGGAAAATGACCACCACGACCACGCTTACAGGATCATATCCTTTTAATGAAATTTGCCATAACCAAATCGCAAAGTGGCTGCCCTATGTCCTCGATAGCCTCACGAATTCCTGCTTTGGGGTCTTGAATCGACGCTGGGCTATTGGCGTAGACCTTCTCTTTCACGTGGCCCCAAAGAGAAGTTGCAAGATGTTAAATCACAAAATCTCGGTGGCCAATTGTGATCATCTCTTCGAGAGATAACACGGTCCGGTAACTTTTCCGCAAAAAGATCAATGGTTTCGTTGCTTGTGTGGCACGTAGCGCCGTCTTTTTGAAAGTAAACGTTGTCCAGATCGATACTATCCAATTTCGGTCATAAAAAACATTAATAATCTCTCGATAGCGCAATCCATTCACTGTTGCTGCTGCAGCCTCATTTTCGAAAAAGTAAGGTCCAATAACTACGCCGGGCCATAAACCGCACCAAACAGTCACACGTTGAGGATAGAGGCTTTCCACAATAACTCTTGGGTTTTTCGAGACCCAGATTTTGCTTCTGACGAAAGATGATTTTTTCAATGGAATTCCGGATCATTTTAATGCATTTCAACCACCCAATCAGCAAAAAACACGACATTGTTGATGATCGGTCGGCTCGAGTTCTTGTAATAACTGAACTTTGTAAGCCTTAAGTTAAGATCCAAATCTTTATGCAGAATACGGTGTAATGACTTTTGTGGAATGCCTGATTCCTAAGAACAACGAGGAATGAATAAACCTGAGTTTTCTTCAACACTTTCGGCTAGAGCAGCAATATTCTCGGCTGTTCTAGAGCGACGTCCACGTGTTTATTCTTCACATCGCTAACTTGTCCCAACAGCCCAAATTTTTCCACCAATATCTTCATTGCGGTCCGACAAGGTGCTTCACTACGACCCAAAAATGTTCGAGTTAATAATTTCAATGCATTCTTGAAGCGTGTATCGTTCCATTTTTATTAATGGCGTAGTTTCTACTTGTCACTTGTCAAAAAATGACAGCTTCAAACGTGACATCTACCGAAATAGCGGGCTATTCAAAATAACACTTCTTAATGGAAAAGCCTCTATCACCCAGAGATGAAACCGCCAAGAAAACTTATGAAAATTGATCTTTACCACCACCAGAGCAACAGAATCGAATAAAACTTTCAGTCGAATGGTAGAATGCGCCATTCTGACAGTTCCGTTCTACGATTTAGCATCTTGCATTCTTGCGTTTCTCTGCAATCTTTCGTGTTCATCTGCAGCGCACTCAGCAAAAATGATTGGAGTCGGACTTCAGTCAGAGTTTTATATCAGTGGAAAGTTCTCAGTGATGCTGGGAATATCAACGAAAGGTCTTCGGAGTTTATAATTCTTGAATTATTCATGAATGTTTCCGTCCATTTCTAGGTTTCACCGGGTTGAATTTACTTACTGGTTGACCCTTCGGGATTTAGTAGAATGTGAGCGAATCGGAAAAATGTCTAAAATATCAATTGTCTGGCCCAAAATATGACATTAAAGATATAAAAGTGTTATGGTTTTCAGAGAGTATAAAACTTTGAGTATTACCTGTCTACATATCATGTGATCTAGATAATTTGTTTACAATGATAGCTTCTGAAAGAAAACATTACATTGCCCCCTTCTTCATTACTTCGAATGTTATTGTTCCATTCGACATTTTAAAGATTTCCTCTCGAAAAATGAATGGTTTTCCAATAAGAGGTGTATTTTGAAAGCCCGCTATTTCGATAGATGTCACGTTTGAAGCTGTCATTTTTTGACATTTGACAAGTAGAAAACGACGCCATTAATAAAACGGCACGATACACGCTTCAAGAACGCATTTGAAATTAAAATTCACTAAAAAAAATGGTGTGAAAAATTTGGCAGAGACGGTTCGTAAACTCGAACCATATTTGGGTCTTCTTGAAGCACCTTGTTGGACCGCAGTAAAGAAATTGGAGGAAAAATTCGAGCTGTTGGACAAGTTAGTGATGTGAAGAATAAACCCCGTGCACGTCGCTCAAAAACAGCCGAGAATATTGCTGCTGTAGCCGAAAGTGTTGAAGAAAACCCATGTCTGTCCATTCCTCGTCGTTCTTTGGAATTAGGCATTCCACAAGCGTCATTACACCGTATTTTGCATAAAGATTTGGGCCTTAAGCTTATAAAGTTCAGTAACACAAGAAATCAAGTCGGCCGATCATCAACAACATCGTGTCTCTGCTGATTGGGTCATTGAAATGCATGAAAATGATCCGGAATTCCACCGAACAATCATCTTGAGATCTTGTGATTCAACACCTTGCGACTTCTACCTTTGGGGCAACGTGAAAGAGCCAATAGCCCAGCGTCGATTCAAGACCTCAAAGATGGAATAGTGAGGCATCGAGGACATAGTGCAGCCACTTTGCGATTTGGTTATGGAAAATTTCATTAAAAGGATATGGTCCTGTGAGCGTGGGTCGTGGTGGTCATTTGCCTGATGTTATTTCCACTATTAACGGCATAGCTTCTTCTTTATAATGAAATAAACACCGATCATTCATATTGAAAAAAGGCATTTTTCTTTGAATATCAAAAGAAACACCTCTTATTGGAAAACCCTTCAGAAGACTTATATTGAAGCCATATAGAAAAATCTATGTTCTTCAAATGTAAACTTATATATTCTTTTCAATCGAATAGAACAAACCGATTTTTTTATGTTGTGTAAAAATATTTCCTGGCCATATACAGGGTGTCCCATTACTCGACGTCAACCGGAACGGGTGAAAGGCAAGTAATGCTGGTTGTCAGAAAAATATAAAAAAAATCTAAGTTGTGGAGTAGCCGGCGGGCGTATTCAAAAGAAACGGTTATTTTTCTAATTTTCTATATTTTTCACCAAAATTCATAAGCATAAATTTACACACATTTTACTTCTCAAACTAACGCTAACCTAACTCTCTTTCCGCCTTTTCTATCTTAACCTATATTAGCGGACCATAGAGTATAAAAATGACATTTTACATAGGGACTAGCGCCCTCTGGTGTTCATTTACCAACTAATAAATATACTACAGTTCGGCCAATCCTGACAACAATGATTGCCCTCAATCATGGTGTACAAGAAAACATAAGAGTACGTAAAAGTTCACAATGATACAATGCATAACTATTCATAACATAAAATGCATAAGTTTTACGATAATACATAAAGGTTCATAAAATTCAGACATAAAATTCATGATACATAATGGTTCACAAAATACATAAAAGTTCATAAAATACCTAAGGTTTTCATAATGGTTCATAAAATACACAACGTTCATAACACAAAGATAAATTCCATTATTTACGACATAGTCACCCAAGGTTTCATCCTTGATGGTGCTAAAATTCCTTCATAAGGTAACTGTGTGACCTGAAAGCCTTCAATATCAGTTACAACGTATCGATCATTATCTAACACTTTCTTCACAACATAAGGACCACGAAATTTTGGTAATAATTTCTTATTGACTCCAGGACTCACGTCAAAATTTGAAATCATGACATAATCTCCTTCTTTATAAATATGGGGTGCTTTTCTTTTCTTATCGTACAATTTTTATTGTAATTTTGAGATTCCTGAATATTTCTAGCGGCCGTTTCTCTTATTAAGTTAAGATCCCTGTCACTTACATTACTTAACATTAAATATTCGCGAAGATTATCGTGTATCTGTCCTCTTTGGTTGATGCCAAACAGTAACATACTTGGGCTAAAACCAGTTGCTCGATTAACACTATTATTTATTGAGAATTCAACTCGATATAAGACTTCATCCCATTTACTGGTGTCATTTACTGATTTTGAACACACTGAATTAATAGACTTATTTATAACTTCAATTTGGCCATTCGCTCTTGGCACACCTGTAGCAATGAGAACATGTTGTATTTCATTCTCTCGCATAAATTCTTGAAATTCATTAGATGTAAACAAGTACCTCTATCAGAGATGATTTTCAAAGGTCGACTATAATGTTTGAAATATGAATCGAGATGTTTAATAACAGGCTTCGATTGAGTTGACGTACATGCATACAACTTAACATATTTGGTAAACGCATCAATGACTGCTAAAATATACTTATGTTGGTGAGATGTCTTTTCAAGAGGGCCATAGTGATCAATATGTAACACTTGAAAAGGCTGATCACCCTTAGGTAATGAATGTAAAAATCCTTCACTTTTTCCTGTCAAAGGTGAGTAACTTATACACTTAAGGCAATTTTGTATATAATTTTGAACCTTATTTCTCATATTTGGAAACCAATAGGTCCGTTGGATGATTTCAACAGTTTTATTTATGCCTATATGACCCATTTCATCATGATATGTACGTATTACACTATTTTCCATTAAACTTGGAACATAAAACTGTAAATGCTTTTTATTATCCTTTCTGTACACCAATCCATCCCTAATTTCAAAATATTTGCTTTCACAATTTTCTAGAGAATTTCTAATTTTTGAAATGAGTTCATCCTGGTCTTGTTTAATACTCAAATTACGCTCAAATGTGTTGTCTTCTATAATTAATATTGTATTACGACTCAAGCAATCTGCATGGTTCATCCTTGTACTTGAACGATGCTCAATGACATAAGAATAATTTTGTAGTTCCAAACACCAACGCAAAATTTTGGGGTTTATCTCTTTCTTTTGTACTGCTAGTTTGATACTATTACAATCTGTAATGATTTTAAATTCAATTCCCTGCAAATAAACTTTGAACCTTCTAAGAGAATAGACAATACACAACATTTCGAGTTCATAGCTATGCAGCTTGCTTTCATCTGGACTAGTTCGTTTAGAAAAATAAAAGATTGGGTGAAATCTTCCATCAGTTTGTCTCTGCAATAAAATACTACCAAATCCGTATGATGAGGCATCACAATGCAATTCCGTTTCATATGATGGGTTGTATATGGCCAAAACAGGTGCTTGCATCAACAAGTCCTTGAGAGAATTGAAAGAATTTAGTTCAACTTCGCCAAATTTGAAATTTGCAGACTTTTTCAAAAGATCATATAAAGGTTTTGCTGTTAAGGCATAATTTTGAATGAACCGACGAAAATATGAAGTCAAGCCTAAAAAGCTTCGAACATCTTTGAAGTTTCTAGGTAATGGAAATTTCCGAATAGCATCCAAATTGTAATCTGCAGGTTTGACACCTTCTTTGTTAATTTCATAACCCAAAAATTGAATGTCATCTTTCAGGAAAGAACACTTATCTAACCGTAGTTGCAAATGGTTTCTTACACATAAATGGAAAACTTCAGACAAAATTTTAAGATTCTCTTCAACAGTCTCTGTTGCAACACAAATATCATCAATGACCAAACTTATCTTCCTTTCTTGAATCAATTTTCTGAATACTTTGTTGACATATCGGTTCCACTTCGCTGGGCTATTTCGCAACCCAAAAGGCATTTTTAAATATTCATATTGTCCAAAAGGGGTTACAAAAGAGGTGTATCTGACAGAATCTGGATGGACACTAATATGATGGAAAGCATCTTTTAGATCTAATTTGGAAAATACAGACTTATTCTGCAAGATTTCTATCTGCTCGTCAATCAACGGCATAGGAAAATTATCCCGAACAGTAAACTCATTCAATTTTCTAAAGTCAACGCACATGCGCAATGAAATTGATTTCGATTCTCTATTTGAACGTTTGTGGACTAAGACAATGGGTGATGATACGTCAGAGTTACTTTCTTGTATAATCCCTTTCTCCAACAGATTGCCTATGATCTTTCGGTTTCGGTTTTTTCAAATATGGACAATCTTCTAGGTCTATAGAAAAATGGTGTAAAATTCGGTGTTAGTTCAATTTTCATCTCATATTCGATATCAGGTTTTTCAGGTCTTATCGCATTTAAATATTCTGTCTCAAATGTGTTTAACAACTGAAACTTGAATTTCGGATCAATGTTAGTATTGATGTCTAAATTTATCTCATCAGTTATTGAAGGATCGATCAGAAAAATATCATTACATTCCTCCCTCTCATTAAAAAACATTTCTTTGAAATCTGAACTCCTTCACCAAACGTGACATTTAAAGAGTTTTGCGTTATGAAATCTCTACCCCATAAACATGCATATTTCATAGTATTATCACTAACGACATGAAAATCACAACACAACTTCAAATCACCAATCACCGCATCAGTTTTAAATCTACCTACAATGTTAAGTACAGAATTATTAATGCCTTGATAATTTTGAAAATTACAATCTCTATCAACTAAATGCTGAGGAATCAAAGATTCCTTTATTAATGAAATTGGGCTACCGGTGTCTAAGACGGAGCAAATCTCCAAATTCTCACTATCTATTTCCACTTCCATGATTACCTGATAAGATGGAACTACCTCTTGCTGATCCACCAGGTTCGTTGACTTGTCAGGGCACCCATAACCCTTCTGCTTCGGGCATGAAGATTGCTTATGCTGTGTAGAGCCGCATGTAAAACAGGACCCTCTCTCCCTCTTGGGTCTCGGACAGGATGAAGCATAATGCCCTTCTTCCAAGCAGTTGAAGCAACGCATCGACACTTTTCGGTGGGGTTGAACTGTCGTGCTTACAGATGTTGATGGAAATACTGATGATTCCTCCTTAACCTTGTCAGCATCTCTCGGAACTGGTTTGAACCTTGTTGTAGTGTTATGGTGGATGTTTCGCCTTTCAATTACAATGATCCTGTTGTAATTTATCAGATCGTGGTACAAATCGTCTATACTATTATGTTGCTTAGCCATCAGCATGGTGGCTAACTCTCTAGAAAATAAGCCAATTATAATTTGTTCTTTAATTTCATCGAAAGACAAATTCAAATCCTGGCACAATTTAGACTTCTCATGAAAGTAGATACTCATATCTTCTTTCGGATTCTGGACTCTGTTCACCATAACCTTCCATGACGACGTTATGCTCTTGTGGATGATGAAAGTTTTAGTAAAAGCTTGTTTAAAATCACTCCACCTAACTAAATTTTTATAGTTAGCCTCGTACCAATGTTAGCAGCACCGATCAATTTGGTTCTGGCGATTTCTAGTTTGAAAGAATCTGGCCAGTGATGGAGGACAGCAGAAGTTTCGATCGAATCTAACCATAATTGGCTTGAGTCTAAATTCTGACCATTAAAATTCTCAATTGTTTTTGAAAAGTCAGGAAATACGTGGTACGTATCTTTGGGTAGATTATTCTGTGAATTGTTGTTGGTAGAGTTATTAGCTAATAATTGCAGTACCTGAGCATTTTGTTGCAGTATTTGATTCATCGTGTTCAACATCATTCCCATGACTGTCTCGTCAGACGGATTCCTTGGGTCTTTTTCGGTCACCAACCTTTGGCCTCGCTGATAGAACTGTTCAAATGCTTCGGCATCATAATTTTCTTGATGGCTTTCCCTTTCCTTGTTGGACATGGTTGCGAGGACGTGATCAAAACTTAATCCATATAAATGTTGATAATCACAGTTTTTTTCAGTAATCCCACTTCTGAGAACTGGAGTAGCCGGCGGGCGTATTCAAAAGAAACGGTTATTTTTCTAATTTTCTATATTTTTCACCAAACTTCATAAGCATAAATTTACACACATTTTTACTTCTCAAACTAACGCTAACCTAACTCTCTTTTCGCCTTTTCTATCTTAACCTATATTAGCGAACCATAGAGTATAAACATGACATTTTACATAGGGACTAGCGCCCTCTGGTGTTCATTTACCAACTAATAAATATACTACAGTTGCATGATTTTAAAATAATGCGCATTTAAAAAAACACGCAAAATTCCACAACCTGTGACAGTCTTTTCGCTCCTGTTGCCACAAATATCAACTTTTTCCAACTTTTTCTTTGCTGTGTAACCTTGAATAATGCTTGTGTAAACTGTAATCAAAATGTGGATACCAGCTGCTCTGGGTTTCATAAAAATAGGGCTCACTTCTCAGAAAAAAAATTCAAAATAAACAATTGCCTAGTTTCAACTGACTGTATTGAAAAAAAATGTACTACGTAGGTTTGGCATGTTTTTTCAAAAGTTGGCGCATTTAGTAAGGATTCCAAAATGGTATAATACTTGTTTAATTGTAGCTGCCGTAGTTCAAATTATTTTCGATTGCCTTTGAATACACTTTTTCGTTAACTGCTTCCCAGTAATAAAGTCCAATGGATTCAAGTCCGGTGAACGGGCCGGCCACGAGATTGGACCAGAACGTTCGATCCATCTTCCGGGAAAAAATGTTACCAGAAAAAAAATTTTCAGAGGAATTTCTCCGAAAAAATTTTTTCTGGAAAAATTATTTTCTCTGGAAATTTTTTTCTGATAACATTTTTTCCCGGAAGATGGATCAGACGTTCTGGGCTCTGGCCCAATCTCGTGACCGGCCCGTTCACCGGACTTGATCCATTGGACTTTATTATTGGGAAGCAATTAACGAAAAAGTGTATTCAAAGGCAATCGAAAATAAATTACAATTCAATTCAATTCAATTCAATTTTTATTCACCAATTCAGTTACAACTATTTCACATTTTACATACCTACATCATTAACAATTTATTATAAACAGTGATTTGTAAGTATTAAGGGTAAGTGATTCACACTAAACCCGGAAGTATAATTCCAGGTTTGTGTCGTGAAGCACCCGCCATCGTGATGATTGTGGAGCATAGGTGAAAATGGAGTGAAAATGGAGTGAGCGGTGGAACCACGAACCACGCCGCCCAAGAACCAGACCGAGAGCGCGCCCCGGGGGAAGCGTCAGGAAATGTCACAAATATTAAAAAGCGCTTGTACATTATAACATGTTATTGAACTGTTTACGTTTTAATCATCTGAACATTGAAGTTATGAATGTTATGCTATGTTTTTTAATATACTCTTTAGTTAGATTTTTGAATTTTCTCTTATTTTTTACTTCTGATTTTATAGTGTGGGGAAGCATGTTGTAGAATTTTGGAGCAAAAAAGTAACTATACGTTGAGTATGGGCCTTGACATAAAGTTGAGAGCGCAACGAGGTGTTTCTCATATTATATTTCGTTCTGGAATTTGGTAATAGTTGTTCAATTTTCGGCAGGTAATTCAGGCAACTGTGAACGAATAGGGCTCTGATGGATAGAACATCTGACTCTTTGAATAAAATGTCAGTTGGAAATGTTCGCTTCTTCCTGTATATAATTTTAAGGATTGTCTTCTGAGTAGTCAGGATATTTCCAATAGCATTATTGTAGCTTCCCCCCAAATAATTAGACCATATCTAAACGCTGACTCCACCAATGAGGTATAAACACTTTTGAGCATTTTAGCCGTTAGGATTTCTCTAAGTTGGTAGAATTTGTAGATTATAGTTCTCACTTTCTTATTAAGGTATTGACAATGTTCATTCCATCTTAGATGTTGATCTACAACAACTCCCAAGTATTTAATTTTTTCTACATTTCGAATAATTTCACAATTGCAGTTTTGTCTATCACATTCATCTGTATGTATCCTCAATTGTAAGTTTTGTGGTCTGTCAGCTGCCGAAATCGAAAAAGCAATATACTGGGTTTTTGCAACATTTAAGCTCAACATACTACAATTTAACCAGCTATACAATTGCTTGAGACCGCATTCCGCCCTTTCATACGCTTCTTCCCAACAAGAACCCTTGAAAACAATAGCGGTATCATCAGCGTATGAAATTACTAAGTTGTCGCCTACAGCATATCCAATTTCGTTTATATACATTAAGAATAACACAGGCCCAGTACGGTACCTTGTGGGATTCCCATTGTTAACCTTTCCTCACTACTATATGTGTTTTCGATCTTCACCTTATGTGTTCTATGAGATAAATAGTTCTTGAATAATAAGTTTGTACTACCCCTTATTCCCAAGTTTTCCATTCTTTCTAATAATTGGTCATGTGGTATGGTATCAAAAGCTTTAGCTAGGTCAATGAAAACCGCTAAACCCTTTGCATTAGCGTTAAGAGTGTTATTCAGCTCATTTATGAGGTTAAATATAGCGTCTTCTGTACTAAATGTTGTTCTAAATCCATATTGATATTTGTTAATTAAGTTGTTGTTTTCTAAAAAGTTCATGATACGATGTTTCAGGCATTTCTCGAATATTTTGGCAAAATTATTAATTAGAGAGATTGGTCTATAATTTGCTAGTTTTTGTTTATCCCCAGTTTTGTGAACGGGTATTATAATAGACGTTTTCCAATCGGTTGGAATCTGGCTCTTCTCGAAAGACAGGTTATTATATGTATCAAGGGTGTTAATAAGTGAACATGTATATCTTTAATAAGTTTAGCGCTGATTCCATCTGTTCCGTTTGCCGAGTTGTTTTTTAGTGTTGCTATTTGTTGTATGAGTTCTTGGGCATTTACAGGAGTTAAGAAAAAAGTTTTAGTGCTATTTATTCTTGTTCTATGATTCTTATGTGTTTTCCTGATTTTCAGTTGCATTCGACTTCCTACCGTGGCGAAATATTTATTGAAAGTATTAGCGATTTCAGCCGGTTGGGTGATTATTTCATTATTCTCATTCATGATATTATTGACTGTTTCGTTTGTACCACTTATATTTAGTGCTTCATTCATTATTTTCCAAATTTTTTTGAGTCGTTCTTGGCTCCATTGATTTTGTTTTATAATAGTTATTTTTTGTTTGATTGATTGTTTTTTTGAGGATATTCCTGTATTTAATATAGTGATTGTGTTTTTCAGGTGAGAAGTTCTTGTTTAGTTCTAATTTCATTTTGTCCCTTTTTCGAATGGAGGTTATTAGTCCGGTAGTGATCCAAGGTTTCAATCTTTTGTTCTTATTATTTATTCGTATGGATTTTTTACTGAAATTTATATGATCTGATAAGATATTCATGAAGAGATGGTAACTTTCTTCCACATCATTTGCCCCACAAACACTCTGCCAAGACTCTTTCTCCAATAAACTAATTAGTGTTTTGACATCTATTTCGTTACATCATAAATATTCGATTTCTTACTAATGTCTTTACTAAATTCAATTTCCAACCCTACTGCAAAATGATCTGTTAGCGAGCATTTAAAAATGAAAGGTTCTAGTATTATTTGATTTTTCAGACTTGTTAGGACTTTCATAAAAACATGATCTATTAATGTTGAAGTATTTTCGGTTACCCTTGTAGGTTGATCTATATAGGATAGATAGCCATGAGACCCCAACAGATTAACATAGATATTTGACATTTTATTTGTATCGTCCAAAATGTCAATGTTCATATCTCCCACCAGCAGTTCAATAGGATTACTTTCCAGTTTAGAAAGGTATCCCTCGATTTCCTCCAAAAAAATATTTAAGTTTGTTGATGGTGGTCTATACACCGAGGTAATTCCTAGTACCGTCTCACAAATTCTTATTTCCGCTCGTGTTAGTATGGTTTCACTTAATTGTACATTGTAAACGTTGGTTTCTAAATCATCCCTAATGTACACCAACAATCCATCATTTCTGTTAAGAACTGATTCGTTGTAAAATATTTTGTATCCTTTTATCGAGAACCGTTCAATTTTATCTATGTTAAATGTTTCTGAAAGTACTATTACATGTATATTGTCTAAATTTATTTTCTCTAAATATATTAATAGTTCATTGAAATTTTTATAGATGCTCCTTATGTTAAAATGTATTAATCCAAATCGTGACAAACCCCCCGCAAAACACGACCACGGTTCAAGCTCACCAACCACAGAGGCTCCCGGCGCCCCGCCCATCTCCAATATCTCCAGTGCATTCATATCAATAAGAAAGGCAATATAAACAGTGAATGAAATTAGCGACAAGCAATTAGTGCTTGTATCATCCATGCCCAAAATCACATTATGTTAACAGTTCACAAAATAGTGCAAATAAACTCGTATTTACCAAGCTTAGATCTAATGTATATACAAAAATTCCTTCCAAAATTTATATATTTATATAGGGTTTTTTTTTTAGTTTTAGTTTTAGTTTAGTTCAATCTTATTTTTGTTTACAAATTTTCTTAATTCTAAATGAAACGGTCATTTAAAAGTTCAATGTGATCCCGACTCCCGAATACCATTATTAGTAAATGTTGAACTTCAGTTTACTCACGTATATTTCCCAAATATAACATACCATCAAGTTAAAAATAAAGAAAGACATACAGAAGAAAACCCGCAGACCCAAAATCAACATGACATGACAATTCCATAAATCCATAGCCATTCTTAGGTGATTCATAATTGGTCCAGAATTTTATCTATATCAGTGCTACTTGATATCTTTTCCATCCTATCTTCCAGTTTAACGTAAATGTTTCCGCTTCGAGTAAATACTTGCCTTTTATTATCGACTAGCTGTTGAATTGTACGGTAGAGATTCAATCTATTCTTTATAAGGTCTTCAGAGACACCAATTTTAGTTCCTTTCAAGCGACCACAATTTTTTAGTACATTGATTTTTGTATGGTATCGTTCGAATCTCACTATAAGCGGTCTCGGTTTATTCGTTTTTCCACCTACTCTGTAACATTCATTATAATAATAATAATAATAATAATAATAATAATAATAATGATTTATTATACCCAACAGGAGAATTCCCAATTACAGGGTAACATTAAAGAAATACACCGATAACTTAAAATTAAAAAAAAACATTTCCACATAAAAAAAGCCCGGAACTCAAAACACTATGAAAACACATTGTAACTAAGTTTATTAGCACTATCACATGCTCGATATACAGGTGCCCGTTGGAGTATGTTGGTACGAGGAGTAGGCAGGACGAACGCCAGCGGATGCCTGGTCACCATTCTTGGTACAAGAAGATTAACCCGAGAGAGCAGGAAAGAGCAGTCAATCTTTCCGCTGAGGAGCTTATGGATGAACTTTGCGCTCTGTAGACCCTGGCGTGCATGGACGGTTGTAATTCTCATCTCTCTCATGATACCGGAAAGGTCAGCACCCCGCTCGGGATACCTTCCTGTCCTCCTGAACAAGATGTATTTCAAAAATTTTCTCTGAATTCGCTCGAGTGGTGCAAGATGGGAACCATATATTGGAAACCAAATCAAATTGGCATATTCCAATTTACTTATCACAAGCGAAAAGTAAACGCTTCTAAGAGCAGATAAATCATCGAATTCCCTGAAGCACCTGAACATGAATCCCAGTGACCTACAAGAAGAGGCACAGACCTCCTCAACATGTGGAATGAAACTTAATTCACTGTCGAACAGGACTCCTAGGTCACGAATGCGGTCCCCAGAAGCAATCAAATGCTCACCTACATGGTAATCAAAGGTGAGAGGCTGAGCTTTTCTCGTATACGTTACTTAAAACACTTCTTCAAATTCAGAATCAGACCATTTCTCAGGCACCAACTGTGGACAAACTCCAGACATGACTGAAGACGCAAAATATCAGCAATGCGACATATCTTCAAGAAGAGCTTCAAATCATCCGCATAGGCTAAAGCATTGCAACCAAGTGAACATAACAAGTCGTTTATAAAAATGATGAACAATAAGGGACCCAGATTAGACCCCTGGGGAACGCCAGTTCTAAGCTCATACTCGAAAGACTTGAAGCCATTATAGAACACGTAATTTTTCCTCCCCTTCAAATATGAATTCATTAGTTTCAAAAAAGAATGAGTGAAGCCGAAAGATGAAAGTTTGCTCAAGAGTAATGCGTGATCAATGGTATCGAAAGCACGTGAGAAATCCGTATAGATCACATCCACCTGACCTCCATCATCGAGAGCCTCAGCAAGATTCTGTGATAATGTTGCCAAGTTAGTTACCGTTGACCTACCTCGTATGAAACCATGTTGACTTTCAGACAAATGAGGCTTAACATGGTGATAAATATTTGAATATAATACCTCCTCATAGACCTTGGCAAAATTTGGTAGCACTGAAATAGGTCGGTAGTTCTCCACGAGAGATGAATCCCCTTTCTTGAATATGGGGATAACCCGAGCTCTCTTCCATCTATTGGGAAAGGTAGAAGTGCGTAAACTGATGGTCAGAATACGATGGAGGGGTCCAGCAAATGCTGAGCTGCATTTCCGCAAAAGAAATGAAGGGATCTGATCATCACCAACCGTCGATTTATCCGGGAATCCGTCCATTATCGTCTTGATTTCAGTAGCGGTCACAGATGGAATAATAATAGGAGGAAACTGAGTTGTGTCGAATTCACTATTAGTGCTCACATTTAGATCTCTCACATCCGAAAAGTGTGTTCCGAATAGATCAACAATATCTGCTGGATTATCATAAAGACGTTCTTCGGTACGAAAAACTCCAGGTATTCTTGAAGTAGATCTCTTTCGGTCCAAATACCTCCAGCACGATGAAGGATCAGATTTTATTTGGTCCTGCACCTCACTCAAATATTTCTCATATTCAGAAGAAATCTCCGATTTGACCAACGCTCTCAGTCGCCTGAATTCATTCAAACATTGAACACCACCTCCAGCTCGCCATTTTCTTCTATAATAATTTTTAAGACGGATATTACGCTTTAGATCTCCAGTGAACCATATAGGAAAGCTACGTTTCGCAGACGAATAAGTTGTTTTAGGAACGAGTTCATCGAAAATCACGAACAGTTTGTCGTAAAAGTAATCCAAAGCCTTGTTCACACATCCAAAAGATTCTAAAATACTCCAATCTACTGAATCAATCGACGAACACAAGGAGGAAAAATTAGCCCCTCGAAAATTATACCGCACACTTTTACGCTGTGGAAAACTCACTTGGCGCTTGGGAACTTCATGAGATAGCATTATTTGCAAGGCGGGATGATATGCATCCTCAGGAACAAAGGGTGCATCAGCAGGCACTACCGAAACACCAACGTCATCACTCGCGAGTACCAAGTCCAAACACTTACTATCTTTGTTGAGGACGGTGTTGAGCTGGCGTAGTTTCAAAATATCACAAAAGTTCCTCAGTAAGACAGACTTGGGACAATATTCAGGTCCAGCAAAGTTTGGGCAGTTGAAGTCGCCCACCAAGACGACAGATTCTCCAACAAATTTCATCTCTAGAAGAGATGTGAACGTTTCAAGCTGGAAAACCGTTATGTCTGGAGGAATATAGAGTGCACATATGATCATAGGAAATGGTTCAGTACAGCGACATAAAACGACGTCTATCAACGGAACACGATCTGTCAAGAATGTTGTTTCCAGAACAGTGTAGGCCAAGCTGTCAGAAAGCGCAACGAGCACACCACCACCGCGGGATCTATTGACCCTAGCGAACGATCTATCACACCGCAATACCCCATAGCCGGTTGGTAACACTTCACCATCGTAAACCGAATCACTAAGCCATGTCTCTGTTATACAGACTATATCATACGTAAATTCACAAGCAGATTTAAAAAACTGGGTTAACTTTGTGTTGAGCCCTCTGGCATTTTGATAATAAAGAGCGACATTTACCGATTCAATGGACAGATAGGCAGAAACGATCCCGTTGGAAGAGCCTAGTTTTCCGAGCTCGAAGTCGAGCTCACAATTGAAGGAATCCCGGAAATATACTTTATACGGAGATTGGTCTCTCCAGCTTCTGAGCGTTGAACTAGCTCAGCCTTGACAGATTTGTAATATGCTATCTGCTCGGGAGTTCTGTCCGGAGTTATGTTGATATTTTCGAATTTGGTCTTCAGTCTTCTGAACCTTCGCAAAATAACCTGAACCAACTCAGGAGAGGACAGACATACTTTCAAAGGACGAGTTCTAGTGTCCTTGGTAGGATCAAATCTCCCGATTCTGAAAGGCTTCAAATTCTGCCCTTCAACCTCGCACTCCTTCATGACAGACTGGACCAAATCATTATCCCTCCTTATCTGATCCTGCTTACTGGTACCGCTCTCAACACTACCGTGTATGATGAAATTATAAGAGCGTTTGGTTCTTTCAAATGCCTCATTTATAATCTGCTCACGGGACTGAGATGAGTTTACAGGATTCAACTGAGTCACCCCAACATCAACCGAACTGGCATTCTTGAGTTCACGTATTTCATTTTTCAGCTCATTTATTAGTTGTAGTATCTTAGGGATTTGATGAAGTCCCTGTTCGCATTCAAGGCAGAGGTATTTCACACGTCTTTTGACACTCGAGCGCAAGTTAAAACATTTCAACTCTGCGGGAGTAAGCTCAGAGCATGATGCATGAATAGGTCTATTGCAACCATCACATCTCAACATGTCATCTGTGCCCTCTTTAACAGCTGTGTTGCACTTTATGCAAGACAGAGTCGCCATTAGTGGATGTAAAAAAAACAAACTGTTATAAATAAAAATGAAATAAAAATAAAATGAAAACGTTCTGGTGAAAAAGGAATGAACTGGGTCACTTTTCACAACGGCCGGGCCGATAGCCGGTGGCTAACAAACAAACAAGAGGGCCGTCGGATAACACACAGTATGAAGGATGGGAGACACCAGTACGCTTTAAAATGAAGTTGAAAAACTTAAATCTGCATTCAAACTAAAAAAGTTATACGGTATAATGAAAACAAAATAATGGATGCACCCCGTACACACGATAATCTCAGCTGACGGAGATAACTCCCACATATGACAGCAAAGGCCGGTGGTAAACAAACAGAATAAACAAAGAGGATCCAATGAAGATAACTTAAAAATTGAAACAAAATACTTATTCCAATCAGATTTCAGATATAATGTGTACTTGCCAATATCCTCACAAAAATCGGCTCGCTTAAAAAGCTTATATAGCACTCGAATATCGTATTTTAATCAGATCGAACGTCAAAACATCCGAGGTACACCACATTCCAATGTGTAGATTATAATAACATATACCACATACATAACTTTCCTTATAACCAGAGGAAATTCAGCCGATTATCTCTACTGGAAACTCACTTCTCAATCAAATTCCAACTTAAAACCTTCCAAATTCCAAAAATATCCACGGCTGGTGTTGGGCTGTAAACAACTCAATGCACTTTGACACCTCCTCATTATGTCAGATTTACAGACATTTACCTTTAATTTTTCATTTAACATTTGTAGGGTATATTCCATTAAATTTTCCTCTTGGGTTTCGCAAGATTGTAAAACAGATGTTGTTGATTCTGTTCGCCTGTTTCAGGTTATCGATTTCCGTATTGATTAAAAAGTATTATACCATTTTGGAATCCTTACTAAATGCGCCAACTTTGGAAAAAACATGCCAAACCAACGTAGTACATTTTTTTTTCAATACAGTCATTTGAAACTAGTTACCTAATTGTTTATTTCGAATTTTTTTTCTGAGAAGTGAGCCCTATTTTTATGAAACCTAGAGCAGCTGGTATCAAAATTTTGATTACAGTTTAGACAAGCATTATTCAAGGTTACACAGCAAAGAAAAAAGTTGGAAAAAGTTGATATTTGTGGCAACAGGAGCGAAAAGACTTTCACAGGGTGTGGAATTTTGCGTGTTTTTTTAAATGCGCATTATTTTGAAATCATGCAACTTAGATTTTTTTAATATTTTTCTGACAACCAGCATTACTTGCCTTTTCACCCGGTTCCGGGTTGACGTCGAGTAATGGGACACCCTGTATAACCGCAATCAGCAATCTAGCACACAAACTGTCAAGAATCCGATAAGCCCGTGATTATTCTTCACGCTTAAGATGCTTATCACCCCCTTCTAAATTCCATTTCCTGATTGTTTATCGCCCTCCATTCGTGAACAGATTTTCTGTGATGATTCAGACGATGACGGTTAAGAAAATGATGATGAGGAAGGGAAGAAACTGGGAATGGCATCGATTTATTTTTGGCTATTTCTCGGGAAAAAATTGGGGAAATTGGCAAGGAAAGAACACATTCAATGATTGAACATGTAAGAAACTGTTTTTGTTTTGCCCTCGGTTTTGCCTAAGTGTCTGTAATTTTCGAATTTTCAGTCGAAAATGGTCTCAAACTATAGGGTTCGACTCCCTGATGTCGAATTCGTGGTCAAATTCAATTCTGTCCGTAGGTTCCGTCTGCCCGGCCGTTAGCACGATATCTTTCGAAGGGATTGTCGTAGAGACTTGAGATTTTCAGGGTAAGTTCGGGTATCAAAGGCCGCGGTTGAGTTCGTTAACCAGCCAAATCGTACAGGGTGTTCCATAAAATATGGCGATTCGAAATTTTGTTCCTCAATATCTCAGACGAAACGAAACTCATCGAAATGAAATGTTGCGGCCAAATGCCAGATGGTTATAGTAAGCTTCATGCAAAATTTGTGGCCATAATGTAAACAGAACCATAGAAAATTCAATTGGAATACTGAAAGGAAGAAACTTCATATTTCCATAAAAAAATATCCGATTCGGATGATAGTATAATATTATATTATAAGGATTAAAAGTGCATCTTTTTTTTTACGAGCAATATTGCAGTTGCGAGGCGCAGCCGAGCGAATGCAAAATGCGAGTTAAAATAGGCACTTTTAATCCGAATAATATATATCTACTATTTTTTCTCCAACCAAGTCAAAATTACAATAAAATTGGTTTTAGTGAAAAATCGTTCATAATTTGGTTATGAATTTGAACACAGAATCATGACAGTGATTGTCAAGTAGACTTCAAATGCATTTACTTTTAATCCAAGGATTAAAAGTAGCGTTTTTAATCCTAGGATTAAAAGTGTTGCTAAGTAACGAGTGAATTTTTGTACGGTAAGGAAATTTATGATTTTGCACCTGAAAATAGTACAAAAATGTCAACATTTTTTGATGGTTGGAGAAAAAATTTATTTTTTTCTGTGACGGGAAAAAATGTGACATTTTATATCTCTTGACAGGTCACAAAATATGACTTTTTAAGAAATTACTTTTTCCCTGTCAAAAAATGATTCTCTATGTAGCCGGGAAAAAAAGTACTCACTTTTTCCGGGAAAAAAAAGTAATTTCGTAAACAGTTATATTTTTTCACTATTAAATGGTCGTTTTTCCTGTCACAGAAAAAAATAGTGTATTACACGGGAAAAAGATTAGATTTTAGCTCTCGGCTTTTTGTCTCCCTCCGCTTCGCGTCGAGAGACAACATAACCTCGAGCTAAAATCTAATACTTTTTTCCCTTGTATAATAAATAACTATTATTAATAGAGATTAATACACTGAATGTTCATGCAGAATTTTGTGACCATAGTGTCAACAGAACCATAGAAAATTCAATTAGAATATTGAAAAGAAGAATCTTCATATTTCCATAACATGATATCCGATTCAAGTGAAATTTTTTCATGCAGAATTTCAAGAGGATCGCATTATCAGAATCATATAATTTAATTTTTGTATTCATTTATTTTTACACATTTCATTTATTGAATAATTTCCAGAATATAATTCCAATTGTGCTGAGATTCTGTATTAAAATACATATTTGATATCAATCTCAAATCTCATATAAAATTTTGCGGTAATAGTCTTATTGCTCCACCAAAGGACGAGCGCTCAAAATTTCCTGCTCAGGGCTTTTCTTAAATTTTTTCTAAACTGGTTAAGAAATTACCAAAATGCATAATATCTGAACAAACATTTCCGGTATAGCAGAGAAAACACAGCTTCCTTCTTGAGTGGAACATCACATACTTTCTTGTGCGCTTGTTCCTAAGGACACAGCGTGCCATAGTTTCGCCCATATGTCCTGAATTCTTCAATTTTGATCTATGAGTAAGCTAAAACGATGCGGTTAGATCATTGATGAAAAATTCGAGGTCAAAAGTGAATCTGTCATTACAGTAGTTGCGGAGTCAAAAGACATCTGAAACTTGCACTATTTTTCGATTTTAACGAAATCACATGTCCGATCAACTAGAAATTTGGTACTTTGCTCATTTAGATCTAAATACAGATAACCTTTGAGTTTTCAGGACTCCTAAGGAACCGTATATTCCTCTGCCCCACCCTGTACGCGTGTAAAATAGAACTGGAAAAGTCCAGTCAATTTGTGCTCAAAAGAACCCCTAGCAGGAAAGTTCTGAGGTAGTTTTGATTTTTTCGATTTTTTATGTTTTTTGGGGTGCTGAATCCGAATCTGATGTTTGCTAAATTGAATTTTCTATGGTTCTGTTCACACTATGGTCACACAATTTTGAATGAAGCTTATTATGAGCACCTTGCATTTGGCCGCAACATTTCATTTCGATTGGTTTCGTTTTCTCTGAGATATTGAGGAACAGAAAATTTGAATGGGCATGTTTTATGAAACAAAATATGGCCATTCAAAATGTTTATTTCTCAATATCTCAGACAAAATGAAACCCATCGAAAGAAATGTTGCGGCCAAATGCAAGGTGCTCATAATAAGCTTCATGCAAATTGTGTGACCATAGTGTGAACAGAACCATAGAAAATTCAATTGGAATATTGAAAAGAAGAATCTTCATATTTCCATAACAAGATATCTGATTTTTTTTTGTGAATTGAGACTGATATGATGAATGTTCATGCAAAATTTCCAGAGAATCGCATTATCGGAACCATAGAATTTAAGTTTTTTTCATTTATTGAGTCATAGAAAATACCTCATTTAAAACTATAATTTGAGCCAGTGGTATTACAATTTGTAGGAAATTTTATGTACTTTCACTTTGTATTGAGAGGTTTTCACGAAAAGTTGATAGTTTCCGAGTTATAAGCAGAAAACTGCCAAAGAATGAGATTTTTCTCTTTTTTGAATTTATTTCAATGTTCCCTCACAAATTTGTTAGCAAACCTCAGATTCGGATTCAGCACCCCAAAAATATAAAAAATCGAAAAATCAAAACTACCCCAGAACTTTCTTGCTAGGGTTCTTTGAGCACAAATTGACTGGACTAAAGCTAAAACGATGCGGTTGGATTCATTGATGAAAAATTCGAGGTCAAAAGTGAATCTGTCCGCTTTACCTCGGCTTCAACATACCAAATCATTACAGTAGTTGCGGAGTCAAAAGACATCTGAAACTTTGCACTATTTTCTCGATTTTTACGAAATCACATGTCCGATCAACTAGAAATTTGGTACTTTGCTCATTTAGATCTAAATACAGATAAGCTTTGAGTTTCAGGACTCCTAAGGAACCGTATATTCCTCTGTCCCACCCTGTACGCGTGTAAAATAGAACTGGAAACGCCAATAGGGATGTTGACTACTTTTTGGAATTTATTTATTTTAAAGATGAACCCTATACAAACACGAAAAAATACTTTTCCTTAAAAATATAGTAATTGCCAATAAAAATGAGTAAAATGAAAAGACAATTCAAAATTCCCGCGGAAATGCTCAATTTTGTCACGTTCTGATGATTACGTCATACTACAGTGAACATACTTTGACTTCTGTCAAAGCGAACTGATTTGCCCGATCCCTTGTGGAAAAGTTCAATCTAAGCCTTCAAAATGAATAGGTCGGTCTGTAAATGCTGAATGAGGTGCTTCTTTATTTGTGATAATAAATATGAGTTAAAAGTCTGCTACTTACAAAGACAATTTCAAGCTCCGCTGCACAAAAATCCTGTTTTCAGCAAAGAAACTTGCGACCATAAGGGAATTTATCTTCGGTAAAAGTTACTACTATTACCTTGATGAATCCTATCTCAATTATAAAGAAAATTGTAGATTATCGTTCTTGTAAAGCCGCGTACACATCTGAAAAGAGCCGAATGAGCATATCGCGCAACGCGCCGAATGAGCATTCAGATGTGGACGGACAAATCGCGCCGAACCGAATGAGCGTTTATGCGGGCAATTTTTCTTTCCGACGCACGAACAGAATGAGCAATATGAGCATGACGTGTTCGGTGCCGCACAACGGATGTGTCAGTTCAGTGCTTACGAACGTAAACGATGGAAAACTTGGGATGTGCTAGTGCCTCTTTCATAATTCTGTACGAGTTGCTAAAGAAAAAGAGACGACGGCGAACTAGATGGTCTTCACAGTTATATCTACTAAGAAGTCGAGACCATAGCCTCAACAACACTTTTTTATTACACGACATTCAAAGTGAGGGCGACGGCAGGCGATTCAAAAATTTTACAAGAATGTCAGAAGCAGATTTTTCATTTCTCCTGAATGAGATTAAAGACAAGATATCCAGACGAGATAGTTCCGAATGGCAATCCCTGCGGAAGAACGTTTAGCGCTAACACTGCGGGTCCTTGCAAGTGGCGATTCATTAACTAACAAGTCTCCAGTATAATGTGGAAAATATCCAAACAATTGATATCCAGAATGTTCCCAATTGCAGAATATTTTTTTGTGATGTTACAAGACCACAGAAGCGAAAGCTCGAAAAAATTTATGGCTTCTGGTGCTGCTTTCCAGTCACGGGGGTGAGTTGCTCTGAGCGCTCAGAGTTGCACCGGACTGTTGTCTGTGTTTCAAAACAACAGAATCCTTTGTTTTGGACCACAGATAATAGTCCCGGGGACTCACCCCCGTTAGTGGAAATCAGCATGGGTGAGGATAGATATTCTGTGACAAGACGAAAATTATGAATATACAGTGATCCTCGAGTGCATCCCATTTTGGCTGAGACAGCCAGGTTTCTAGCTTGTTTTTTGAGATAGAGACTGGGATTTTCACGTTCCTGTCCTACATTCTTGTGAAACTGAAGTTGGTCTGATCAGATTTTGCTAACTGTTTCCGTTGATGAGATACAAGGCGATTTTGGAAATTTATACTTTCGCAACCCTCCTTTATCTCCGAATTTATTAGAAATAATGCTGAGCTAAAAACATTCTGATACAGAATTCTGCGTAGAATACAGTGAGGAACTCAACTTTTTTTTCGTGGTATGGTTTTGAAGATACGACCAGGCTGTCTCACCCAAAATGGGATGCGCTATACGTTATTTTTGAACGCCATGTTCATCATATTTCTAAACGAATAATAAATGTGGCTACCTCATATCGCACATTATATTTCATTACATTTCTGTGTGAGTAATACAATTATTCAAATATGCCAACGAGGTGGAAAACGAGGTCAGAAAACTGATGGCTTTGAAGAATAAGTTAGATTAATCTAAAAAAAGACATTCCAAAAATGAACGAATGAAGTATGAAAAATAATATTGTACAAAAAAATATATTATAAAACAACAGAAACATAAATATCAAAGTTGACTACAAAACAAATGAAAACAATACATAATAAATCTGTATCATAAAATCTATTTTTACTATCCTAACTGAATAACATAACAGTCTCCTTCTGAATTTTGATTTTTTAGAAATAATTTCTAAACTATGGTTCATACACTACACAATGCCACTGCAGTACTTTCATACGCGTTATTATTATTATTATTTCTATTTTTTGTATATATGGAACTCCTATACTCATAATCTAGAAGAATACTAACTGATAGTAACTTCAATTACTCATTCGATTGAATTTCCGTCCGAAAGTTATTGCGTCGAGAAAACATCGGAAAACATTCTCTCGTAGGTACCGAAGTAGAAACCAACTGTTTGGAGTAGTGGAGTAGAAAGTAATCAAAAAGATCTACTCCATTCGGAGTAACTGTGACAACCCGTCTACACTGAGCACGAATTTCCTTTGATAGACCGACAAATTTCGGATCGGCTCCGCGCAACATGAGCGCGCTCATGCTGTGCGTTTTGACCGTCCACATCTGAATGCTCATTCTGCGCGATGTGCTCATTCGGCAGTTTTGCTCAGATGTGTACGCGGCTTTTACCCGTCCACAATGAGCACTAATTTTCTTTGATGGATCGACAAATTGCGGATCGGCTCCGCGCAACATGAGCGCGCTCATACTGTGCGTTTTGACCGTCCACATCTGAATGCTCATTCTGCGCGATGTGCTCATTCGGCTGTTTTGCTCAGATGTGTACGCGGCTTAACGAACTAGGTATTCTGTTCTCTTTCAGCTTTCAACTTCGAGTTCGAATCATAGATATGATATATTATATATTTACTATGGTTCAAGTCACAGAACCGTGGGTTTCACAAAGCTTGATTGGCAATCAAATCGTTTATATTGAAGTAAGTCGATGGTTTATGTCAAAAATGAACTGAAAATTGCAGAGAAATGATGACATTTCAATAATCAAGGTGATTGGAGTTTTGTGAAACCCGGCCTATGAATGTATTTGTTGATCTGAGCACCGAATTTGCAATGACAATACGGATAGTTTGACGTCACTATACGGATTACCTCTGATTGGCGTTCGCAGTCACGTGATAGTTGATAATAAATAACATAATTTAAATCAGCTTTATTTAATTCAACGAGAATAATAAGATCACTAAAATGGTTTTTAGGATTGCAAAAATTTCCTTCTATGAGGAAAACCTCAATTAATATGAATTCGTAACATGAGTCAACATCCCTATTGAAAGTTAGGCTGAAAATTTAGAAGCCATCCACTTTAGAAGCGGTCAAGCATTGTGAAGAGCCACAATGCTCTTTTTCCGTCGAATTAGCACCTGGCCATAAATAGATAAACAGATGTTATCTACTTAATTACATCACCTGCTTATTAATTCACCAAAAATCGAAATTATTGTTCAACATTAATTGACGTGAAGGCAGTCCAACATATAATTGACCAGAGTACCGTTTCTTTTAATATCGCCATCATTAAGGTTTTAATTTCGCCATTATTTATATCCCATTATCGAAGGATATTTGCCTATAACTTTCTGAGCTATGGATCAAGATTGAAAGGAAGCCAGCTATTACGGTGATAATTTCTGGATTTTTTTTTCGAAACGGTGTGAAATATTGTTATTATCAGCCAATTGGAGCGGTCTGAGTTATGACTTTATTCAAGGGATTCAGCTTTGGTTTCAGTAATGTTTTCATCATAGACAAACTAATAAAATAGATGAGCCACTCGTATATTCCGCGACATCTGTCGGAGGAGGAGACTAATACACGAAAAAATTATTTTCAATTTGATAGTTAGATGTCGTTGCATTCATAGAATCCTATCGAGAAAATAGTAAGTATGTAAAATCATTATTATCAAAAAACTTTTGAATTGTCAACTGACACAAGGAGTGGTTTGACACGTTCTTTTTGAAATATAATAAATTTCGATATGCCTGCAAGAGTGAAGACGTGCTGTGTTATTGGATGTGAAAATCGAGATGCAAGAAGGTAATTATAAAATTACATGTATATTCTGTTAACTATAAGAATTAAGATACTCGTAGTTTTCAAAAAAGTTTTTAAGTATTGAATAAGTTTAGTCGGTAAATACTCATATTTTGTATTATTGAATTCATTATTTTAGTTTTTGAGAATGTTTTCAATGCAATTATTAGTTTATTGTTAGATATATATGAAATAAATCTGTATTTTCAATTGGTGATACCTTATTCAGTTAATAAATTTTTATTCTATCCAGAATTTGATTATTGATCCTCATTTCTCGATTCCAAAAGAAAATCAGATGAAAGTTCGTTGCACGTATTATTTTCATGAAAATGAATTTCCTCACTCATCGATAACTTGCACGAATCCATTTCTGATTTCCTTTTGGAAATTGAATTTCAAAAAACTTTTTGCCTCTTGTATATGGGTGTACCTACCTATTCAAAAGGTGCACTACAGAATTCTTTTTGAGGCAGCTTTACGATGCAGATTCCTTTTTCATTGAGCTTTTTTCACGAATAAGTAAGTTGTACAAAAAAAGATGGCGTTGAAGCTTGTTCTACTAGTGTCTCATCTATTCTCCGTTTAGTTAGTCTATGGTTTTCATTAACGGATTTTTCAGTCGATATCAATGTGATTTTGATGTGTACGAAATTGAACATTAATGGCCCATTTAAATGCTCAATTTCTGTTATTTTAATGTGCAATCCTCATAGCAACCGTTCACAAAGTATTCAGAAGCACTACGAGAAATGTCAAAACTTTACTGGAACATCAATACATAGAAATTTTACTATGTCAAATGTAAGTCTTGTGCAAAATGGGAATGTATATTCAATCAGAATTCATACACAATTCGTATTGGGATCGTCGGAAAAATCTTGTAATCAACTCGATTATAATCGAGCGACTAATGGCTATTTCCGTCGATCTCAAAATAAAAGGTGATTTTAATGTGTACGAAATTGATCATCAATGGCCCATTTTAATGCTCAATTTCTGCTATTTTAATGTGCAATCCTGATGGCAACCGTACACAGAGTATTCAGAAGCACTACGAGGAATGTCAAAACTTAACTGGAACATAGATACATAGAAATTTTACTATGTCAAATGTAAGTCTTGTGCAAAATGGGAATGTATTTCAATCAAGAATTCATACACAATTCATATAGAGATCGTCGAAAAAATCTTGTAATCAACTCGGTTATCAATCGAGTCTCAAACTTTTAACGCATTCGCTCCGCTCACACTTTAAAATATCTTGACCATTAGTCTTAAATAACCTAGTTGATTAAATAACTATTCTGGTTTGATTCTTGATATCAGATCGTCTGATTTTTTGCGCTTGTTTTTTGGGAAACATCGTGTTATAGTTTTCCCCCTGAGTGAATTTCTAACTTTGAGAAGACAGCGATCATAAACGACTTGTCCAACAATACAGATGTTCTGTCATAAGTTATATCATAAGGGCATCTAATTTTTCCGAAAAAACATTGAAAAATTTTAAGAAAAGCCCTGAGTAGGAGCTGTTCAGCGATCGTTCTTTGGTGGAGCAATAAAACTATTACCTCGAAATATTATATGAGATTTGAGATTGATAGCAAATATACAGCGTTTTCTGGAAAATGTGGGAAATCTCTCGAGTTCATATATATTTTTTTCCCAGCGGCCCTCACTACGATACGAACTCCTATATGACGCCACTGGAAATTCATTTTAGTGGAATACATTTCAAACTACTCGATATAATGTGATGAAAATTCGATATGATTAATAGTATTAAGGACCTCTTAAATCACAGCACTCAAATTTCAATTAGCTTGTTCAGTTTACCAGGGGCGAAGTTATGATTTTTTCGAATCTTCTGTTCTTTCAAGACCGCTTCTGGCTACAGGGCCCTACTGAAGGGTTATCATCTCCTATAGATTTAAATAGCAGTGTTTCATCCTCAATATCTAAACAAAATCGGGAATTTATATGAAATACTTGTTATAACTAAGTTAAGATGTCTAAAATAATATTTTAGACATCTTAAACTAAGTACTCAATTTGAGAATGACAATTTTTATATCTTTTCATCCAATGACACTATAAACCATAGATTTCTGCCAGCATAGAGTGTCAACGACCAAATTCCGTCCACAGAAATGATGACTAGACAATTAGTCGCTTGTTCAATGGCCTTTTTCTTCGAAGCAGAAATATGATAAAGTTTATTGCTGATGTCATTACCGCGCCATGTTCGATTCAACGAGTGCATTGTTCAGGGTTTATTTACATAACAATGTGAGTGTATACGCCAACAATTCGTTTTCATGACTCATTTTGTTTATTCTATCCTAGACATCAGAGGTATTTCCGTTGTGGTAGGTGTAAAGGTGCTATTCCCCTGCGCGAAATGACTCGCGCAACTGCTTCGCGAGGCTGACTCGCGAGTCGCTGTTTCGGCCTGATACGTTTACACGACGCGAAACTTTTCGCGAAAATGGGTGAGCCGCCAGTTTTCCAGAGACAAGCATGTCGTTCGTACTTTCGACTGCAGCCTCAGCATTTGCTATAATTGTGATGGGTTATGTGAAGAATAAAAATAAAAAAACAAAGAAAACATCGAGAAGTATTTCGTCGGCGATTGCAAACTGGAAATCAGTTGCTAAGGGATTTAGTAGCGGAACCAGGGGGGTGAAACGCTAGAAGTAAAATCTACAACACGGACATACGTCTCCCCATTTTTTGGGGGCGGAGCCAAGCACTCCAAGCAGTGACGTATGTCTGAGCTAAATCCAAGTTATGTCAAATTTAAATGGGATGGGAACGATGGGATGTCAGCATTGTCAATGCTGCCATTTTTATTGTTTGTGTGTTGTTTTGTTTGAGTCGAAGAAGGAAGTGAAAAGTTATAATAATTGTTTAAATATAGCCAATATGAAAGTATTTGTGAGGACATTGAAGTTGTATGTTGTGTGTTTCTTTGATAAGCATAAGGTTTTAGTAATCATTCTCTTTTTGGATGTATCTTTGCCTTCCGAATGAATCAGTGTTATTGTGTACTGTGTGTGTAGTGACTACTATAGTGACTTAACTTGACTTTTTTTATACACAAGTGTTGATGTTCTATACGTATTATATGAACAAATGCTTCAAAATTTGTCAACGATTGCTCGGAAGTTTTTCAACTGTACTCAAATTGTAAGACCTGTGGTTGATCATGAATGTTTGTTAGTTCAAAACATTCAATAGTAATGTACTGTACAATTGAGCCTAATAAAATAATTATTTTTTATTAATATTTTCTTTTCAAATCTGCCTTTTTATTCCGAAACAATAGGAAAAGCAAGTAAAATAAAAAATAATATATATTATCTTCTTTCTCTCTCTTTCTGGAACACAGAGCATTGTCAAATTAGGGACGAAACCATAGACCTCTCTCTCACAAAAAGCGACCACCCCTCAGAATCCAATCGCCCCATTTATTTTGACGTTTCAAATGTCACGCGTGTTGTAGGGGTTTAGTAGGCAGATAGCACTTCTTATATTTTATGTTCTGTGAGCGGAACCCATCGAGGATACGATCAGGAATTTCACTCGGGATGGCATCAGAAGACTTTGAATACCTCTTGTCACAGGTTGATCCTAAAATAATAAGAACATAAGAATCCCACAAAAATCGTTAGGCCTGATAGAGCTGGATTAGATGAATACTCGCCCTGATTCATTTTGACGTTTCCACGACGCTAAATTAACACCGCGAGTTCTCTTGGACTCGCTCTCAAAAAGCGACAGGCATCGGCTCGCTGCAAAACTGACTTGCGCAACAAAATTTCTGGCGCGAAAGCGGTATCCACTACGCGAGTTTTGGTTCGCGAAAAAGTTTCGCGAGTCAATTTCGCACAATGGAATAGCACCTTTATAGCAGAGAGAGAGAGAGAGAGAGAGAGAGAGAGAGAGTGCTAATAGTTGCGAAAATTACAGTGGAACTTCCCTATAACGAAAGCAATACGCAAACAAAATTCGTTATAAGAAAATTTCTTTATACAGAAAATGTGTTTCTATAGTCGGCAATATCGCGATCGACTTCACTGATAAATTTAAGTTTGTCATTCAAACTTAAGCCCTTCCTTTTAGACATTTTCGCACAACTTTTCACACTAGCGTAAGGGTTAGATTGAAACCAAACATCCAGGGGTGTATTGAAAACTGTTTCAGAAGGATCTCTCTGCCCGCCGTAATAATTTAGTTTAAGGTCGGGATTCATTACGTACGTACGGAAAAATTTCGGAAAAAATCCACCTTATACCTTCTTACCAATACCCATTCAAAGAGTGACGTTTTTTCAATATTTTGTAATAGAGAGATTTACTTCGTTTCAGAGGGTGTTTTTAAAATGGAATTTGGATTCAAGGTGCAATGTCTTGTACGAAATTCGTTATACAGACGTTCGTTATAGGGAAGTTCCACTATTATGAATAAAATCGTGTTTTGCTAAGCTTATGCCAAACGTCTGTTATTATCGAATGACTAAATTTCTCCGTGCTATGTAGTATTTTCTCTCGTATTTTCTGAACGCTCGATATACTTAATCGAATGTGTATTTTATTTTGCCCAAATGTAATTTTCGAATTGGTCTCAAACGATAGGGTTCCACTCTCTGATGACGAATCCGTGGTCAAATTCAATTCTGTCCGTGGGGCCGTCCGTTAGCACGATAACTTTCGAAGAGATTGTTATGGAGACTTGTTCGGTTTCCAAATGCCGCGTTTAAAATTGTTAACCAGCCAAATCGTACAGGGTGTTCCAAGATCGTTTCGCAATGAATAGTGATATAGTGGAACTTTCCTATAACGAACGTTCGTTATAGGGTTTAGATTTATCCTAGATTAGGAGAATCATTCTTCAATTATTTTGAAGCCCTTGCGTTTGGAAGTTGGGGTGTGAGATGAAACATTACAAAATTTCTCGTATATCAAACAATATAACGTGTCTATTTTACA
The DNA here is from genome assembly GCA_013421045.1 of Propylea japonica. Taxonomy (NCBI): domain Eukaryota; kingdom Metazoa; phylum Arthropoda; class Insecta; order Coleoptera; family Coccinellidae; genus Propylea; species Propylea japonica. Next base: position 44,493,235 of record CM024248.1, on the reverse strand, counting down.
GTATAAGAAGAGGACATGTAAAACGACTTCTCACATTTCTACGTATGATACTACAGAATAAAAAAAACTGCGAAACTTACAGACATTTAGTCAAAACTATGGAAATTCAACAAACGAAAATCAGGAACATAATAATTCTCCCATCTCAACTGCGATCCTGATAGCCCAACGTTCTAATATCTTCTTCCACAGAACTAAGCCAGACTATTAAAAACGTGCTCTATTCGGCAATTATCATCAATTTTATTTCATTAATTCCCCACCATAGCACCGATAAGCTAGATTATTCCACTGCCAGCGAAAAAATATATATTCAATATGCAACTGGAATTATTGTTCCTTTCGTAGAATGCATTCGAGGTTCTATTATGCCGTATTAAAACGTAATTATGAATATTTATTGGAACAAACTATACGATCCAACTGTGGCCTTCACTTAATATCACGTTTGTTGTGTTAGAACGCTTGGTTTACGTTTATCTGCGAAGCGTGATGATTTGGAAGACGATAATGAGTATATGAGAGTTATTTGACAAAAATGATAGTAATAACGATAATATTATATTCTTTCAAATTGAGAGCTAACAAAATACAATACATGAAACAAAAAGTCCCCAGCTGAGGTTGGTGCAAAACGGGGTACCATACTATTCTGGCGTATGATACCAGAGCACAGGGAAAAACCCTCGGAAAAACCTCAGTAGAAAAAAACCCTGTCCGCCGTTTCTACAAAATTGAAAGTTGAAACTATTCGAATAAATACCTTCAATATTCAGATACAAAATACTAATTCAAGCTTTTGGGCCAGGAGGGTGTTTTAAAAACCAGGTCTGGCATTCCAAGTGATGATTTTTCGAATATCCTGTTCTTCTAAGATTGTTACAGGACCCTATTGAAGGGTAATCATCTCCCATAGATTTTAATAGTGGTGTTCATCCTTAATATCGAATTCAATTACGGGATATTGATTACAAACGTGTGACAAACTTAACGATAATAAAATTGAGCTTTGAAAATGCATCCAGTTTCGTTTTCAGAATGTTTCAAGCTCGTTTTCAAGCCCGGTTCCCATTGGTAAAGTAAATGTAGAGTTAGAGGAGGTAAAGTACTCACTATTAATTCTCCTATACTAGCATAATGTAAACGGATTGTGTTAGTGACAGTAGAGTGCTAACGAGTAGAGTAAAGTGGATAGCACATGTGGAATAGTACACTCTACTATTACCATCCCTACTTCCACAATTTCACTCTACTCTACTGGTTCTCTGGTTGACTTTACCTATGTCCGGTTTTAGTAGAGGAAAGTGCTTCTTCCTAGTCTGCCTTTTGTGATTCGGCCAATTTTCAATATCAAATTATTATCACTGTGAATACAGTTACTCTTCTGAAATGAGTTTACATCGGTAGAGTAAATGGTTCAGATCAATATCATACTTTTTTTATGGAAATACTCTACTCAAATAATTTCAGTAGATTAACTGTGAAGGATTTACCAATAGGTGTTATTTTGGATAGCCCGCTATTTCTGTTGATGTCACTTTTGAATCTGTCATTTTTGACATTTAACATGTAGGAACTACGCTATTAATGAAAATGGAACGATATACGTTTCAGAACGCATTGAAATTTAAAAATTCACTATAAAAATGGTGAAATTTGGAGAGAAGGTTCGTAAAACTCGAACATTTTTGGTCCTCGTGAAGCACCTTGTCGGACTGCAATAAAGAAATTTGTAGAAAAATCCGAGCTGTTGGGACAGTTAGTGATGTGAAGAATAATACCGTGCACGTCGCTCAAGAACAGCCGAGAATATTGCTGCGGTAGCCGAGAAGTGTTGAAGAATTCCCAGATTTGTCACTTCTCTCGTTCGTTTCTTGGGATTAGGCATTCCACAAACGTCATTACACCGTATTTGCATGAAGATTTGGGTCTTAAGGCTATAATAAGTTCAATTAACACAAGAACTGTGTTATCTCTCGAAGAGGTGATCAGAATTGGCCACCGAGATCTTGTGATTTAACACCTTGCACATTCTTTCTTACATCCTATCATTCATATTGAAAAATGGTATTTTCTTTGGATATCAAAATAACACCTCAAGTTACTAGAAATTTGAGAGGATAATTCGAACTGAAAATGGCCGATACAAAAGAAAGAAATTAGAAGAAGCACTATCCTCTCACTAAAACTGGGCAAATGTCTGTTTACATTGGTATAGTCAACCAATAAACCAGTGGTGTAGAATAAAATTGTGGAAGTGGAGATTAAAAGCGTTCAAACCCGCTCGTAATTCATTGACGATTCACCTAAACGTTCCTGCAATGGCTTCCGAGGAAAGTCTTGCAACCTTTTTAGAAGCTTTCAGTCGAAAATTCCCTTCGTTTACAAAGAGTTAACATCCCTTTTAGTACTATTTTCCGTTACGAACACAAAAGCACGTGAACCAGAATGAAAATTGAAACGAAATCGTTTTTCGTTCGAGCAGCACTATAACAAATGATAATCCAATTTGCTGCACGTTTGAAATTTGGCTGGTTCAGAAAATTTTCATCGCACCCTCGTTTTAGAGTGCATTTCTGTCGAATATCTCTATTGCATTTGTCTTTGTCTGGATTGGAGGGATTATTAGCATTTTGCACTGTCTGACCATTTTGAAATGAACAGGACTTTTCACATATCTGTTATGATAATACTTAAGATTCAAAACAAGCGTATAAATACCACATGTTTTCAAATATAAACAATGAAGTGAATTCAAAATACTTATCGATATAACATAAACACAATACAGTGAAACTTCCCTATAACGAACGTCTGTAAAAGAATTTCGTACAAGACATTGCACCTTGAATCCTAATTCCATGTAAAAACACCCTCTAAAACGAAGTGAATTCCCTCTATAAAGAAATATTCAAAAAACATCACTCTTTGAATGGGTATTGGTAAGATAGTATAAGGATGAGTTTTTTCCGAAATTCTTCGGACGTACGTAATAAATCCCGACCTTAAAATGAATCATTACGGCGGGCAGAGAGATCCTTCTGAAACAATTTTGAATACACCCCTGGATGTTGGTTTCAATCTAACCATTAAGCTAGTGTGAAATTTATGCGAAAATGTCTAAAAGGAAGTGCTTAAGCTTGAACGAGAGCTTGAATAATAAACTTAAATTTATCAGTAAAGTCGACCGCGACATTGCCGACTATAGAAGCAAAGTTTTGTATAACGAAATTTCTTTATGACGAATTTTGTTTGCGGATTTAGCGCTTTCGTTATAGGAATGTTCCACTGTATTAAGTAAAGTTTAGAGTACAAATTACTAGAAAAATTAAAAAATCCACGATAAAAATTAATCTTAATCTGGGATCTAGTTGCTTCAAGATTAGATAGTTTCTAGATTAATTAATCTTTAGGATAGTTAATCTTAGAATCATTTGATCTTTAGATTAGTCTCTTAACTATAGTTATTCTCTAGATTATATAATCTTCAGATCAGTTAATCTTTAGATAAATTAATCTCTAGAATAGTTAATCTCTATATTTAAGTTTTAATAATGGGTTTAGCAGCAATGTTTTTAATATAACTCTTTTTTCTTGAAATGGTACGAATATCACAAAATTACAAGTGTATTAACTCAAGAAAAGATATAGATGGTCTCAGTTTTATATTTTTTCTCATTTGATCCATTTAGATTTTATGAACCAAACAGATTAATAATTGAATATCCAAATTTCGATAGTTTCAAAATCAGAAGAAGTGTGAATGATGTCGAGTAGATATTTATAATCAAATTTATGTTTAGTTTTTTCATGATCTTCCTATTCCTCCAACTTATTGATGTTTTTTTTTAAGAAAAACGAACAACTAGTATTTATTCTCAATTTCGTAAGTTTACAATCTTTATATAAGTTATATGTTTCCATTACTTCATATTGTAGTTCTCCTGACGAAAAGAAAATATATTTCTCGAAATCTCGAGCCAAGAAAAAAGAGTATAATTAAAAACATTGCTGCTGCATACCCATTATTAAAACTTAAATAGTAACAATTCAGCAAATAATTAAGGATTTATTTGTTAATCCCTATATTTATTGATTTTCAGATTAGTTAGTTTCTTGATTAGTTAATCTTCAGATGACTTTTTCTTTGAAATAGTTAATCTTTGGATTAGTTAATCTTCAGGTTGGTAAATCTTTATATGAGTTTGTCTTAGATTAGTAAATTTCAGAATGAGTTAATCTCAAATTGAAATTAATCTCGGATTGAAGTTAATCCAAGATTGAAGTTAATATCAGATTATATCTTAGAGTAGTTAGTCGTTCCTGTTCAAAATCTTGGGGTTGGGTTTCAGACATCCACAGTGCAGTTACATGCTCGGTTACAGGTGTTGTATAGTCCTACGAACTTAAGTTAATTTATTCATTAAATTTCGCTATACCGATTTGGAAAACTGACATCGAAAACATACGATATACAAGCATCAGACAGAGAATTCTTCCCTCCAGTGCACAGATGCAAGGCGAGATAATCAAGTGCGATAACTGAATGAATTCAACTGTCTTACTGCAATAATCTTGTCTTGTCTCTCTCTTATCGCAGTATGGTAGGGAACTCGCACTGCACGTATAAAATTTTTAATTTGTCAGGCTGCCCGTAATACTCGATTCAAGTATTTACTGTTGCCTACCATACAAAGAATTACGCTCCTCTAAACGATAAGAGATAGACAAGACTAGAATAATGAAGTAAGACAACTGATTCAGTGTGTTTACAGCAAGTGATTGTCTCGACTGTTCATCTGTGCAACTGGAGGGAAGAATTCTCTGTCTGATGCATCGTATATCGTATATCAGAGATGTGAATTTCCAAACTGTAATATTCATCATATTATGAGGAATATCAGACGTGGACACCCTGTATAACGATTTTTTTCAATTTAACTATTATTTTTAGTAGTTCATTGCAAAATGTATGATGAAACACACTAGTCATTTGAATTTAACAACCTTAAATGAAAGAACTCATCTCTACTGTCATAAACATACTTTCCACGTTATGTTCATTCGAGAGCTTGGATTAATCATACTTGCACACTTCATTGTTCAAATATTGTATGTGCCGTATATCATGCTGCTCTTGATTCAATAGTAATAACAAAACAATAAAACAGATCAATTATGGCATCTTCTTATCTAATCTGTGTGTCAGAGGCAATAAAAATCCCCCACGAATTGCACCCAATATATAAGACATTGAAGCAATAAAGATATTGTAAGAATAACCGTATCGAGCTTTTCGTTTTTTACAGGTTGAAATAAAGCGTAACATGACGTGGTTTTACAGATGAGATGTAACAGGATGTGACAGTCTTATCTAATTTGCGTTACGTTTACATCTGATATGAAATTTATAAAAACGTTGATGTGAGTTCAGGAATTTTGTTCTTTATCTTGAGGTTCATTACTGTTGGTCTTCTTGATGATCATTTATTTATTCAGGGTATCCGAATGAAATGTAGGGGTGTCCCAGAAAATGTGGGAAATCTCTCAGATTCAGATAGAGCATAAAAAATTAAGATGAACAGTTTCCATAATTTTTTTTTCTAGCGGCCATCCCTACGAAGATACGACCTCCTAAATGACGCCACTGGAAATCCATCTTAGTGGAATAAGTTTCAAACTACTCGATATAATTGATGAAAATTTGATAGGATTAATAGTATTAACGACCTCTTAAATCGCCGCACTCAAATTTCAATTAACTTGTTCAGTTTACCAGGAGCGGACTGGGTTGTGCATTTTAATGCTTACATTTTTAACGCCCTGTATGATAAGGTGCTAAAAAACAAATTTGGATACCTTGAACATTAAGCTCAAGAAAAGGAACTCTTGTTCAGTGTCGATAAAATGAACCGCTTTCGAAAAAAATAATGAAAAAAGTAAGTAATGAAATTTATTCCACTAAAATTAATTTCCAGTGGCGTCATTTAGGAGGTCATATCTTCGTAGGGAGGGGCGCTAGGAAAAAAAATAATGGGAACTTGTCATATTATTTTTTAAAGTTCTATCTGAATCATGTCATTTTGACATGAGTTTGTCACACGTTTTTTTATCATTATTCTGAAATTAAATTCGATATTTAGTATGAAATACCACTATTAAATCTATGGGAGATGATAACCTTCAGTAGGGTCCTGTAGCGGTCTTAGAAGAACAGAAGATTCGAAAATCATCACTTGGAACGCCAGACCTGGTTTAAAACACCCTCCTGGCCCAAAGCAAGAATTACGTATTTTGTATCTGAATATTGAAGGTATTTATTCGAATAGTTTTAAGTTTCAATTTTGTAAAAACGGCGAGGCAGGGGGTTTTTTCTACTGAGGTTTTTCCCTGTGCTCTGGTATCATACGACAGAATAGTATGGTACCCCGTTTTGCACCAACCTCAGCTAGGGACTTTTTGTTTCATGTATTGTATTTGTTAGCTCTCAATTCAAAAGAATATATATATCTGAATCCTAGAGATTTTCTACATTTTTACGGGACACCCTGTATATTCATTATCAATCTCAAGTCATATAGAAAGTTTTGATGTGATAGCCCCATTACTCCACCAACGAATGAGCGCTCGAAAGCTCCTGCTCAAGACTTTTTTGAATTTTTCATGAAAGTCCTCTCCCTTGAATGGCCGCGTCTTCTTGAAACAACCTGTATATGTTATTATTACTTCATAATCCCATGATGCAACCACGGCATAAAATATTCATAAGGTGCACTCGGAACTCTGAGAAATCTCGGTATCAGCATGAATACGTTCGTATCAATAATTTTGGCCAGAAGCCAAAGAGATTTACTGGAGATAACTAGATGGATCACCCTCTTCCTTATATCCGAAGTAACGACTTGTCTCGAGCAGATGTCTGAGCGAGAATCCAGTGAATTATTGAGTTATTGATCGATATATCATTTCCACTGTTTGGCAGAACCGAACTATACGAATATGACTCATAATAATAGACTTCATTCAACAGATCACAGAATATCCAGATGAACAACTTCTTTTTTTACAGGATAACGTGATAAGGATGTTGATGAATGCTGCAGGCACCATCAGTAGTCCATTAGGAAATCAAATTATGTTATAGAACTAAAAAAAATTCAGACTTTGCAAGCATATCTTCTATAATATAAAAATGAATCGCAAAATGTGTTGGTAAGCGCATAACTCAACAACGCCTGGACCAATTGGCAAATCTTTTTTTAAATGTTCGTTGAAGTTCAAGGATTGTTTTTTACGGCGAGAAAAAAAATTAGAATTATTGATGGAAACCCCATAGACCTAATAAGAATAATAAGTAAATATAGATCTATGGAAAACCCCTAAAAATAGCCCTTCTTTTTCCGATACATATTTTTGACGTTTCTCAAAATCGATTTTTTTCCGATGTCATTCACATCGGAAAATTAGACAACTGTCAGATCTATTAACGTGAGGGAAGTGCTCGAGAATATTGGTTCATTGTGAACGAAATGGGGCAGATCCAAATGAAACAAGGTATGAATATCATTTTTTAATCCTTTTATAACGTTTATTACTAAAGGTTTCTGTTCTAGGAACGATTGAATTAAAAGGATAAATGGAATAAGATCGGAGTAAGTGACATTTGTCAAGCGAGTTTACAGGTAAAAAACCTCTAGGATATTTGCAATTTTGTGAAGGAAAAACAACAGATTCGAATGAAAAAAGGTACGAAATCCTTTTTGAATAGTTTGCGAACGTTTATTGATAAAAATATAGTTTTCAAGAATATTGAAATTACGAGAAAAAACCAAGTTCATTCGTGGATAACTGAAGACCTATCACAGAGGATTTGATGAAAGCAATTATGTATTTATTGTTACAATTGGATTTTATTTTAAAGTCAGTATGTATTGGTGCTTTATATAGATCCTTCCACGATTTCCATAACTGTTTCAATAGTTTTAAAGTGATGATTGTTATTGACATGTCCTGTCAGTGGTGATTGAAGGAATTTGAATGTCACCAATGTGAATAAAAGTAAGTACTTGAAGATTGCATTTATTGATCTGTTTAAAAAGGTAGATCTATTTAAAGAGGTAGATCTATTGGCCAAACTGATGTGTGAGTTTAAACGACTACAGTTTCCAGTGCGGCTTGCTTTTGCTATGACTATAAACAAGTCCCAGGGGCAATCATTAAGTGTTGTGGTATTAATCTAGAAAACCCATGTTTCTCACATGGTCAATTGTATGTTGCCTGTTCCCGTGTTGGAAAACCATCAGATTTGTTTATCTATGCGCCAGGTCATCAAACAAAAAACATCGTATACCACAAAGCACTACAATGATAATAATAATAATTATGATTCACATGATTAACAATAAAGCGATTACTTACTTTTAAATCCTTATATATGTTTTATTTAATTATTTTTTATTCACAACGCACTATCACCGGGGTGACGGTTCTGTTCAGGAGAATTTTTTAAAATACGTAGACACAAAAACTGCCCACATTACAAATCTTTTTGACAGGACGAAGTCTGTCGGGTCAGCTAGTTCATAATATAAAGGGGTTTCCAATAAGAGGTGTTATTTTGAATAGCCCGCTATTTCGGTAGATATCACGTTTGAAGCTGTAATTTTTGACAGTTGACAAGTAGAAACTACGCCATTAATGAAAATGGAACGATACACGCTTCAAGAACGCATTGAAAGTATTGAAATTCACTATAAAAATGGTGAAAATTTTGCAGAGACGGTTCGTATAAATAGAACATTTTTGGGGCGTCGTGAAGCACCTTGTCGGACCGCAATAAGGAAATTAGTGAAAAAATTCGAGCTGTTGGGACAAGTTAGTGATGTGAAGATAAAACCCGTGCACGTCGCTCGAGAACAGCTTAGAAGTGTTGAAGAAAACCCAGGTTGGTCCATTCCTCGTCGGAATTGGACATTCCACCAACGTCATTACATCGTATTTTGCATAAAGATTTGGGACTTATGGCTTATAAAGTTCAGCTAACGAAAGAACTAAACTCTAAGGCGGGAAAAGTTTCCGGACCATGTTATCTCTCGAAGAGGTGATCACAATTGGCCACCGAGATCTTGTGATTTAAACTCCTTGCGACTACTTCCTTTGGGGTCACGTGAAAGGGGTCTACGCCAATATTCCAGCGTCGATTCAAGACCTCAAAAGATGGAATTCGTGAGGCTATCCAGGGCATAGGGAAAATTTCATTGAAAGGATATGGTCTTGTAAGCGTGGTCGTGGTGGTCATTCGCCTGATGTTATTTTCCACTATTAATGGCATAGCTTCTTCTTTATGATGAAATAAACATCCGATCATTTATATTGAGGAATGGCATTTTTTTAAAACAAAATAGCACCTCTTATTGGAAAACCCTTCATTGTGAAAACGTTGAATCCAATCTGAATATCCTAAAGGCTATTAAATTCATTCTATTCATTTATGAATTGGTCTTGAAACTTCAAATCTTAAACCTGTCATGAAATTTTCGAGTTTTAAAGTCGTTCCTTCCGGAAGTCCTCGTGTTTGCGCCTGGCCTACGGTCATTCAGTTGTTTCAACTCTACCGTGAAACTTTACGTTCGTAACTCGTAACGCATGGTTAAACCACGAAATTCTACAGAAGTTTTTGCCTCTTCATTCTCCTTTGAAATATCAAATTTTGATTTTTTGGACTTGTGGCTTCGGAAATATCAGGAAAATAATGAAAAAATCAAATGTCAACAACTCCGTAACTAAGATCATATTGAAAAAGATATATCGTGCATTGTGACTTTGCACATTCCATGAAAATTTCAAGTCTCTGGCTTCTTCTGTACGAAAGTTTGACTGTAAAGGTACAGAAACCCGAGCAGAAACCCGAACAGAATTGTTTTTGACCTAGAATTAGACCGGCTTAGAATTGACAATTACAGACATTCAGGCAAAACTTTGCATGGGTAATACTGTCTCCATGAAATAGTGAGTTTCCTAAAGATAAACACTATGTATCAATCTTTAAATTGAAGAATTTCTTGAGATTCTTTATCTCGTTTATGAATGGTTTTATTTATCCGATTTTTATCATTGAGAAGTTTGACACCTTATTTGTTTATTTTGGCCCGAGAATTTATGGATTTATGGGATATCCTTGCTTTACCTCTAGATAAAATATAAATAACGATAAGATGTACAACTTGAATTGGCTATTTCAACTGGAAATGTTGCTTTCGGGATTTTTATCGATATACAGCTGAATATCATAAATAACGACACAATGGCATATTATGTTTCTGATGAGGTGTTCATAAAAAAAATTGTGGATTCAATGATTATTCTAGATGGATCATGAGTCACAAAATGTTGCATTTTTGCGCGCTTATTTCCAAAGTACAGGGTTTTCTTCAACCCTTTCGGCTAAAGCAGCAATATTCTTCACATCACTAACTTGTCTCAACAGTTCGAATTTTTTCACCAATTTCTTCATTGCGGCCCGACAAGGTGCTTCACGACGACCCAAAAATGTTCGAGTTTTACGAACCGCCTTTGCCAAATTTTCACCATTTTTATAGTGAATTTCAATCATTTCAGTGCGTTCTTGAAGCGTGTATCGTTCCATTTTTAATGATGGCGTAGTTTCTACTTGTCAAATGTAAAAAAATGACAGTTTCAAACGTGATATCTACCGAAATAGCGGCTATTCGAAATAACACTTCTCATTGAAACTCTTTAGCAGGAAAATGATACAGATCCTGGTTTACTTATGAAATAAGTTTGTCACACGTTTTTATCATTATTCCAAAATTGAATTCGATATTTAGAATGAAATATCACTGTTTAAATTTATGGGAGATGGTTACTTTTCAGTAGGGTCCTGTAGCGTTCTAACAAGAACAGAAGATTCGAAAAATCATCACTTGGAAGGCCAAATCCGGTTTAAAACACCCTCCTGGCCCGACAGCAAGAATTAAGTATCTGAATATTGAATGTACTTATTCCAATTTTAGGTCTCAATTCTGTAAAAACGAACGTCAGCAAAATAACTGGCAGAATTTACCGAAGTGTGTAGGCAAAACCGTTCGGCGATACGACTCGGCGGTTCGAATCGCGGCGAGAAAAACGGATGAAAAATAACGATGTCTTTTGCTGGCTTCAAAACCCATAAACACCAGACTTAACTAACAAAAAGTGGCCTGCCTCAATTCCATCTCCCCAAAACCGCATCAAAAGCAGCAATAAGAAGACCACAACAACCAACGCTGAGGTGACACATCTATCCTTCGGGGAGTCTGTCCGTCACTCCATCAATAACTTTTTGGAAGGAACAAAGGGAGAGATGTAAAGTAGGACCGGAGGGGACTGGATCCTCTCTTTCTCCTCCGGTTGTCTCCCATCGGGCTTCGTCGGCCAAACTAGCAGGCCTTGAACGGGTCGATGCAGAGCCTGCTGCGACGTAGCCAAGGGCGGCGAAGCCAACACCAACTTGGATCGTCCGTGTATCACGATGAAATGGAAATACGCAAGGGTTTTCCAATAAGAGGTGTTATTTTGAAAAGCCCGCTATTTCGGTAGATGTCACGTTTGAAGCTGTCATTTGTTGACATTTGACAAGTAGAAACTACGCCAGTCATAAAAATGGAACGATACCGCTTCAAGAACTCATTGAAATGATCAAAATTCACTATAAAATGGTGAAAATTTGGCAGAACAATTGAATGTTATGAGAGATTATCTAACGAACCATAAGGCTGTGATTTATGGAAAACTAAACCATGACGCAGATGAAAAGTAACAGAAAGTTAGGGAGACAATAAACACTGTGTTAAAAGCATGGTTAATTCTTTGAAGGATTTTGAAATAGATTGTCTCAGAAAACTTTCAAATTATTGAGCTAACGTTTAGGCAAAGGTTAGAGCCTTCTGAAAAGTACTTTCAAACTCTGAGAATACACCGTTCCATTCCTATTTCTTGTACTATCGCGAAACCAATTAGGAATCAATATTCATTTGGGAATAATCACTTAGTGTAATATAAAAACTGCTAAAAACGACAATAAAATATGATTATTTAAATGGTGTACCTATACTTCCATACGTTCTCTAGATATTTAACATTCAGTATTTCATCTCGAAACATGTATAGAAATCATGGTATATAAACAATACACCATTATTTTATTACTTCAGAAACCTCTGAACCACTGAATGCGTAGTTATGAAATATACTGTCAGTTTACTGGCCTAAAAAATACTAAAACTGGAACATTTTTGGGTCGTCGTGAAGCACCTTGTCGGACCGCAATAAAGAAATTGGTGGAAAAATTCGTGCTGTTGGGACAAGTTAGTGATGTGCGAGGTGATGTGAAGAATAAAACCGTGCACGTCGCTCAACAACAGCCGAGAATATTGCTGCTGTAGCCGAAAGTGTTGAAGAAACCCAGAGGTTTGTCTATTTCTCGTCGTTCGTTGGAATTAGACATTTTTTATGGTCGAAATTGGTCTGGACCACGTTTACTTTCAACAAGACGTGAAAAGTTTCTGGACCGTGTTATCTCTCGAAGAGGTGATCACGATTGGACTCCGAGATCTTGTGATTTAAACACCTTGCGGCTTTTCTTTTGGGGCCACGTGAAAGAGAAGGTCTACGCCAATAGCGCAGCGTCGATTCCAGACAAATATGGAATTCGTGAGGCTTTCGAGGACATAGGGCAGCCGTCGGGGCAGCCACTGTGCGATATGGTTACGGAAAATTTCGTAAAAGGATATGGTCCTGTTAGCGTGGTCGTGGTGGTCATTACCTGATGTTATTTTCCACTATTAACGGCATAGCTTCTTCTTTATAATGAAATAAATATCCGTTCATTTATATTGAAAAACGGCATTTTTCTTGAATATCAAAATAACACCCTTTAGCAGGGAAGTGATACAGATCCTGATTACTATTAAAAACGAATTTGTCACACGTTTTTTATCATTATTCCGAAATTGAATTCGATATTTAGAATGAAGAACCACTGTTTAAATCTATGGCAGATGATTCCCCTTCAGTAGGGTCCTGTAGCGGTCTTAGAAGAAAGGAAGATTCGAAAAATCATCAGAGCGTAGAACTCTAGGTCGTTGAGACCATTTCCGACTCAAAATTACAGAGATTTGGCCAAACGATATAGCACTCGTTTGAGTAGAACGAGCACTCAAAAAAGGGCCAATTATTTTCTTTTAAACCTATTCATTAAATCATCTAGTTTTCAAGTTATCCCTTTTGAAAGTATGAGTATTATCCTCGGTATTATCTGTTATAAATCCATTATTCGCTATTTGATTTATGATTCCCACTACCTACAACACGTTTGGGTATTATAATTAAAGGACCATATGTATGATATGAAATTATTCCATTTTTTTTACGGCACAAAACAGCCAAGTTATAAACCTCATTAATTCTCATTCGCGTAACAGATGGCAATATACGCGTATATCCCTGATGCCAGATCTCACTCCATATATCTTCGGGAATGGCTTCTGCAGGATAAGCCTCACGTCACGGAATGGATAAAACCATGGAAGCAGATTATTTCAGATTTGTGCATGCCCAGCACTCTCTTATGGGTTGGTTCTTGTTATGCAATGCTTGAATAAACCATCCTTTCATTATACCAGCACTAACAATCTGTTACACTAATAAACGTATATCACGTGATGGCAACTAAGCACCATCTGACAAGGATGGATGCGTTTGTAACTAGTTGCCAGATCTGGCCTTTTTTTCTGGTATGTAGGTATTTTGTTTCTGATTACGGTGTATTAGAATCTCGATTATTTCTCACTTGGGATTTATTTTCTGTTGATTCTGTGTTGAGTTTTTCTTGAATTTAAACCTACAGACTCAATATCTGGTCAATACACTGCGTAAATCGATTTCGGAAATGTCGGACAACTCTGTCCAACTTTTCGTTAAATGACATAGCAAAAATAATGTTGTTTTTCAAGTGAACGAGAGTTCTGGGACGATCGTTATATACAAGTGATTTTAGATATCCCCATAAAAAAAATCGCAGGGGAGTAAATCAGGCGAAGGTGCTAGAACGCTGAAAACCCTAGAGCACCTCAGAAAGAACAAACTACTGAATCACGTGGGCAAAACATTCAGAAGACTGGAACTGTCCGTTAGTTGTCTTAGAAAAAATATGGGCCAATTGTATCAACATATATGGAAAGTTTTTCTGTACTTTGTTTCAATACTTAAGAATTTATCTACAATTTGGCGTTGAAACAATTGAAATTGATTGAAATTTACGAAAGTTCTTGGACAACCAACTTCAACAAAATTCTATACCTTTTCAACTTCAAATTGAGACTAATCACATTCAAATGGGATTAAACAAATTCAAAATGACATTAAGCAACTTCAAAATAGTAAACACAAACTAATTGGGAATAAACACATGCAAAATGGGACTAATCAATATCATATTGGGAACTGACAGTTCCACTTGACTTTGATACTCCAAAAAATAGATTATAGAGTATATAATCTTTGCTCCAAAATATTGTCAAATAACAAAGGTATTCATCAGATCATTTTGTGTGTTTGGTATTATGCTGTATACAAATAATTTCGACAATAAGAAGGGTGTTTTTGAAAAATATAGATGCGAAAGATTTGAGGGGGTGATTTCTCAGATCATTTTATGAAAAAAAGTTCCAACAAATGTAGGTTTATACCTACCTTTTCAACTTGGAAATGCATTGTTTCCAAGATATAGGGTGTTGAAATTTTACTTAAAAACTGACCGAAAAAAGTGAAACGCCATTGAGATTTTTCCAACTATCAATTATATTTGATTTATTCGTTCAATTTGTGACAAAAATCTCTTCTGCCTTTTTTTCCTGTGGAGCACCGTTTTATGAGAAAAAAAAAAAACATCTCAACGTTGAGCCCCTCATACTGTATATGTGTTAAAGTGACGACAAATAAGCGTTAAGATGTATTTTCTTTCATAAAAACGGCGCCCGCAAGAAAAAGAGGTAGAAGGTTTTACTACAAATTGAAAGAAGAATTCAAAAATAATCGTAGGAAATATCTCAGTGGTACAATTATTTCATTCAGTTTTTAAGTAAAACTTCAACACTATTTATCTTGGAAAAAATGCATTTCAGGACCAACATTTATGAGAAATTTTTTTCATAAAATGATCTGGACTCACCCCCTCAAATGTAACGCATTACATCAGTATCAAATTCAAGTGGAAACGTCTATTCCCAATATGAGATTGATTAGTCCCATTTTGAATGTGTTTATTCTCAATTCGATTGTGTTTACCATTTTGAAGTTGCTTAATGTCATTTTGAATTTGTTTTATCCCAATATGAATGTGATTAGTCTCAATTTGAAGTTGAAAAGGTATAGTTGGTCGAGTTACAACTTTTTCTTTGTGAGTAAACACTAATTTACTATACCGATATAAAAATATAAAGTTTGTTTTTAAAGTAAAATATATTATAAAAATATACAGTGTGTTTGGCCATGACTTCGCGAAAAATTAAGGGCATCAAATTCAACTAATTTCATCGACAAAAAGACCCACATTGGGGAGTTTACCCCCTCAGTTTGGAGCGACCCCTCATTTTAAATTTACTTTTTTATTTTAGTTGACCCTTCCAAATAATAACGATTTCTTTGGACCTAAAGGTCCTACAGATGTAAAAAAAATGTTTTTGAAAGATGATACTACCACCTTTCATTAAAGTGAAACAATATGAAAACATTCAACTCAGAAATGTCATAAAAAAATTCTCCAAAAAAATTTCAGTGATAAAATGTACAGATTTTCTTAGTAAATCCGGAATAGTACAAGAACTAGCACAATGAAGTATAATTTTTTTCTCAATTAGCTAACAAGCAAGGATATTAGCTACAAAACAATAGCTAGTAAACATAGTTTTTGTAAGTTACATAATAAGAAAGTAATTGCTGTTCGAACATGACCCTTATGAAAATTGATAAAATAAAATGAAACTCAGAACTATTTTAGATAATTTTCAATGATCCAACAAACATATTAATCATAAAAATTGCTCAAAATGGCCGCCACTGCTTTGTAGACAGGCAGTGGCCCTCATGACGACCTGTAGCAACAAAAAAAGATTTGGGGTGCTCGCGTAATGGTCATGTTTGAACACCAAATAACTCTCAAATATAATGTAACTTACAGAAATGATGTAGGTGTTGTTTTGTAGCTAATATTTTTTCAAAGAATTTTTTATGGCATTTTCAAGTTAAATGTTTTCATATTGTTCTATTTAAGGAAAGGTTGTTATATCATCTTTCAAAAAACATTTTTTCCACATCTGTAGGACCCGAGGGGGTACTCACTCCCGAAATCGATGTACTTTTGAAGTCCGAAATCCCGAAATCATCATCCGAAATCCCGAAATCACTCCGAAATCCCGAAATCATCCACCGAAATCCCGAAATCATCGTCGAATCCCGAAATCTTCTCCGAAATCTCGCAATCATCACTGAAATCGCCTTTATCGCAATCAATAGAGTGTGCGCACTAACGTATTCGATCTTACACGTGCTCTACAGTTGTTGAGTATTTTAGGTTAGGTATGGTACATACATACCTACAGTTTTACCTCGAATTCTATATTTCTGGAGTGAAATTAGCAATAACTCTCAAATTATGTAACTTACAGATATGATGTGAGTGTTGTTTTGAAGCTGATATCCTTGCGTGTTAAATCATTGAGAAAAAATTATACTTCAATGTGCTAATTCTTGTACTATTGCGGATTTAGTGAGAAAATAAGTACATATATTTACTATGAACTTTTTTAAAGAATTTTTTTTCGGCGTTTTCAAGTTGAATGTTTTTATATTATAATTCAATGAAAGGTGGTAGTATCATCTTTCAAAAACATTTTTTTCACATCTGTAGGATCTTTATGTCCAAAGAAATCGATATTATTTGGAAGAGTCAACGAAAATAAAAAAAGTGCATTTAAAATGGGTGCTACTCCAAAACTAAGGGGGGGTAAACTTACAGGTGGGTGTTTTTGTCGATAATATTAGGTTTATTTGATGACCTTAAATTATCGCTAAGTCATAACCAAACACACTGTATATGTACCTATTGAAGGTTTTCAACTATAAACATGAAAAAAAATGTGCATTATCTGCATCGATTGTTATCCTTAAGTCAGTTCAAAAGTCCAGACTCGGATTTAGAAATATAAAAGAATAAATAGGTACCTTGTTTGCGTAGATTTCCATGTTATATCGAATATTATAAAAGATTCTGAAATTTGAGAAATACCAGAAGTTTCTTGAACCCAATAATATATTGAGATTTGGCGAATCCGATCCTGGATATTACACCCTACTTATTTAGGGTCATGAAAGTTCGACCATGAGTATTCATACAATATGGCATATATTCTTTGATTCCATGTTGGTTAGCGAAAATTTGTAAATATTCAAATGTCTGAAATTTCTAATTCAAATCAAGTAAGTTAGTTGATGAAAAATACGCGGGAAAATAAAAAGTAGTATTCTGTTGGTTTCAGATTTTTCTAAAAAAAATTTCTCTGCTATGCACTGTTGCCAAGTTATTCACAAATTCCTGGAACTTTTGGCATTTGCATTGCCAGTTTGGAAATGCAATATCTCGATTATTTTTTATGCGAACGGAACCAAAATCAGCAGTCTCATAGTAAAGACTCCATGCATTCAGGTGGTATATTCAGTATTTTGATACATCGTAAGGTTTTTCGAAGATATTGCTGCGAAAATGTGAAACTCAAAATTGAAATATTTCGAGATTTTCAAATGGCAACCCCATATTTATTTCACAGCATTCGATTCGAAATGAAAAATGAATGGCAGTCTCCTTTTACACTAATTATTTATTTTGGATAGTTTTCGAATGAGATGAAAAATACTGAAATTTTTCAGTATTCATGATCTATGGTTCTGTTTACGATGAAATGGTTCTATGATTATGGCGTGAATTGTTGAAGTAGATTCTATGATTGAAATCATAAAAAGTATTCGATGATCATGGCTGTCATAGAAAAAAGTTTACCCATATTATTCAAACACGATTCGGGTTGTTTCACAATTCACGGGGAATGCCAGAAAATTATTGAAAGGACCTGTAGGACCTTTAACAATCGTTATTCACATTTAGCACGAATGATCGGAAAGAAATTCCAAAAATTGTTTAGACTTTCTGTAATCCTGGCCCTATGTTCATGACCTCAACAATAGGATTCATTCCGATAATTCACTTTATAATCACACAGCATTATGTCCATTGAACGAAAAATTTCAGTATTTTTCATCTCATTCGAAAACTATTCAAAATAAATAATTAGTGTCAGAGGAGACTGCCATTCATTTTTCATTTCGAATCGAATGCTGTGAAATAAATATGGGTTTGCCATTTGAAAATCTCAAAATATTTCAATTTTGAGTTTCACATTTTCGCAGCAATATCTTCGAAAACCTTAAAATGTATCAAAATACTGAATATACCACCTGAATGCATGGAGTCTTTACTATGAGACTGCTGATTTTGGTTCCGTTCGCATAAAAAATAATCGAGATATTGCATTTCCAAACTGGCAGTGCAAATGCCAAAAGTTCCAGGAATTTGAGAATAACTTGGCAACAGTGCATAGCAGAGAAATTTTTTTTCAGTGGGTTATACTGCAAATTTGGTATTGAATCGATACATAAATGAAAATATAGGTAGTTCCATTTGAAATAAGAAAGTAGATATGCGTTTGAGATAGACGTGGCAACACTGTCGACTTAAAAATATTTTAGGCGCAGAGTTCCTCCGCCCCCAGGGCTGCACCAAAAATTTCAGAACGAAATATTCACTAGTTCTCCTAAAACGTCTAATAGGCCAACTTAAAAGGAAAACCCTGTACCTATATCTCAAAAATCCAAATATACAGGATGTTTTCTGAGTATGTATTCTCATGCATTACCTATTTTTGTTTATCCGGACCTGGATTTTTTCAGTTATTGAAACTCAGGCCGCTGGTGTAGAAATACTTGAATATGATTAGCAAATTTCATTAAAATATTCCGGTTAGTTAGTGAGTTATGAACACACAAAATAGAAAATCAACTATTTTATCCACTCCATTAAACTAATTTCTATGTGTAATGGTAGTCATAACACAACCGTAGACATGTCTATGAACCGAAAAGCGTGTGTTATAATAACACCCGCACATAACACCCGCGAAATTACTTGGTTTGATTAGTTAGAGACTCTGATTTGATTCCCGACCACAGAGTACAGAGGTTTGACGGTTGGACGAAATGTTGTCAACGCTTTTGACAACTGTTCAAATTTTTTTAAATGCAGATTAATTCGAATTTTACTGAAGAAGTCGTGGATAAAGTATAGTATTCAATTCGCGGTAATGCTCAAAACACACTTGATGAATTACACCACTCGCCTGACGGCTCGTGGTGCAAAATTCATCTGCGTGTGTTTTGACCTGCATTACCGCTCATTGAATAATATACTATTTTATTGTCAACATGCATAAACCTGAGAAGTGTATTATTTAAAAAGATATTAGACAAAGAACATGCGCGAGAATAAAAATTACATAGTTTACTTCAGTTTTCTGCGCTGTTTCAAAACATCAAACCGTATCTCGAAAATACAGCGTGTTTATTTCGGGATGCGAAACATATGAAATTTTTGTCAATCCGGACCTGGATCTCCAAAATGGCAGAATGTCAAGTCGCGTATTTACGGGGGTGGTACTGGGGGTAATTAATAAGGAATAGAAGTTTATTATTAACAAGCCTATTTATTACTTGTTCAATATTCTATAAGAAGCAATACTTTTCGAATTAATTGAACTCTGTTTGACGGTTTTTCATTCGATGCTATAATGTATAATCGTTCGAAGTCACAAAAAATCACTCGCAATCATCCGAAATCTCTCGCAATCATCCGAAATCACTCGCAATCATCCGAAATCATTCGCAATCATCCGAAATCACTCGCAATCATCCGAAATCACTCGGAATCATCCGAAATCATCATGATTTCCGAAATCGCTGTACATTTTTCATAGAGTGAGTACCCCCTCGGTAGGACCTTTATGTCCTAAGAAAACGATATCATTTGGAAGGGTCAACGAATTTACAATGAGAGCCACTCCAAAACTGAGGGGGTACACTCCCCAATGCGGGTGTTTTTGTCGATAAAACAGGGTATATTTGATGCCCTTAAATTATCGCTAAGTCGTGACCAAACACACTGTATATGTAAGAAAGCTTACACTCTGATCTTTCTAATCGCAATTTCGCGGTTTTAGCGAAATGCGTCGCAGCAGTGAGTCCTGGCAACGTTTCAAAGGTAGGTAATTAAGGGGCTATTTTAGTTGATGGTGCAAAAACACGGAAAACACGTCAAGGGTGTGAAATGGGAAAAAGGAACGAGGATATTCAGTCCATAGAGAGTCCTTTTTGCGTTTCAGATCAAACGCACCAACAAATTGTTGCGGCGAATTATTGGATTCGGTTATTTGCACGGCGCAGAACATTGTAGACTCAACTTTGGATTACAGTTTTACTTGATCTGAATGGAAAAGAGTACATGAGATGTTTTATTTTTCAAAGATATTCGAAAAAATTCAAGTTTAACGAGAAATCTAAAGTTCTCGAGCGCTTATAACAAAATTCTGAAACTTTGTCTTGTCTGATGTTGTTTTCAATAGAAATAATTTGAATGATTTCAACGATTAATAATTATCCAATTAAATACACTTACCGGTAAAAAAAGCCTCATGCAAGATCTTGTGTTCATAGTGTAAACAGAACCATAGAAAATTCAATTGGAATATTGAAAAGAAGAAACTTCTTTTTCCATGAAAAAATTCCATTCGGATGAATTTTATTTTATGAATAAAGATTGGTACACTCAATGTTCATGCAGAATTTTGTGGCCATAGTGTTAACAGAACCATAGAAAATTCAATTCTATTATTGAAAAGAAGAATCCCTATATTTCCATAACAGAATAACCGATCCAAGTGAAATTTATTTTGTGAATCAAAACTGATATACTGAATGCTCATGCATAATTTCGGGAGGATCGCATCATCTGACCCATAGAAATTAATTTTTTTAATAAGTTATTTTTATATATTAAATTTTTGAATAATTCCCAGAATATGATTCCGATTGTGTTGAGACTCTGCATCTCGCTCTGCATTTATATATTAGGTATCAATCTCAATTCCCATATAAAATTCTGGGGTAATAATCTTATTGCTCCACCAAAGAACCAGCACTTAAAAAAACTCCTGCTCAGGGCTTTTCTTGAATTTTTTGAATACATACTTGTATCTTGAAAAATCAAGATAACAAGGTGAAATAAAAACTGAAAGATCTTCAATATAATATGTTGTTCAGAAATTATTCAACAAAAACATTTTTCTTGCTCTGTAAAATTATGCACTTTTGGAAAACTTTTCTGAAATTTGTTCTAATACCGAAGAATTTATCAACGATTCGGCTTAGAAACTTCTGAATACTATGTTCAGTTGCCTATGCCAATTGCACTTCAAAATATATACAGTTGTTTGGTCATGACTTAGCGATAATTTAAGGTCATCAAATATACCTAATATTATCGGCAAAACCACCCTTAGTTTTGGAGTAGCCCCATTTTTAAATTTACTTTTTTATTTCTGTTGACCCATTCCAAATAATATCGATTTCTTTGGACATAAAGGTCCTACAGATGTGACAAAAGTATTTTTTGAAAGATGATACTACCACCTTTCATTGAAGTATAACAATATAAGAACATGCAACTTGAAACGCCATAAAAAATTCTTTGAAAAAGTTCATAGTAAAAATATGTACCTACTGATTTTCTCAGTAAATCAGCAATAGTACAAGAACTAGCACATTGAAGTATAATTTTTTTTCAATGATTTAACGCGCAAGGATATTAGCTACAAAACAACACTCACATCATATCTGTAAGTTACATAATATGCTGTTCGAACATGATCACTACGCGAGCAAAAGACACAAGACAGGTTGTCATGAAGGCTACTGCCTGTCTACAGAGCAGAGGCGGCCATTTTGAGCAATTTTTATGATTATTTTGTTTGTTTGATCATTGAAAATTATCGAAAGTACAGTACTGAGGTTTTTTTTATTTCATCAATTTTCATAAGGGTCATGTTCGAACAGCAATAACTCTCCAATTATGTAACTTACAGAAATGATGTGAGAGTTGTTTTGTAGCTTGTGTCCTTGCGTGTTAAATCATTGAAAAAAAATTATACTTCAATGTACTAGTTCTTGTACTATTGGGGATTTACTGAGAAAATCAGTAAATATTTTCACTATGAACTTTTTCAAAGAATTTTTTATGCCGTTTTCAAGTTGAATGTTTTTATATTGTTATACTTCAATGAAAGGTGGTAGTATCATCTTTCGAAAAACATTTTTTCACATCTGTAGGACCTTTATGTCCAAAGAAATCGATATTATTTGAAAGGGTCAACGAAAATAAAAAAGTAGATAAATTTAAAATGGGGGCTACTCCAAAACTAAGGGGTGAACTTTCAAATTTGGGTGTTTTTGTCGAAATATTAGGTATATTTGATGCCCTTAAATCATGACCAAACACACTGTATAGAATATAGTAGATATGAGCAATTAAATGGGTCATTAGAGACTCGATTAGAGATCAATTCCGTGTACCTCAAACAGAGCTTATTTTGAGGTCGAAGAAAATTTTATTTATACTCGTATTTATAATACCGAATCATTTTCAGAAATTCCTGATAAAAAATACATCTAATTCAAGATCTAATTCGAAAAACATCTTTCTACGGCTATTATATCGTCGCTCAACTGAACGGAAGGAAACCTTACGTAATGGAATTTTTAATATCCGCCCTAGCATAGCAGAGCAGAGTGGTAGAACTACGCAGCAGGGGTGAAGTGATGCGTGAGTTGGTTAAGTTAGGTTAGGATTACCGGCAACAACGGTCGATATCCAAATAACTGTAGGGGTAGGTCTGGCTGGAGCCAGCCCTAAGGGGATGCTTGTTGTATTACGCCATCAGGCCAAAGGAATTTGTTCGGTTTCCCGGCAGGTTTTCAATGCGGTAGTTGAATTTCATTCATTCATTGTATATGCTATTTTTTGTGTTTTCTGTTGATTGCAAGGTGAAATAAACTGCTCCACATGAGTTATGGATGTTGACTTAGATTGATTAGGCTTGGATCAGTTTCAATCTGGGAAGTTGATATCAGGGTGCACTACAAAGGAGATTAGCCTAGACTCGAGCCTTGATTAGAACGGGACTTCCGAGGCCATTCAGGCACACTATTGGCCTCACAAGATCAAAAGTTTTCTATTGCGTTCCAAAAATTATTGAAATAATTAGAAACTTGTGGAGATACTCGGAACTTGATCTGATCACGATAACCTTATGTCCGAAAATAGAACTATTGGATTAGTGCAAGAATCAATTCAATTTTCACTCGAGTTTTTACTGCCCATTTATTTATATACATATATCAATCTTTATTCACAGAAAGAATTTCCCTCGAATCGGATATCCTGTTATTGAAAAATATGTAGTATTGAGTTTTTAGTTGATGGCCTCGGGAACAGAAAATAAACCCGGTGAATAGAATAGTTTATTACACACTTGCACACACTGCGTTTACATAAGGGCGACTTAACATAACGCAACGAACATAAGAATCATAATGACGCTACCACCGCTAGCTACGGCTACAGAAGCTTTTTCCTGCCAAAACTTGACAGGGTTATGTTTGTCAATGTCATCTGTCATCTATGCTCAACCATAGAGTTACATAAAATGACTACAAATAAAAATTTTCCTTTCAATATTTCAATTGAATTTTCTATGGTTCTGTTAAAACTATGGCCATGAAATTTTGGATAAACATTCAGAATATCGTTCTCCACTAACAGAAAAAATGCACCCGAATCGAATATCTTTTTACTGAAATATGAATTTTTTCAATTTTCCGATTGAATTTTCTATGGTTTTGTTCAGACTTTGGCCACAAAATTTTGCATGAGGCTTGTTATCAGCATCTTGCATTGGCCGTAACATTTCATTCCGATGGGTTTCGTTTTGACTGAGATATTGAGGAACGAAAATTTTGGACGGCCATATTTCATGGAACACCCTGTACTGGCTGGTTAACGAACTTAACCGAGCCAATTGGGACCCGAACTCATCCTGAAATTTCAAGTCTTTAGGATAATCCCTTCGAAAGTTATTGTGCTAACGGACGGCAGTCGAAACTTACAGACATTTAGGCAAAACTATATCACGTAAAGAAATCCGCTAGTTGAATAATTTTCTCGATAATTAGTTTTTTCATTGCATAGGACAGGTATCTTGCATAATTCTCCTCAATATTCATAAATAAAATAGGTTTCGGTCCCATGTCACTGATTATGAACAGGTACACCATTCTGGTATCCCTTATTTAAATCTTTCACACCGAGATCAAGTTACGAAACAACAAAGTTGGTCACGTTACGAAATTATTTTTTTCATCTCTGCTTCCGAAATGTGGCCCCTCCCTGCTGTCAGAATCTTAATACCAATCACCCTTTATTCCGGCCAAATCTACCTGAAACGCTGAGAAGTTACAACACGAATTCTTCAGGTATAAGCGATCCTAGAAAAAGTGTCAAATCTTACTCACTTTTTCATGACTTTGAGATCTTTTCCAGGTCATTATCCCGTTATATGCGCATAAATAAGCCGGCCACTTAGGATTTTTGATTGTTTTTGTTTTGTTCGGTTTGCCGGTTTAAAATTCCTTTTATGGTTTAGATTTTTTCGAGTACATTTTGGTTTCCTTCAAAGCAGGCTAATAACTTGTATTATACTCCGTATTATGATGGTGAAGTTCTCCGTTTTTGATTTATTGTTTACTTCATGTAATAATTTCTGATGAAACCGTTTGATGACTAAAATATTAGGTACTTATATTAAAAAAAATCTCAAGAGGATCGCATCATAAGAATCAAAGGAATTCAATCTTCTTTATTGTCAAGTTTATAACGAATTTTCTGTATTTATCAAATTTCGCATAAGACATTGCACCTTGAATCCAAATTCCATGTTAGAAACACCCTCTAAAACGAAGTTAATTCTCTCTATAACGAAATATTCAAAGAACATTACTCTTTGAATGGGTATTGGTAAGAAGGTATAAGGGTTTTTTCCGATTTTTTCCGGACGTACGTAATAAATCCCGACCTTAAACATCGCCTTAAACTAAATCATTACGGCGGACAGAGAGATCCTTCTGAAACAGTTTTGAATACACCAATGGCTGTTTGGTTTCAATCTAACCATTACGCTAGTGTGAAAGTAGTGCGAAAATATCTAAAAACAAGTGCTTAAGTTTGAATGATAAACTTAAATTTATCAGTGAAGTCGACCGCGACCTTGGCGACTATAGAAACAAATTTCTGTATTTCAGTTTTTGAATAATTTCCAGAATATTATTCCAATCGTGCTGGGATTTTGCATTCATATATTTAGTATCAATCTCAAGTCCTGGACAAAATTTTGAGGTAACAGCTCCATTGCTCCACCAATGAACAAGATCTCAAAAGAATCTGTTCAGGGCTTTTCCAAATTTTTTTATCATGAAATGAAGTAACATCTCGAGTACATTCATTCAACTCAA
Organism: Propylea japonica; assembly: GCA_013421045.1. NCBI lineage: Eukaryota > Metazoa > Arthropoda > Insecta > Coleoptera > Coccinellidae > Propylea > Propylea japonica. Next base: position 44,467,453 of record CM024248.1, on the reverse strand, counting down.
TCAATAAAACAAAGTTAACTTTAAAACATGGAATGTTGTTTCTTCATTTCAGGTTACTCCTCGGGTTAGTCCAATGTCAAAATTGTGTTATTATCGGTTATTATTAATTTAGTAAGTTGAATATAAACACATCTCGTTCATATTCCGAATACAATATTAGTAATATACATTCAAAGTTCCTTTCCTAGTTCCGAAAAATATGAATTTTCATTTTGACAAATTTTGATACATTCTGCATTTTAAAATCTATGAACGTCGGAAAAAAATACAATAGTTTGGAAAAGAGCGAGCTTTTTACATACTGTATATTTCTCGAGTCTTCACCATACAAACATATTATAAACTTTTTCTGAATACATCAACCTGCTGTGGTTTTCAAGCATAAATTTCAAATACAATTAAATTGCCTCATTTGAATAAAACCATAAAATGTATTTCGTTTTCAACCAAAACTGATTAGATTCAACAATATGTAAAACCACAACTTCAAACTAAGACGATAACGTATTAAGCGAAGCTACGTTTTTGAACAAATACCTACTACACTGAAATATTTGTTTTCGATGTAAATTCACGATGTTAATTTTCTTCAGCCTTGTTCTTGAAATTTTAAATTGGTGGATTATTTTATGGGCACCAGTGCAACAATCTTACAATAGTTTTATAATGATTTTTTCTCGGATTTTTTGAGCCTATCAAATTATGGAGCAAATTAAACAGTAACAATGTTTTATATGAAAAAAAATGGGAAATGCTGTGAATCCGGAACTTTTGCGAGCTGGTTCATATCGAAAAATAAAGTCCGGAATACCGATTTAAAAAAAACATGTTCAATTTTGAACAGGACAATCTAGTGCTCGATCTAGTGGTTGCTTCATTCTTCTACCCTCGTTCTCCTTAAACGAGTGCTATATCGTTTTGCCCAAATGTCTGTAATTTTCAAATTATGAGCAGAAAATTGTCTCAAACGATAGGGTTCTACTCGAGGGGTCTATCACTGCGGAATTTTAGTGTACAAAATGCTGGAATTGGGAATGAATTACACGGAATTAGATGGAATTGCATGGAATTTGATGGAATTGCATGGAATTTGACGGCATTATAACGGAATTGTTTGGAATTGAGAAGAATTGAATGGAATTTCAATGGAATTGAACGGTATTCTGTTAGCATTGAATGGAATTGAAAATGCGCAGAATTGAACAGAATTGTGAGGAATTGAACGGAATTGTAGAAAATTTAACGGAATTATGATGAATTTAACGGAATTATGGAGAATTTAATGGAATTTTGGGAATTTTACGGAATTGTGAGGAACTGAATGGAATTATGCGGAATTGAAAAGAATTTTGTGAATTTAGTGGTATTATTTATCAAATTGGAATTTTAGTGTACAAAAAACTGCCAGTGATAGACCCCTCGGTTCTACTCCCTGATGACGAAATCGTGGACTAATTCAATTCTGTCCGCGGGGTCGTCCGGCCGGCCGTTAGCACAATAACTTTCGAAGAGATTGTCCTAGAAACTTGAAATTTTCAGGGTGGATTCGGTTCCCAGATGGCTCGGTTAAGTTCGTTAACCAGCCAAATCGCACAGGGTGTTCCACAAAATATGGCCATTCAAAATTTTTGTTCCTCAATATCGCAGACAAAACGAAAAACCGTCGAAATGAAATGTTGCGGTCGTATTCAAGATGCTCATAATAAGCCTCATGCATTTTCGTGGCCATAAAAAATTCAATTGGAATATTGAAAATAAGAATCTTTATATTTCCATAATAGGATAACCAATTCAAATGAAATTCATTTTGTGAATCAAGACTGACATACTGAATGTTCATGCAAAATTTCAAGAGGATCGCTTCATCAGAACCATAGAATTAAATTTTTTGAATTCTTTATTTTTTACATATTTCATTTTTTGAATACTTTCCAGAATATAAGTCCGATTGTGCTGATATTTTGCATTTATATATTTGGTATCAATCTCAAATCCCATATATAATTTGAGGTAATAGTATTATTGCTTCACCAAAGAACGAGCGCTTAAAAGCTCCTGGCCTGAGCAGGATTTTTCTATTATAAACCTATTAATTTAAAGTGAACTCTGATCTGAACATTATATCTCTGACATTCCCAATATAAAACAACAAATTTAAATGTTATATGATTAACTGAATGTGAAAATGCCTCGGAAAATAAAATATACATTAATCGGATCGATTATTCGGATAATTATGGAAGAATACACTGAAGAAAGTTTCTTACTAGAGAATTATCTGGTTAAAAAGTTGGTAATGAATACAATAACATTATTTCGAGCATTATTTCGGATATATTACCAACCAAGATTTGCTCATTGCGAGTCTAATTGATTCAAGAATAGTTCAAAACTGTGTAAAGATTATTATACATTAGCTACCCGTACCTTAAATTAATTCATCACATTTTATTTATCTCTTATTGAGTATCCAAATGCTTTTTGGTATTTTCAACTGTAAGCGAATAGGTTTTAGAACTGAACGAAAAGAATGAACTCATATTATTTTGTTAATTGCTGCTATTTTTAAGGTTTCTTCCTCGGTTTCAATCAATATCATGCTTTGGGATGAGAAAATAAATGTGAGCAACTTAATTTACGAACTTTTCAAAACAAATCATATTATTTCACATCGTGATAAAATCGAGGATGAAAAAGTCCATTTTCTTTTGTGTCTCAAACATTTATAACGCTCGAATTCAAGAAATAATACGTCGAGTAGTACGCTTACTATTGCTACTCAATTCATTTCAGGAATTAACAAAGTTTTCACATAAATTTTAGGTTTATTCCGACGCTTATTCCATGAACTATATAAAAACTTCTTTAATCATTTAATTTATGCCACGTTACATATAAATCCGAGTATAAATCTATATTATTGTTGAGCCTTCTGTCAAAATATTTTCTGGTTTTTACGAGTATCTACATTTTCAACCCAAGAACTGAACTCGAAGTTGTGTTTTCACAATAATGTTAGGTTTTTTTATTAAGATATGTAGAATCGTGTTCTATTATTCAATCTATAACGAGTTCATACCTACCACGTCACATTCAATCCTCTGTAAGTTGAGTTCAACAGTCAATCTTGTGTCTCAAAAATTATACATGTAGTTTCAACACAAGAACTCTTTTCTTTGTCATAATAATTATTATTACCCAACTAGTTTAGAATAGTAATTATTTTCCATATATTTGAGAGCGACAAAATATTCAACACATCAATTTTTTTGTCATGCTTCTATTTATCTGGATAATAAATTTTCTGCTTATTTTGAAGCTTTCACAATTCAATACAGATGAAAAAAGAAAGTAAACGACAGAATTCTAGCAAATAAATTCAAACGACCTTACATACAAGTCAACAATTTTCAATTAATTCAAATAACATATATTTCTGTGTTATTCGATTTATTCCAAGTCAAGATCGAATCTATTTATTTTTATATATATGCAGTTTTATCCCATTTCAATTCCAAGTTCTGATCAGATATTTTTGTTTTGAGTTTTTCAGACAACTGAAGGTATCATTATCATTTCATGAAATTTCAGTTTGTCTCGCAAGTAAAATGAATATTTGTCCTCATTTCCATCCAATAGGGCTTCTACTTAGTACCTACTGTCATTCATTTCGAGTTTCATTCAAAATATCCGTTCGTGACCTGAAAAATACTGTATACTAACCATAAAAGTATCTCGAAAATCCCTGATCAAAAGTAAATTCCATCAATCCTTTACATAACACTCAAAAAACAAAAAATACCACTAAAGCACAACTCCCATGACATGAGAGTATCCGAGAGCCCTTCGATAACACCAGTCACATCACAACGAAAGCTTCACCAAAGCTAAAAACCGAACAGAAGACGTTCTGAATCACGATTCACCTGTTTCAAACTCGCACAAGAAATTTTCCAAAAATTTTCCGGTTTTGAAAAAGCGCGCAGATTTTCGAATAGCCCCCTTCCTTTCGCGGGTGTACGATCACTAAGTTCGTCAGTGTTCGGAAACCAAACTCCAGGCAAAACAGGCGAGCTTCGTGCTTTTCCGGAAACGATCGGGTAGAGATCTATACGCGGGCTCAGAGATATATCTCTGCGCGGGCCTAACCTGGGGTCTCTGGTTCTTTGTGCTGCTTCTGTGTCCTCCTCTCTTCTCTGCTGCGTACCCGGACCACTGGTATAACGACGATTGCCATTTATATCATGGTCCTTTTAATTGGATTCAATTCAATTCGCTGGTTCTTGGATTTTGTAGCTTTGTTTCAGTTTGTGTTTTTATGTGTCAATGACTTGATCAATCGTCATACGTTATCGTATGAATATAGTGATCATACGAGGCTATCCTCAAAATATCTAAGAAGTCTGGTCCTCTCCGAACAACTACATCTCATCTAGTGATGTAATGATCAAGAAAGTAAGCACTGAGAAAAACTTCATGACATTGCCAAGTAAAAGAGAGGAATGGAAATGGAATTACACCGACTGTAATCTCAAAGAAAATAGCGTAAAATGGTATACAGATGGTTCCAAAACCTCTATAGGAGCTGGCGCTGGGATATACGGGCCAAGTACCAAGTGTGCACTGCCGCTAGGCTTCTGTATGAGCGTTTTTCCAGCGGAAATCTTAGCTCTTGAAAGATGTCTAGATATAAATCTAGAAAGAAGTGCGATATAGCCATACACTCAGATAGTCAAGCTGCTATTGAATCACTGAGCTCCTACGTCGTCGACTCAAAGATGATCTGAGAGTGCCGGAACAAACTCAATGAGGTAGGCAAGAAAAATAAGGTCTTTTTAATCTGGGTTCCCGGCCATCCCGAGAATCAAAGAAAAGGTCAATACAGTAGCCAACGAGGGCGCACGAATGTCACTCATTGGCCCAGAACTCTTCTGTAGTATGGGTGAAAGAACCTATAAAACGGAGTTTCTGGAGAAGGAGAAAGCCGAGAGGGAAAAACTCTGGCGGAATCTCCCAGGGGTGGATTATTCCACTAAGTTCCTTCGGAACTTTAAAACAGCAAGATCCAAAAGATATCTGGATCTTGGTAAGAGGCAATCACACCTCCTCACTGGATTTCTTACAGGACACTGTCGCCTCAGGAGGCACCTGTTGAGGATGGGATCGTCGGACACTGACGAGTGTGGGCTCTGTGGGGTGGAGAAAGAAACCCCCATTTACCTAGTCATGGAATGCTTTGGCATTTTGATCCTAAGGAGAGAATGCCTTGGGCGAGAAACTTGTAAGAGTGACGAATTAGACCTTGAGGTCGCAGTGAACTGTAACCCCTATTTAAACTAAACTAAACTACAGTGGTCGTACTGGGTAGCAAAAAAGAATTGATCGACATCCTAGTTTCATTCCAGTTATCTGGGATTTTATATGTTATTCCACTTCCACAATACCAACCCACAGAGAACAGAGATAGCTGGAGTCAAAAGATGTCATTTGTATGGTCCATCAAGTTAGGTTCTTACACATTCCGATCAGTGGAGTCACTTCTTAGTTGTGTTCATATGCCTGGATGACTATCAATGGTCATCAATTGTCGTAGCTATAGTGTTAATACAGGGTAGCAAATGATCGATAACTTCATACTTGTTCCCTACCACGCCCAAGCCTCTGATATGAACATGGTACAGCAATGGAGTACGCTCATACATAGTAAATACAGTGCGATGGTGTAATGGTCAGCATAGTTGCCTTCCAAGCAGTTGATCCGGGTTCGATTCCCGGCCATCGCAGGGGAAATTTTTGATTATGCATCATCTGATTCCCGTTTCATGAGATCAATGATTACAGTGAAAATATCTGGAAATTGTAATTCCCAACAACTGCAGTGCGATGGTGGTGTAATGGTCAGCATAGTTGCCTTCCAAGCAGTTGATCCGGGTTCGATTCCCGGCCATCGCAGGGGAAATTTTTGATTATGCATCATCTGATTCCAGTTTCATGAGATTAATGATTACAGTGAAAATATCTGGAAATTGTAATTCCCAACAACTGCAGTGCGATGGTGGTGTAATGGTCAGCATAGTTGCCTTCCAAGCAGTTGATCCGAGTTCGATTCCCGGCCATCGCAGGGGAAATTTTTGATTATGGATCATCTGATTCCCGTTTCATGAGATTAATGATTACAGTGAAAATATCTGGAAATTGTAATTTCCAACAACTGCAGTGCGATGGTGGTGTAATGGTCAGCATAGTTGCCTTCCAAGCAGTTGATCCGGGTTCGATTCCCGGCCATCGCAGGGGAAATTTTTGATTATGCATCATCTGATTCCCGTTTCATGAGATTAATGATTACAGTGAAAATATCTGGAAATTGTAATTCCCAACAACTGCAGTGCGATGGTGGTGTAATGGTCAGCATAGTTGCCTTCCAAGCAGTTGATCCGGGTTCGATTCCCGGCCATCGCAGGGGAAATTTTTGATTATGGATCATCTGATTCCCGTTTCATGAGATTAATGATTACAGTGAAAATATCTGGAAATTGCAATTTCCAACAACTGCAGTGCGATGGTGGTGTAATGGTCAGCATAGTTGCCTTCCAAGCAGTTGATCCGGGTTCGATTCCCGGCCATCGCAGGGGAAATTTTTGATTATGGATCATCTGATTCCCGTTTCATGAGATTAATGATTACAGTGAAAATATCTGGGAATTGTAATTCCCAACAATTGCAGTGCGATGGTGGTGTAATGGTCAGCATAGTTGCCTTCCAAGCAGTTGATCCGGGTTCGATTCCCGGCCATCGCAGGGAAAATTTTGACCATATTGATTACAGTGAATCTATCTTGAATTTGTCATTCCCAATAATTACAGTGCGAAGATGTTGTAATAAAGAATAAGTTCCCGCTGAAATGATCTTTTTATCCCATTTCGAAAACGACCTGGATCTAGGTACTGGAAAACAGTGGTGGCTCGTGAGATTTCAATCAGAAGAGGCCCGAGACCACGCATCCAACAAAATAACTTATTTCGAACTGTGCTTCCTGTCAGCTACTGGCATTCATTATACCTACCATTATACGCAGAACGAACGATTATGGGCGGAATTAATAATAAAATTTGGTATTGCTGGTCGAGGTGTCTTAATTACTTGCCTTATGAAAATTTTACGGAATTTATCATTCAGAATAAAATCTACAAGATCTTACGTTTTTTTTAAGTTCACTACTATTATAATTCTTACTTCTTGTTTCCGTTTTTCATCTTTCTTGCTGAAATATAAAATCACCTCACCTAAAAACTTTTCCGAAAAATGTCACAAAACCACAAACTGCACGCTGAGAGGGTTAATATTTCGTTAATAAAAAGGAAGGGAATCAAAACAACAGCTGATCTCTATCCACGATCGCCGGGGTTGATTCGGGCCGATCGAGACGTTCATTTTCGATAAGTTCGTTCGCCTAGAAGCGAAAATAATGCCGCGGAGCCGGGCCTCCGACACGTGAACTATAGCTTGAATTTTGAGTGGTTCCCACACCGTTCATTTAAAGAAGTTTGAAATATTGCATTGTAACGTATCTCGACTCATGGAGGCGAGTCTTTTTCGCTAAACGGTTTGCCTGCTATCCATAACGCTATATTGGGCGTTGCAAATAATGTATGAATGTTTTAGATCCTGAGAATAAAAATATTTTTATTTGAACTTGAATTCAAAATTGAATAAAATGCAGTGCAATTAGGGGGGGGGCGGCTACCACTGCTGGAAAACCCTTTACATACATCAACACTTACTGAGGCACGCTTTGAAGCACTCAGCGGAATGAGAGACCACTAATTTCGATTAGGGACCCTCAAGGGCACCAAGCACCGAGGCAATTCAGGGACTCGAAGCGCCCAAACAGAACGCAGCAAATACTAATTAAAGTTTCAATTTGTTCCGTTCTCTCTCTGTCCGCGAGAATATTTCGGTATGACCAACATGACCGAACGCATAAACGAAATATTTCTGCCTGACGAATGGACAAATATGATGCGGTTTCACAATTATTTCGCTACCAGCATGAGGGATTTCCTGTGCAGAATTGAATTGACCACGTTGTTTTGATATGGATTAGTATGACGTGGAATGTTGTTGGTTTTTGTAATTTAGGGAATTGATGTTACCTACACAATTTTAAGGTTGAAAAAATGTCTGTATTAGATCATTAGAGTCGTGGTATTGTATTATATTAGGCGTTTTCGGAAACTTATTCAAGATTACTGACTCGATCCATTCCATTGGGTCACGTGACCACTGGTGCAGCTAGGTGGGGGCTTTGGGGCTGCAGCCCCCTCCAAAGATTCTAACAGTTTCAATTTTTTAGGAGTTAATTTTTTTGCAACTTTCGTTTTTGTTTTATTATAAAGAATTGTAAAGTTCAGCCCCCCCATAACAAAATTCTGCCACTGCACGTGACGAATCTACTTGAATCACTGACCCGGGTTTCAAGTTGACGAAGACATCAGGTTTAGGATTTGAAGTGAAAGTCGTATCATTAAAGTCTAAATTTAAATGTACAAAGAAACTATCAGAACTGCGATATAGCCATACATTCAGATAGTCAAGCTGCTATTAAAGCACTGAGCACCTACTTAATCGACTCTAAGATGATCTGGGAGTGCCGTAACAAACTCAAAGAGGTAGGCAAGAAAAATAAGGCTTTTTTAATCTGGGTTCCCGTCCATTCGGGAATTAAAGGAAACGAAGAAGCCAATACACTTGCCAAAGAGGGCGCACGAACCCTTCTGTGAAAAAATGTACCTATAAGAAGAAGTTTGGAGAAGGAGAAAGCCGAGAGAGAAAAACTCTGGATCTCCCAGGGATGGATCGTTCCACTAAGTTCCTTCGGAACTTTGAAACAGCAAGATCCATAAGATATCTGGATCTTGGTAAGAAACAATTACATCTCCTCACTGGCTTTCTTACAGATCACTGTCGCCTCAGGAAGCACCTGTTGAGGATAGGATTATCGGACACTGACGAGTGTAGGTCTGTGGGGAGGAGGAAGAAACCCCCATTCCCTTAGTCACGGAATACTTCGCCATTGCGAGCCTAAGAAGAGAATGCCTTGGTAGAGAAACTTGTAAGAGTGAGGAACTAGCCTCGTTGAAGCCTTCACAGATATTGGATGTCATCAGACCTGTGGAACTTGAGGACGCGCTGTAAAGAGTGTGGTAGAACAGCTCTGTAAGGGGGCACAATAGACCTTGAGGTTGCAGTGAACTGTAACCCCTTCTAAACTAAAACTAAAAAAACTAACCAGGGTTGATATTGCCCGTCAATTCCTCATAGGGTTTAAGAAGTGTAGTTCAGAGATCATCAGCAATTCGGGTCACCCTGTGCATTTTTTTCAGCAAGAGAAAAAGACTTTCAAAAGTCACTAATTTGCTCCTAATGTTTTCGTATTCCCACGAAGATACTCAATCACTTCTTCATCAGTGAGTCCACGTCAACGATTTGAAACGATTTCAGGTTCAAAATTAGCAAATTACAGACGTTTGTTCCCTCGTTCCACATAATCGGCACCCGAAAATCAATACGAAACATGAGTGTGTATTCAGAGGTCAGCTGAATGGTCCAGTAGATAAACAACATTAATAGCTATGCTATAATATGCCTCGATTTTTTTGCGGATTCGAGATGTTTATGTATTACATAACATCTATTTCAGCGGAGGACTCTCTAGGAAACTTCCACGAATTCTTGCGGTCAGCGGTCGTATATTTTTTATGTTGCCTCTCATCAAATCAGTCAAATCGAATGGCCAGTTACTTTCAAATTACATATTAGAATGGGATTGGAAGAGCCCATCTTCGGCAACTTTTACAATATTAGAATTTTAAAATAGCTTGAGTTAGGTTGAAGAAGTTTCTGGAGAAGGAAAAGCCGAGAAGGAAAAACTCTGGCGGAATCTCCAAGGGATGGATCATTCCATTAAGTTCCTTCGGAACTTTGAAACAGCAAGATCCAAAAGATATCGGGATCTTAGTAATAAACAATTACACCTCCTCTCTGGCTTTCTTACAGGACACTGTCTCCTTAGGAAGCGCCTGTTGAGGATGGGATTGTCGAACACTGACGAGTGTCCATTCACCTAGTTACGGAATGCCTTGGCATTGCGAGCCTGAGGAGAGAATGCCTTGGGCGAGAAACTTGTAAGAGTGAGGAACTATCCTCGTTGAAGCTTTTACAGATATTGGATTTCATCAGATCTCTGAAACTGGAAGGCGAGCTGTGAAAGATGTGGTCAGAACAGCTCTGTAAGGGGGCACAATAGGCTTTGAGGTCGCAGTGAACTGTAACCTCTTTTTACTAAAACCTGCGCATTTTTTCTTACGAATACAACGAGAAAAAGACTTCCAAACTTCACTAATTTGCTTCTGATGTTTTCGACTTTCGTGTTCCCACCGAGAAACTTACTTCCTCTTCAGTGAGTCCACGTCAACCATTTGAAACCATTTCCGGTTCAAAATTCGCAAATTACAGACGTTTGTTCCCTCGTTCCACATAATCGGCACCCGAAAATCAATACGAGTGAGTATTCAGAGGTCAGCAGAATGATCCAGTAGATAAACAACATTAATAGCTATAATATGCCTCGATTTTTTCGTGGATTCGAGATGTTTATGTATTACATAACATCTATTTCAGCAGAGGACTCTATAGGAAACTTCCACGAATTCTTGCGGTCGTATATTTTTTATGTTGCCTTTTAATTTCATACTACACTAATCTCATCCTTCTCTGTCTTATGAGAAGGACCGGATTACATTCGCTTTTTCATCCTCGAAGGCGTCTAGCTCTCGACCAGTGGCGTAGACAGGTATGATTTCTAGCTGAACGCCTTCATCTCTGTCGAACAAATTGTCATCTTTTACAAGATTTTTTATATTGGAGAAACGATCATTCAAATATGAATACAGTGGAACTTCCCTATAGTGAACGTCTGTATAACAAAGGACCCCGCACATTTTGTATGGGAATTGGCTCCCGGTGGATTTGGCTGAAAATTTGATATGATGTTCTACTAATCCTTCTGATCAAATGTCTAAATAGTCACGAAGCTGAAAAATGCGTACTTCTAGGAGTTTTTAGTGATTTTTTGTATCCATTATGGCTTACGTATTATGGGAATTGGCTCCCGGTGGATTTGGCAGAAAATTTGCTATGATGTTCTACTAATCCTTCTGATCAAATATCTCCACAGTCACGAAGCTGAAAAATGCATACTTCTAGGAGTTTTTAGCGATTTTTTGTATCCATTATGGCTTACGTATTACCATTCACACAGAAATGTTTGAAAATATTTCGAATTGACAGAATCTGCTTTCAATAATCACGAAATATTCTCAAACATTTCTGTGTGAACGGTAATACGTAAGCCATAATGGATACAAAAAATCGCTAAAAACTCCTAGAATAATGCATTTTTCAGCTTCGTGACTGTAGAGACATTTGATCAGAAGGATTAGTAGAACATCATATCAAATTTTCAGCCAAATCCACCGGGAGTCAATTCTCATACAAAATGTGCGGGGTCCTTTCTCTGTGTAACGAAGTTCGTTCAAGACATTGCACCTTGAATCCCAATTCCATATTAAAACACCCTCTAAAACGAAGTGAATAATAAAATGAAATATTCAAAGAACATCACTCTTGAATGAGTATGGTAAGAAGGTATAAGGGTGGGTTTTTATCTAAATTTTTTCCGGGCGTACGAAATAAATCCCGACCTTAAACTAAATCATTACGGCGGGCAGAGAGATCCTTGTGAAACAGTTTTAAATACACCCCTGGCTGCTTGATTGCAATCTAACCAGTACGCTAGCGTGAAAGTTGTGCGAAAATGTCTGAAAGGAAGTGCTTAAGTTTGAACGATAAACATAAATTTATCAGTGAAGTCTACCGAGTCATTGCCGATTATAGAAACAAATTTTCTGTATAACGAAATTTTTATAACGAATTTTTTTGGGGATTTAGCCCCCTCGTTATAGAAAAGTTCCACGGTATATAGAAAGCATGATTATGAAAATTAGTTATTATCGAGGTTATTATATAAAGCTATTGGTTTTATTCGATGTACTGAAATTATTTAGAACTAAATCGTGCTGGAGAAATGAAAAGATTGTACTCACCAAGTTTGGGTGCTAGATTACGAAAATGATAACAGAAAGTCTGCAATCCTCTTGTATGAGCGTCTTTCAAGCGGAAATCTAAGCTATTGAAAGATGTCTAGATATAAATCTAGAAAGAAACTATCAGAAGTGTGATATAGTCATACACTCAGATAGTCAAGCTACTATTAAAGCACTGAGCTCCTACGTCGTCGACCGAAAGATGATCTGAGAGTGTCGAAACAAACTCAATGAGGTAGGCAAGAAAAATAAGGTCTTTGTAATCTGAGGAAACGAAGAGGCCAATACACTTGCCAAAGAGGGCGCACGAATGTGACTTATTGGCCCAGAACCCTTCTGTGGTATTGGTGAATGTACCTATAAGAAGGAGTTTCTGAAGAAGGAGAAAGCCAAGAGGAAAGAAAAACTCTGGCGGAATCTCCAAGGAATGGATCATTTCACCAAATTCCTTCGGAACTTTGAAACAGCAAGATCCAAAAGATATCTGGATCTTAGTAAGAATCAATTACACTTCCTCACTGGCTTTCTTAAGGACACTGTCGCCTTTGGAAGCACCTGTTGAGGATTATCGGACATTGTCGAGTGAAGGTTCTATGGAAGGAGGAAGAAACCCCGATTCACCTAGTCACGGAATGCTTTGACATGAGAGAATAACTTGGGCGAGAAACTTGTAAGAGTGAGAAACTAGCCTCGTTGAAGCCTTCACAGATACTGGATTTTATCAGATCTCTGGAACTGGAAGGCGTGCTGTGAGGGTATGGTCCGAACACCTCTGTAAGGTGGCACAATAGACCTTGAGGTCGCAGTGAACTGTAACCCTTTTTTAAACTGAACTAAGTAAACTAAAATAGGTTAGGTTAGATTAGCTAAGATAGGAACAGTGTCAAGTAATAATAAGAGTGGAAATCGCTCAAAAACACTTATTTCCAAAAACATCTTGGTCCGTATTAAGAGGAATGGCACTTGAATTATGGGTCAGATCTTTTTCAATTATGAATGTAATAATTCAAGTGCCATTTCTCTCAATAAGAGCCAGAAGCTTACCTAACCTAACCTAACTTCTACTAGAAATATAATCATCCTTGCGATGAAGGTTACATTCCAAGTCAAAATGTAGCTCTCGTACAATAACCCACAAACTTGGCCGCAGTGTAGAAAGGTAGTCACGTAACCAATCTACCAAAATACAGTGGAACTTCCCTATAACGAAAGCGCTAAATCAGCAAAAAAATTCGTTATAAAGAAATTTCGTTATACAGAAAATTGTTTTTATAGTCGGCAATGTCGCGGTCGACTTCACTGATAAATTTAAGTTTATCATTCAAACTTAAGCACTTCCTTTTAGACATTTTCGCACAACTTTTCACACTAGCGTAATGGTTAGATTGAAACCAAACAGCCAGGGGTGTATTTAAAACTGTTTCAGAAGGATCTCTCTGCCCGCCGTAACGATTTAGTTTAAAGTCGGGATTTATTACGTACGGAAAATTTCGGCAAAAACCCACCCTTATACCTTCTTACCAAAACCTTTTCAAAGAGTGATGTTCTTCGAATATTTCGTTATAGAGAGAATTTTATTCGTTTTAGAGGGTGGTTTTAACATGGAATTTGGATTCAAGGTGCAATGTCTTGTACGAAATTCGTTATACAGACGCTAGTTATAGGGAAGTATCACTGTACAATCAATCATTTAGTGTCTTTTTGGAATTTCCCAAACGCTCTCGAAACTTCGAAGGCCACAGAATTAGCCGCACGCCACTGTCCACTTGGGCCTGCAGTTTATAACCAGTTTCGAGCCGTAATACACGATAAAAATCCCTCATCTCTCTCTTTCTTGTCTCGAATACCGGCTTTGTGTGTCGTTCCTTTCCTCTTTTTGCATCCTGAAATCGGACGTTCTATCCATCTTTTTTTCCCAGTCATTTGAAGCCTCCCACGTAGCGCCGTCCTTGTCTACGACGTGGGGAATTTCATTCTAACCATTAAATTTTATGTGTCCGCGTGTTGTAGCTGACTCCTCGGGATTTCGAATAAGTCTTCTAGAGTCGTCGTTGTTTGTACTTCTTTCGAGCTCATCATCCAGCAATCGAAATTATTGATGATGTGTGCAGAAATTTCAGGTTTCAAGGATCTTTGTATCGCCTTTTGTGAGACTTGATGAAATTAACGAACGCCTCTGATGAAGTTGCACAATTTCAGAATTTTTCGATATTTATGGACTAACAAAAATAAAAGTTCAGGCTCATGAGAATTTCTTTGTGTGTGTATTCTTCACTATAACTCATCATTTCAATTGTATATACAGTGTGTTTGGTCATTACTTAGCGATAATTTAAGGTCATCAAATATACTAAATATTATTGACAAAAAACACCCAAACGTGGAAGTTTACCCCCTTAGTTTTGGAACAGCTCCCATTTTAAATTTACTTTTTATTTTCGTTGGCCCTTCCAAATAATATCGATTTCTTTGGACATAAAGGTCCTACAGATGTGAAAAAAATGTTTTTTGAAAGATTATATACAACCTTTCATTAAAGTTGAACAATATGGAAACATTGAACTTGAAAATGCCTTAGAAAAATTCTTTAAAAAAATTTCAGTAAAAAATGTACTGATTTTCTTAGTGAATACGCAATAGTACAAGAACTAGCAAATTGAAGTATAATTTTTTTCAATTATTAAATACGCAAGGATATTAGCTACATAACAACACCTACATCATTTCTGTAGGTTACATAATTTGAGAGTTTGTACAAAGACATATAGGCAGACCACATTACAGAGGCGATACAATATGTGTTGCCTGACTATGTATTGTTTTATTTCATATCCTCGAATGAACGTTCTCATATGGAGCTATTTTTTGTCGCTTTTTCATGAGATATGCGTTTCATTCGTTTTCCGACGTTAATATAATAAAGAAAGTTTATATTGGTATTGTTTAAATAGTTAATTAGATGAGCCCTGCAGAATCTTTTGGCTGTATTTATTGTTATACATTAAAGAAAACCATTGGTTCGGTCACCTTACAGGTGAGTACTCTGAGTACCTACCATAATTTTTCTTGTATTATTTCAACTAATGTATAAACCTTACAGCTGTTTAAACAATAAAAGTGTCAAACTCTACCCTAATTTATTGGAGAATTCACCCGTCTCAGCACATCTTGGCGCCCAACCTAGGCCAATAATGGAGGGTAGAAAAGACTATAATCTACGTAGCACGAAAAAAGACGTAGAGGGAACCATCGAAGGTGCACAAGGGTTGTCTTCAACTCCAACCCTACTTCAATCAAAGGAATCACCGAACAATGAGGGGCAAGCTGCTAATAGATGTCCGGAAAATCGTACCAACAACCACGGAGCAATTTCCAAACGAACCACGGAATGTCACCAAACTACCACACCAGTAACAGAAAGGTATCGTTCAACAAGAAGAATTCTGAATTTAGAACATCCGGAAAAAAGGTACGATGCAGATCCTATAAATTTTTCTCCTAATGAAAATGCTCATTCTGATGATGTTCGTTTTAAACCTCGTCGAAAAAAAGTCAACATTTTTCAGGATGAAATTGTTTATAACACTAAATCATTAAATGAATTAATTACAAAAGTTGTAAGTGAAACCATAAATTCAACTTTACAAAATGTAAAAGGTGATCTAGCCAAAAATACTGATAACAATGATAATTTTCACAATCAATATGCTTCATCTGGAATTGATAATGCTAGTTAAAGAAAAAACTTCATTATAATTTGGATTATAATTTCTTTGAAAATGAAAATAGTAAACAGGATGCATTAACTAATAAAAATCGTGGGCTAAAAAACATCCATTCTCGAGTAGACATAGATCATTCAGACATTGGTAATAGATGTGATCAGTCTGGTGGTGTTCAGGCAGCTAACATTCAGAGTGTACCTGAAAATAATAATGACAATTATTATTTAAGTTCTAATTCAAACCCACTTCCTAGACATAGTAATGCTAATGCATTTGTAGATAGTTTTTCGAACTTAAGGTTGAATGAAAGGTTGATAAGCTTGGGTGATCTGGTAGGGTTACTTCCTAATTTTGATGGCGAAGGTTATGTACAGGCACCAAATTTTTTACAAATTCTAGAGAATGGTATTGATTTGAATACAGTTCCTTTTAGTAATGTTAAAATTGTGTTAGGTAAATCGTTTAGAGGTTCAGCAAAGCTTTGGTGGGAAGCATATTCAAATTATTTCAATTCTTATATTCAATTCAAAAATGAATTTTTGGGTCATTTTTGGGATCGAAAAAAGCAATTAAAGATAAAAGAAAAATTAGAAAATAGTGAATACATTTCAGGATTGTTTACTGATCATTTCAATTATTGGGTAGGTGCCGCTAAATTTTTGCAACCACCATATAGTCCTGCGGAGCTAATTGATCTGATAGCTCCTCATTTTCCGCCCAATGTTGCCAGTTCACTATTAGGCTGTAACAGCTTTTCGGATGCGGTTTCTCGATTAAGGCAAGCTGACAGATACTATAAAAATGAATCAACCAATTTGCGAAATTTATCTAAGACTGCTCATTCTGAGGACAAAAAAGATTCGTCTGAGGGTGCTCGTTCTGGCAGGTTCACTTCTAACACATCGAACAAAAATTCAGGCAAAAACTATAATATTAAAACAGTGTCAGCCTTGGATACGGAAATCGAGGATCAGGGAAACGGGGATACCCCCCACCATTAAAAGTGGGGGAAAAATCATTTTCGATCAGTAACAACCCATTACCGGACTTATTGCTTGAGGAATGCGATTTTGATCATTCACTGAGTGATGATCGATGTCCATTGATACTAATTAATCTGTATGGTTTTAAATTCGCTGCACTTGTAGACACGGGCAGTAGGGTATGTGCCATCTCTCAAGACACATGGAACCAATTAGGAGAATCACACGGGATAATTCCTCATTTTTCTGTAACAGGAATAAGAGTGGTTGGAGCTTTCAGAACCAAGCTTCAAAAAGTGACTTTTCAGGCACAATTAGATTTCTGTATACAATCGGAGCGATTGAACTTTGAATTTTTGGTTGTACCTGGTTTAATTCATCCTGTGGTAATTGGTTGTGATCTGTTGCGGTTTTATAGGGTTGATATTCGACTTTCTGAAAATGTCCTAGTATTTAATTTAGTAAATGGAATATTTGAAGTACCCGAAATTGACATTCATCATAATATAGCGACGTCAGAGACGTTAGCACTTTCATCTTTAAAAATTAAATCACTAAACAATTTGAATTTCTCTTCTGGAACTGAGGGGGATTCACTTTGTGATCAACGGTTTTTTCGAGTACTCGAGAAGTGCCATTTATCTTCAGAAAAAAATCCAGAATTTCTTGCGGTGTTGACTTCGTTTCAAACTTTGTTTTCGGATATTCCTGGTCGAACTACAGAATATTTTCACGAAATTAAGCTGACCGATACAACAGAATTTTTTGTTAAACCTTATCCAATTCCGGTAGCTCATAGATCCGCTGTTCAACAAACTATAGATAAAATGCTCGAATGGGGGGTCATCGAGAGAGCCTCTCCAAAATATATTTCTCCAATAATGACTTCTATAAAGAAAGATGGGTCAGTAAGAGTCTGTTTAGATGGCAGGCATATAAACAAGGTGATGGAGTCTCAGTTTGAGGTACCCAGGCCTATCGATGAGATCATAAAACTTATGTCAGGAAAAACTGTCATGTCAAGCTTAGACTTAACCCATGGTTACTGGCAGTGTCCACTTGAAGAAAATTCCAAGCAGTACACGGGATTTATGGTGGGTACGAAAACTTACCAGTTTCGAGTTCTTCCATTTGGTATAAAAAGTGCTACCAGCTCATTTACTCGTTGTATGGACACAGTGTTGGGTCGTGAATTCGAAGAATTCGTAGTGAGTTACGTTGATGACCTTCTGGTTATGTCAAAAGATGAAGATGAGCATCTGATCCATCTATCTCTTGTTTTTCGTCGTTTAAGTGAGGCTGGGTTAACACTGAAACTTGAAAAGTGTAAATTTTTCAGATCTGAAATGCCATACTTAGGATTTATACTCACCAGCAATGGTGTCAAACCTGATCCTAGTAGAATACAGGCAGTAGTTGACTATAAAAGACCAACCTGCGTAAAGGAATTGCAAAAATTTCTTGGGTTTTGTCAATATGATAGAATTTTTACTCCTCGGTTTTCTGAAATTTCTGCTCCTCTGACTACTTTGTTGCACAAACAGGTGAATTGGAGGTGGACCGATGTGGAAGAGGAATCTTTCCTAAAATTGAAGAAAGAATTACAGGATTCGGTGCTTCTTTACTATCCCAACCCGAGCTTACCTTGGCATGTTGAGACCGATGCTAGTGATAATGGTGTGGCTGGAATACTGTTTCAGATGGTGGATGGAGAAAAAAAGGTAGTTTCTTGTACGTCTCGTCTTTTACTCGAGAGAGAAAAACGCTACAGTGCGTTTGAAAAGGAGGTTTAGCGGCCCTCTGGGTAATTCAAAAATGGAGGATATACCTTCTTGGTAGTAAGTTCATATATACACTGACTGTAAGGCACTAACCTACATACAAACTTGTCGATTATTGTCACCGAGAGTTACTAGGTGGGCTCTTGCCTTTCAAGAGTTCACTTTTGAACTTAAGTACATTCCTGGAACCGAGAACATTCAGGCTGATGCTCTTTCCCGGTATGCTTGTACACGATTACCTACTCCTACTGATAAGTGCTTCCAAGTATCAGCTCTCAATCTTTGCAATGATTTTAAGGTCTTGCTCAAGAATATTAAGGACTATCAAATGAAGGACCAAAAGCTTTCATCTATCATCAGTGGTCTTTCTGAAGATGTAACCTCGGAGAAAATCCGTACAATGTTTCTGGTCAAAGAAGGTATACTATATAAAAGGGATAATATAAGTAACAGAGCCTTGCTATGCGTTCCGAAAGAACTAATTCAAAGATTTGTTGAGGAGTATCATGCTACTCTGGGACATTTTGGTGTCCACAAGACCTGGCAATTCATGCGCACTGAAGTGTGGGTATCCAATCTCTATAGACTTATAAAAAAGTATGTAAAATGCTGTGACATATGTCAACGAGCGAAACATTCATGTTTGTCAGATCCTCCCCAAAGTACAATTATTGCTAACGATCGAAATGATATTATTGCTGTTGACTTGTTTGGTCCTTTAATCCGCTCAAGGGGTGGTGCACAGTACCTGTTTGTAATCTTGAACCTTTTCACCAAATATGTTGTCTTATTTCCAGTTAAAAAGGCCACCACACGCGCACTTTTAACAAGGATGGTAAGGGACTACCTTCCAACATATGGACCCGTGAATCGAATCCTTTGTGATAGAGGAACTCAGTTCACTGCGAAAGTTTGGCAGGATGGCTTGAAGAGTGAGAACATAAAGATTGTTTACACTTCGGTTCGGCATCCACAAGCAAATCCTTCAGAGCGTGTGATGAAGGAACTGGGCAGATTATTTCGCACCTATTGCTCCCAACAACATTCCAGATGGGCTTATGAAGTTCCTAAGATTCAGGAAATCTTGAATGAAGTTGTTCATGAGTCTACCGGATTCTCACCACGTGAGTTGCAGTTTGGTACACCTCGGTTAAAGTTGTTACCTGACAATTTGATAATTAAAAATAGAGTAGAACCAAGCTTGGATGTGAAGCTGAGACTGGCATCAATTTGTCTTTCCAAAAGAGCCTCCAAAAGAGCTACTCGTAATCCAGGTAAAAAGTTCCATATTTTTGATGTGGGGGATCTGGTTCTCTTAAGAGCGAACAATTCATCCTCAGCCATTAAATCGGAGATAAAAAAATTTCTCTTACTGTTCGAAGGGCCTTTTAGAATTAAAAAAAAAGATTCATGATCACACCTACTTGCTTTCACTACCCAATAGTGATGAAGAACGTGGTATTTTTCATTCTTCTCATTTAAAATTTTATGCATTTCCAACTTATGCTGCTGAAGACTGCTAGACTGATCTATGGTCTCCTTTGCATTAAGTTTGAGGGGCAAGTTGTACAAAGACATATAGGCAGACCACATTACAGAGGCGATACAATATGTGTTGCCTGACTATGTATTGTTTTATTTCATATCCTCGAATGAACGTTCTCATATGGAGCTATTTTTTGTCGCTTTTTCATGAGATATGCGTTTCATTCGTTTTCCGACGTTAATATAATAAAGAAAGTTTATATTGGTATTGTTTAAATAGTTAATTAGATGAGCCCTGCAGAATCTTTTGGCTGTATTTATTGTTATACATTAAAGAAAACCATTGGTTCGGTCACCTTACAGGTGAGTACTCTGAGTACCTACCATAATTTTTCTTGTATTATTTCAACTAATGTATAAACCTTACAGCTGTTTAAACAATAAAAGTGTCAAACTCTACCCTAATTTATTGGAGAATTCACCTGTCTCAGCACAAGTTATTGCTGTTCGAACATGACCACTACGCTAGCGCCCCAAACTTTTTCTGTTCCTATACAGGTCGTCTTGAGGGCCACTGCCTGTCTACATAGCAGAGGCAGCGATTTTGAGCAATTTTATGATTCATTTCTTTGTTTGATCATTAAAAATGATCGAAAATACAGTACTGAGTTTTATTTTATTTTATCAATTTTCATAAGGGTCGTTCGAACAGCAATTACTTTCTACTTATGTAACTTACAGAAATTATGTTGGTATCATTCTGTAGCTAATATCTTCGTGTGTTAGCTCATTGAAAAAAATTATACTTCAATGTGCTAGTTATTGTATTATTGCGGATTTACTAAGAAAATCACACAACATTTTTTTACTTAAATTTTTTTATAGTTATTTTTGTATCTAGTGCGCGAAATGCTACTTTGGTGATCGAGAACTGATTTTTTAACGAGGCGCAGCCGAGTTAAAAGAAATAGTCGAGATCACCAAAGTATTTCGCGCATGAGATGCAAACAAAATTTTTCTACAAACGCTTGGCTTACCTAATATGAAAAAAATATTGAACTGGTTCGAACTGTTTTTCCAAATCAAGTAATTAGGTATTATAACTATGGGCAATATATTCTATGTTGAAAGCAACACTCAATGTTAAAGAAAACGTGGATTTCAAGAAATTCACCAAGTTAAAATATAAAAATCCCATATAGTTTACATGCAGTGTGCGAAGTAAGTATTTCGCACACTACTTCGCGCACGGTGTCATAGTAACAAAGGAAAATGAAAAAAAGGTCACTTCGCATATTCTTGCCAATGCGCGTCATTTTTTGGCGTTTGTAGAAAATAGCTATTTTTGTATCTAGTGCGCGAAATGCTACTTTGGTGATCGAGAACTGATTTTTTTAACAAGGCGCAGCCGAGTTAAAAAAAATAGTCGAGATCACCAAAGTATTTCGCGCATGAGATGCAAACAAAATTTTTTCTACAAACGCTTAGCTTAATATAAAAAAATATTGAACTGGTTTGAACTGTTTTTCCAAATCAAGTAATTAGGTATTTTAACTATGGGCAATATATTCTATGTTGAAAGCAACACTCAATGTTAAAGAAAACGTGGATTTCAAGAAATTCACCAAGTTAAAATATAAAAATCCCATATAGTTTACATGCAGTGTGCGAAGTAAGTATTTCGCACACTACTTCGCGCACGGTGTCATAGTAACAAAGGAAAATGAAAAAAAGGGTCACTTCGCATATTCTTGCCAATGCGCGAAACCTTGTCATTTTTTGACGTTTGTAGAAAAAACATTTTTTTTATGACACTTAAGTTAAATGTTTTCATGTTGTTCATATTAATAAAGTCATGACCAAATACACTGTATGAATATTCTTTTGAATTCAAGAGCTAACATAATACAATATCTACATCAAACAAAAACATAAATCCCTAACTGAGGTTAGGTTAGGTTAGGTTAGGTTAGGTTAGGTCCCTAACTGAGGTTAGTGCGAAACGGGGTACCATACTATTTTTTCGTATGATACCAGTGTAATACCTGGGAATATAAATATTATCCGCAGGTTGAGAAAACAGAATTTCGAAACATTTAAGTTTAGACTCGAGTTTAGAAGCCAGATGGCCCCATACATAGAACCTATTTCGTGTAACTTGATCCTGGGGTAAACAAATGGGTTCGTTATTGTGCGACCCGTCGAACTGTTTACAGTACGGCCATATATTTTATGTTCTGTGGTCGATACTTTGGTTTCAGCATATTTTTTGAAGGACCGATAATTAATAGGGTGATAATGTGCAGTTTTTCGTGTTAAGTGGCCATGGGAACGCTTGGTTCCCAAGGAAGAAAATAGTTGATGTGGCGTTTTTCTATTGGGTAGGTCAAAGTCCAAATTGTCGAGAAAGGGGAAATTTTCGAAGAAGGGGGACGCTACAGAGCTTAGAAGGTTTTTGAAAAAGGTTTAAGAGTGAGTGATCGTTTAGCGGTACTCGGTTAAGGTTCCTCAGGGAGGAAGTCTTCGGTCAAGAGTTACGGTTAGGGGGCTCGTTGGAGGAGTCAGTTTTAGGTCAGTCAGTGACGGTTAGGAGGCTCATTGGAAGAGTCTCAGGGAGTTGTGGTCAGAGTTTGGGGTTTAGAGTCACGTCGGAAAAATCGGTGGTACTTGGGCGTTCGAGGAAAACGTCGAGCGGAGGCTTAGTTAAATTCGCGAATTGTGGTGTTCGGGAGTGTAAAAGCAGAGCATACGTTTGTGTTTGTTCCCAGGTCAATAAAAAATAGGACGGGAAAAGGTAGGACTGTCCCATATTGAACACTAGGTGTATTCCCAGGTAGAACGGCGAGTCTCCCATTTGTTAGCTTTAGTTCTTTTCCAAGATTCATAACTGATAACAGTTTATTTTTCTTTGGTGATTGTTCAGAACAGAGTCTTCTTCAATAGATTAGTTGTATATATTTATATGGTGTTTTTTTTTATGTTTCCTAACTCCTCAGAAAAAGTTAACAGTAAGACTCCCTCTTCGTGCAGGGAGCACGGATCAACGTTTTCTTTCTGGCCTTAGGGTAGAAAAGAGAATTCCAATTATTTCAATTAGAAAAGTACATAGGTCGACTTGTACATCTGGTGACAGCGGTGGGATGTTACTTTTCTGAGGAGAAGGAATAGGAGAATGGAATTGACGTTAAATTCGGTAATTTTGGTTTTTTGAGCTAGTTTATTGAGCGAGATGCGAAAGTTTGAATTATAGGATAGTTTATTCGGAAATACTTCAAAAAATCTTTTTTTTTTGTTAGAAAATTCATTGAGATAACCTCGAGGAATACACCTATTAATATAATATTTTTTTTCCAGCTTGAATTAAATATTGATTTCGGTTTTTTGTGTGATTAATGATTTTTGTATGTCTTGTTTTTAATCTGTTCTAGGGCAGTTGCTGAAATAATTTTTGTTAGAGTTTGTTTGCCGAATAGGTTTCGTCATTCAATGTAAAATTGAAAATTCTTGATTTCATTTCGTAGAGTTCAATTGATTTAACACTAATGGTTTAACTTAAGATCAAAGGGTAGCATGGGACATCGCCTCTTCAGTCCTCAGGAAATTTGAATCGGTTCCTGCTCAATGTAGATTCTAGGGGTTCATCACACCCGGTGAACCGTTATCTAAACCACCCCCCTTCCCTTTTTATCATTCCTACATCCCTATTTTTCTTGATTTTTTTTTCTCAGTTTTTAAATTGAAATTCAGAAGAATTTTAGAGTCAAATGAATTCCATGAAAATTAAAGTTTCATGGAGATGAAGGATCGTTTTGGTCTCTACTATAATAGTAATGTGAAGGAGAGCACAACGTTTTGAAAACGTTATGTAGTTAGGTATGTTCCTCAGCGATAGGATAATTTAAAAGCTGATTTTGAAAACACATACTTATGATTGCTAATTTATATTTTTTGTGGATCAATTATTGATTTTTTTTTCCCATTATGTTGCATAATGTTTGTGGATTGTTGAATAAAATATTTGTATATATTCGAACATAAATGAGGTTCTTGAAATATTTTTATATAGGTTATTTTAATTTCGGATTTAGAGACAATAATTATCTGACCCAGTTGTTTTGTTTGTGCGTTCATTCACCTCAGATGACTAGGTTACCAGATGCAGTCCCTAAGCCAGACATCGTGCCATCAGCAAGGAACTAACCTTTGTTGTGACCGCCTAGATAGCACCCAATATCTATATTTCCGTGTAACCCGATACAAAGGACTAAAGTATCCCATACACTGTCGGTCAAATTTGTGATGTCGCGCGAGTGCCCATTAACTAAACAGACAAAATAGTGTATCGAACGAAGTCGAACGTTTACGGATATTATGAACTTTTGAGCCAAATGTGAAGTAAAATGATTTGTCGTAATAATAACTGAGTTAGGCAGTTCATAATTAACATTGCCTTGAGAAAAGCGCGAGATCCCAATTATGAAGACAAAAATGGAGCAAGGAAATAGTTACAGAAGGCAGCGAGAAGCGGAAAAGCGTTTTTTTTATAGTAGAAGCAGTCTAAGAAGGATGACCAAATCAGTGGAGGAGTTGAGCATATTGGAAACAGAAGAAGAAACCTCAGACTGAAGAAAAAGAGGACATTGTGTTAAGAAATATAGATTGAATATAGAGATGAATCATACTCTGTTTAGACACAATACCAATATATGTATGTGGAAGGTTCGATTGGGAGATAATCTCCGCCAATCTCAGTTAGGTTACGCCACTGGTTCGAGAAGACGTTCGTGTTAAGACAATTATAAGTTCGGTGAAGTGCGACATGGGTGTATCAAATTTCCATTTGTGATAGACAAATACCTCGAATGGACATCGACTGAGCAGTGCCGTGCATATATCCCTCGAACTGATCGATAATAATGGACGATAAAATAAATGTTCGAAAACCCATTCTGACGAAAAACCATGGGTTTTTTTTAATATTGGGTTGCTATTAGAAGGTGGTTTACTAAAGGTTATTTCTATAATATGGTTTTACATAGTAGGAAACGAGAAGGAACGAGACACTACCAAGGAAGTGCGTGAAATTTTATGTGAAAGTCAATTGCGAAAAAGTGTTGGTGTAAGATGAACACCTTTGTGGTTTCTGTATTGGTTTTGTAGAATATTGTATTAGTATATTTATGGGTAATGATAATCTGTTCATAGTTTAAATTGCATGATTTTGTTTTGAGTTTGGCGCTGAAGGAACATACCACTGTAGTTTGCAAAAAATAGTAATGTGTAGTAATGTGTTTTTAATTGTTATTTTAGCATTTTGATTTTTTTTGTATATGTGTGTTGAGAGGAAAAGTATTGGCTCTGTAATGCCAAGACTTTTTCATTGGGGAGAGTGATGTAATACCTGGGAATATAAATATTATCCGCAGGTTGAGAAAACAGAATTTCGAAACATTTAAGTTTAGACTCGAGTTTAGAAGCCAGATGGCCCCATACATAGAACCTATTTCGTGTAACTTGATCCTGGGGTAAACAAATGGGTTCGTTATTGTGCGACCCGTCGAACTGTTTACAGTACGGCCATATATTTTATGTTCTGTGGTCGATACTTTGGTTTCAGCATATTTTGAAGGACCGATAATTAATAGGGTGATAATGTGCAGTTTTTTCGTGTTAAGTGGCCATGGGAACGCTTGGTTCCCAAGGAAGAAAATAGTTGATGTGGCGTTTTTCTATTGGGTAGGTCAAAGTCCAAATTGTCGAGAAAAGGGGAAATTTTCGAAGAAGGGGGACGCTACAGAGCTTAGAAGGTTTTTGAAAAAGGTTCTAAGAGTGAG
Organism: Propylea japonica; assembly: GCA_013421045.1. Lineage (NCBI taxonomy): Eukaryota > Metazoa > Arthropoda > Insecta > Coleoptera > Coccinellidae > Propylea > Propylea japonica. The sequence continues at coordinate 44,441,481 of CM024248.1, read as the reverse complement.
TGATCGTTTAGCGGTACTCGGTTAAGGTTCCTCAGGGAGGAAGTCTTCGGTCAAGAGTTACGGTTAGGGGGCTCGTTGGAGGAGTCAGTTTTAGGTCAGTCAGTGACGGTTAGGAGGCTCATTGGAAGAGTCTCAGGGAGTTGTGGTCAGAGTTTGGGGTTTAGAGTCACGTCGGAAAAATCGGTGGTACTTGGGCGTTCGAGGAAAACGTCGAGCGGAGGCTTAGTTAAATTCGCGAATTGTGGTGTTCGGGAGTGTAAAAGCAGAGCATACGTTTGTGTTTGTTCCCAGGTCAATAAAAAATAGGACGGGAAAAGGTAGGACTGTCCCATATTGAACACTAGGTGTATTCCCAGGTAGAACGGCGAGTCTCCCATTTGTTAGCTTTAGTTCTTTTCCAAGATTCATAACTGATAACAGTTTATTTTTCTTTTGGTGATTGTTCAGAACAGAGTCTTCTTCAATAGATTAGTTGTATATATTTATATGAGTGTTTTTTTTTATGTTTCCTAACTCCTCAGAAAAAGTTAACAGTAAGACTCCCTCTTCGTGCAGGGAGCACGGATCAACGTTTTCTTTCTGGCCTTAGGGTAGAAAAGAGAATTCCAATTATTTCAATTAGAAAAGTACATAGGTCGACTTGTACACCAGATCTCAGGGAAAACCCCAGTAGAAAAAAAACCCTATCTTGCAGTTCCACAACAAAATAGCACTCAAAAACTATCCGAATATTGAAGGATTTCTTCTTTATTTAGTCCAACCGATAACAAGAAAAAGGAACAGAAAAATAAAATGATTGAAACTCTATTAAATCGAATTGAAATTAATAACCCCAATTCAAAAACGACTCTGTAACTTCATGTATAGCCCTTTATCCATCCTGATATTTAAATATTGGACAGTTATTTATTAGATGTTCCATAGTCTCTCTGCTTCTCCGCATTCGAATAAGTCTTCTAGAGTCATCGTTGTTTGTACTTCATTCGAGCTCATCATCGAGCAATCGAAATTATGGATGATGTGTGCAGAAATTTCAGGATTCAAGGATCTTTGTATCGCCTTTGTCAGACTTGCTGATGAACCGATGAAATTAACGAACGCCTCTGATGAAGTTGCATAAGTTCAGAATTTTTCGATATTTATGGACCAAGAAGAATAAAAGTTCAGGTTCTAGAGGCTTTTGTTGAACTCAATGAACATCGTAGAAAATGTTTGCCCTCCTATAAACTCTCTACTGACATGAAAATGTTTTTATGTGTGGATTCTTCACTAACTCATCACTTCAATATATGTATACAATGTGTTTGGTCATGACTTAGCGATAATTAAAGAGCATCAAAATACCTAATTTTATCGACAAAACAACCAAATTTGGAATTTACCCCCTAAGTTTTGGAGTAGCCCCCATTTTAAATTTACCTACTTTTTATTTTCGTTGACCCTTCCAAATAACATCGATTTTTCTGTACATAAAGGTCCTACAGATGTGAAAAAATGTTTTTGAAAGATGATACCTTTCATCGGAGTATTACAATATGAAGATATTAAACTTGAAAACGCAAAAAAGAATTCTTTAAAAATTACTGATTTTCTTAGTAAATCCGCGATAGTACAAGAACTAGCACATTGAAGTACATATATTTATTTTCAATGATTTAACACGCAAGGATATAAGCTACAAAACAACACTCACATCATTTCTGTAATTTTACATAATTTGAGAGTTATTGCTGCTCGAACTGCCTGTCTACAGAGTAGAGGCGGTCATTTTGAGCAATTTTTATGATTAATTCTATTGTTTGATCATTTAAGATTATCGAAAGTACAGTACTTAGGTTTTTTGTTTTAATAAATTTTCATAAGGGTCATGTTCGCACAGCAATAACTCTCTAAATATGTAACTTACAGAAATTATGTTGGTATCGTTTTTTATCTGATATCCTTGCGTGTTAGTTCAGTTAGAAAAAATTATTATACTTCAATGTGCTAGTTTTTGTACTATTGGAAATTCACTAAGAAAATCAGTACATTTCAAACTAAAATTTTTTTGAAGAAATTTTTTATAACATTTTTATGTCAAATGTTTTCATATTGTTCCACTTCAATAAAAGGTGGTAGTCTCACCTTTCAAAAACATCTTTTTCACATCTGTAAGACCTACCTATATCTCCAAAGATAGGTATCGATATTATTTGGAAGGGTCAACTAAAATAAAAAGTAAATTTAAAAAGGGAGCTTCTCCAAAACTGAGGGGGTAAACTCCCCAATATGGGTGTTTTTGTCGACTATTTCCCTCGTCGTAATTTGCACCAATCAGAAACGCGCAATTTTGAATTACAAATGGTTTCTAGGTGAAAAAACTGTTTGGCAGGACCTGTCAGCAGTTTAATCGCGTTTACCCGCGGCAAAACTTGACAGTTGTTGTCACTCAGGAAATAGGTAGTCTTGTCAAATACCATTCGGGCATCTAATTTTTCCTGTGAAAAAATCGAAAAAACACACTGCAAAGTAATATTTTTTGACAAAAAGCATTCGTGCAGGTGTAAAAATCCTCGTCTTCGACTCGGATTTTTGTTGCCGCCAGCACTCATGCTTCTTGTCAAAATATTACTTAGGAACGATTAATTAGGTATATTTGATGCCCTTAAATTATCGCTAAGTCATGACCAAACACACCGTAGGTATATAAATATTCTTTTGAAATCAAGAGCTACATATTACAATACACAATACATTGAACAAAAACAAAAATCCCTAACTGAGATTAGTGCAAAAACGGCTACCATTAAAAGAAGAAAATTTGTTATTTATGGCCCATTTTAATGCTCAATTTCTGCTATTTAATGTCCAATCCTAGAAATTTTATTATGTCAAATGTAAGTCTTGTGCAAAATGAGAATGTATTTCAATCAAGAATTCATACACAATTCATATTGAGATCGTAGGAAAAATCTTGTAATCAACTCGGTTATTAATCGAGCGACTAATGGTCTCGAACTATTAACGCGTGAGCGGATGTAAAATTATTATTGCAAGGTTGAATTATTCAGTTTTCATCATCCCTAAAATTATTGGTACATTAAAAATCAAGTCACGCCTCAATAATAAAGATCAAACATTGAATTAAACAGATGTATACAGAAGTCTAATAAGAAATAATCAAGATTTTCTTTCGAATGAATGATTTTTATGAGTAATTCAATATCGCTGGAATCCTTAGAAGAATTCCCGAGACTAATTTATTTCCCCCAAGTTGATTTAGCGATTTCTGTTGTCTTTTCTCGTTCCCCTAATTAGATTCCACTTGGAAGCACCTCTGATTGACGTTTAACAACTATGGTTTCAGAAGCTAAAGGCTGAAATATTAATAGCCTAGGCCCTAGGGGAAGAATACCTATCAAATTTAGGGATGAAATTAATCTTCTTTCTCCTGTTATCATGTTTAAAATATTAATTTGGATTTAAGTGTAGAAAAAATTAAAATTTATCTTGTAGAACTATTGATCTTTTAAATCGAATAAGCTTCAGTTTCGGATATGACTTTTCATTCAAATCAATTTTTTGAGGCCTAAGAACAGGGTGTAGTCGCTGGTATATCATCTGGAAATTGGTCTATGCGAACCATTTTTGAGTACATAAATAAATGGTTTTCCAATGAGAGGTGTTATTTTGAATAGATCGCTATTTCGGTAGATGTCCCGTTTGAAGATGTCATTTTTTGACATTTAACAAGTAGAAAACTACGCCATTAATAAAAATGGAACTATACACGCTTCAAGAACGCATGGAAATCATTAAGATTCACTATAAAATGGTGAAAATTTGACAGAGACGGTTCGTAAATCTCGAACATTTTTGGGTCGTTGTGAAGCACCTTGTCGGACCGCAATAAAGAAATTGTTGGAAAATTCGAGCTGTGGGGACAAGTTAATGTGAAGAATAAAACTCGTGTAAGTCGCTCAAGTTGTAGCTGAAAGTGTTGAGAAAGCCAGGTTTCTGCATTCCTCGTCTTTCTTTGGAATTAAGCATTCCACAAACGTCATTACACCGTATTTGCATAAAGACTTAAGGCTTATAAAGTTCAGTTAACACAAGAACTAAAGCCGGCCGATCATCAATAATCTTTGCTAATTGGGTCATTGAAATGCATGAAAATGATCCGGAATTCCTTCGAAAAATCATCTTGAGTGATGGGGCCCATTTCCACCTCGGTGGCTTCGAAAACAAGCAAAATTGTAGCATCTGGGGCTCGGACAACCCAAGAGTTATTGTTGAAAAGCCTCACTTTCCTCAACGCGTGACTGTTTGGTGCGGTTTATGGTCCGGCGGAGTCAGTGGACCTTACTTTTTCGAAAATGAGGCTGGAGCAACAGTTACGGTGAATGGATTGCGCTATCGAGAGATGATTAATGATTTTTTATGGCCAAAATTCGATAGTATTGATCTGGACAACGTTTACTTTCAACAAGACTGCGCTACGTGCTACACAAGCAACGAAACCCATTGATTTTTTGCGTTAAAAGCTTCCGTGTTATCTCCATAAGAGGTGATCACAATTGGCCACCGAGATCTTGTGATTTAACACCTTGAGAATGAGAGTTCTTCATTTGGGCCACGTGAAAGAGAAGGTAAGGTCTACGCCAATAGACCAGCGTCGATTCAAGACTTCAAGGATGGAATTCGTGAGGCTTTCACAAGGACATTGGGCAGCCACTTTGCATTTGGTTATTTAAAATTTCATTGAAAGGATATGGTCCTGTAAGCGTGGTCGTGGTGGTCATTTGCCTGATGTTATTTTCCACTATTAACGGCATATCTTCTTCTTTATAATGAAATAAACATCCTATCATTTATTTTGAAAAATGGCATTTTTCTTTGAAAAGCAAAATAACACATCTTATTATCTTATTATTTACTTCAACGTCGAAGCATATTTGCCGGAATTCCTATACCTAACATAGAAGTTATGCCGCCGAATCGGCCGAATAAAAATTAATCACTTGCGATACCATTTTAATGTTCCATCTGTTTCCACCTCTCATTATATTATTCATGAATTAATTCAGATCCACATACCAATCCAGATATTCCGAGATAACAGGTATCGATTGATGCTAGCTTCCGAAAACGACACCAGAGCGCACCACTTGTCGGGTGAACAAGAAAAGCCGGTAATTACTTGCAGAAGTGAAATAAGCGATCGTGGGAGCAGAAACGTTGTTTGGAGGCGAGCTCAGAACCAGTTTTCTGGTCATGGAGAAAAATATGGGGGAAGGCGTTCCATTAGTCAAATTGAATCGACGTCCGCCTACAACCTTTCGAAGGCGTCCTCTGGATCGTTACCGCCTCCTGGTGTAGATTGTCCCGCGGGAGATCTGATGTGAAATTGATCATTTTTGAAATTTTGATTTTTTTTGGGAAATTTGAGGTACAGAGGGTATCATACTGAGCTCAGTTGTCTATGTTTTTGCTCGTTTTCCATTTCTATTTTGTTGGTGTATTATTAGAGAAACTGATGGTAATATTTCGCACAAATGTGGGTAATTTTCTTTTTCAAACCAAAAATTGTGAAATATACAGAGAAACTTCCCTATAGCGAATGTCTGTATAACGAATTTCGTACAAGACATTGCACATTCCATGTTGAAAACACCCTCTAAAACGAAGTAAATTCCCTCTATAACGAAATATTCGAAGAATATCACTCTTTGAATGGGTATAAGGGAGGGTTTTTTTTTCGAAATTTTTCCGGACGTACGTAATAATCATTACGGCGCCGGCGGGCAAAGAGATCCTTCTAAAAACAGTTTCAAATACACCCATGGCTGTTTGGTTTCAATCTAACCATTCGGCTAGTGTGAAAGTTGTGCGAAAATGTCTAAAAGGAAGTGCTTAAATTTGAATGATAAACTTGAATTTATTAGTAAAGTCAACCGCGACATTGCCGACTATAGAAACAAATTTTCTGTATAACGAAATTTCTTTATAACAATTTTTTTGCGGATTTAGCGCTCTCGTTATAGGGAAGTTCCACTGTACTTGATTAACAGCATAATCGTTTAATATTGAGTTGTAGATACAGGGTGGGGCAGAAAAACCTATCCGATTTCAAAACGTTATAAAATTAAAACCACTCAGCTTGTCAAAAAATTTTTTTTATTAACATATCGCAAATTTTATGCCATTTTTAAATTTAAGCTTTGAAAAGCACATCACTCAAATGTCGTCCTTGGGAGCGGATACACTTATTTAGGCGCTCGCGGTAGCTTTCCATGACTTTCACCGTCATTTCCACAGGAATTTCTTCAATTGCCCGAGCAATTTCCCTTCGTAAAGCAAGAAGGGTCCTTGGTCGATGCTGGTAAACCTTCGATTTGAGGTAACCCCAAAGGAAGAAGTCACATGGAGTGAGATCCGGTGAGCGCGGCGGCCAGCCAACATCACCTCTCAGAGAAATAAGGCGACCGGAAACAGTTTCCTGAGAATGTCCATTGATCGTCGCGATGTGTGGGCGGTTGCACCATCCTGTTGAAACCACACATTTTCCACGCCATTTTCTTCCATTTTGGGTCTAAGAAAATTTTCCAGCATGAAACAATAACGCTCGCTGTTGACCGTTACGGTTTGCCCATTTTCTTCTTCAAAAGTAGGGCCCCCCCACGCCTAGTCGGGAAAGAGCACACCACACAGTCACTTTTGGGCTATGGAGGGGTTCCTGATGGATTTCCCGAGGATTTTCGTCACTCCAATATCGAAAATTCTGCCTGTTTACGGCGCCACAAAGGTGAAAATGGGCTTCGTCCGTGAAGAGCACAACATCGTCGTTTGGCAGTTCTCGGAGATCGCGACACAGGTTCGTACGGGTTTCAAAATCCCTTTCACTTAATTTCTGTGCAACAACCATTTTGTAGGGATGCATTTTGAGGTCCCGGTGCAAAATTCGCCGAATACTGCGGTTGGAAATCGCCAAAGCGAGCGAATGTTTTCGCGCCGAACGACGCGGGGAACGTTCAATCGCGGCTCTCATATTGGCCACGTTTTCAGGTCCTGTTGCTGTCCTGGGACGTCCAGGCGACTTCTTTTTCAATGCTGAACTCGTCTAAAGTTGATTCTCATTAGACGTGCAAGGAACCGAATCGGCAACGGCAAGGCACGTGCTCGGCACGAGCAAGATTTCTTGAGGGTATTCACACTGCTATATGCTTGCCGTGGGTTAAGTAGGTTTCAGCTTTGTGAAAAATGAAATGTTCTCTACTTCTACGTTAATAAAAATTGCCCTGTTTTAGATGAAGAAGAGCTTGAAATGAACAATAATTCAAGAAAGAGAAAAGGCGTTATTGGGTACATAAAATGCTAAAAAAACGAAACGAATGAAGAAGGAGAATTTGCAACGTTGCACCCGGAACTTTTAGATGACCAGACAAAATGTTTTTCATATTATCGAATGTCTAGGGATGAGTTTGACTTCATTTTCTCTAACTTATTCGATAAGGATTTCATCTTCTTCGAATGAAAAAGTATCCTTCTTCTGATGAGACGACATATTCGCTCTTGTCACCACAACACTCCCAAAATCCTAGGAACGCAAATGCTACCAAGCCGGTAACGTATTTCACACTGTCGGAACGTGCACGGAACGTGCTCGGCAAATATTGTTGAGAAGAATGTTTTACGGTACAAATTTGTTTGTTTATGTTTGATGCGAGGTTAGGTTTGGTCACAGATCATTCTAAGTCTTCTGTGCTGGGTAATGTCATTTCGTAATTCGATGGCCCTTGGTGTTCGGTCAGAATTCTGACAGAAACCATGTTACGATGTTGTTTGTTTATGTTTAATGAAAGGTTAGATTTGGGTCACAGAGCATTCTCGTTTTCTGTGGGGGTAATGTCATTTCGTTATTCGATGGTTCTTAGTGTTCGGTCAAATTCTGACAGAAACCGGAAAAAGGAAAGAAATTAAGGTTATAGAAATCTAATGTGTGGTATGTGCTCACGGATTTTTCTCAACTAAATTTATGATATTTGAAATCATCCTGGGAGGATTAAAGTTGGAAAACCGTTTAAAAGTGTTGCTGAAAATAGTTAGTGGATTAGTTTGCAGTAACACTCTCGAAAGAGGATTTTGTGCACATTACCTCGAGGTGGGTCTTGAGATTCTTCACCATACGATTTATCAAACACCTAGGTGATCTTAAAACATCGATCACGTGGAATAAACCCCATAATTCAGGGGTTTTAGGATTGGTTCTAGAAGTCTAGAAGTTTGTAGAAGAATTAGTTCTGAATAATTACCGAAGATTAATACTGGCCAATTGGGGGACAGTTTGTGGAAGGGTATACGAGACAGCCAACGTATACCAACTTCGTTGGAGAGGATTGTAGAGGAGGAAGTCGTGAAACTCACGGACAATTGTTGTGAGTCGGAGTGAGGGCGTATGCGAGACAGCCAACGCATACCATTCCTTGGAGGAAGTTGTGTTTGGAGCGTCAGACGTTGAGAGAAGGAAGAGGGGTGTACGGGACAGCCAGCGTACACCAAACGCTCTTGGGAGAAGTGAAGGAGTAGACAGGTTTTTAAAATAAGAAACTTGAACATTATATGATTAATTTGAAAGATATTTAATTAATTACTTAATCATAACTTTGAAAATAAAATAATCTATAGTTTTGTTCGGTGGAAATTGGACGTTTTGTTCTGGTTATAAATTGAAGTATTTTGTGTTGCCATACGTGCTGCGCCCGAGCTCGAGCGACGCGTCTCTCACTCTCTTTTCATCGTACCTCGTTCAATTTCAGCTATCGTTTTGCAAGTAATTTGTCAACCCAGAAATCTTTTGCTACCATATCCTGTTGACAGTATCTTACATCATCTGATCTTTGACTGTATATGTATATCTAAAGCGTTATTATACGTCTACTGAAATTAACTAGCTTTCTTTGGTGTTAGTCCTTTTGGTAAGTTTGGGGACACCCAACCTGAGGGTTTATCCGTGGCAAATTTACCTGGCGCCCATAAAATTTATTTATCAGTATAATTGAGAACCCCACCCATCTCCACTGTAGCTGGACACGGGAACCCTGCCGATAGCAGTAGATAGTAAATACATTACCAAAATTTGATTGTATATCAAACGTAGATATTTTTAGGTAATAAGAACCCCGCGGTCAAAGCCGTCGCTTGCCGAGCCGTTGCCGGTATAATGTGAATTTAACCACACAAAACCATATGATCAATGGAAAAGATATTTTGCCGATCCGGTGCCTTGCCTGTGCCGAGCAGTTGCTTGCACGAAAGTGAGAATCGGCCTTAAAATTTGACACCCACACTTTAATCGTAGCGTGATGTGGAACAGGATCATGACGCCCGAGTCCGAAATGAATTCGAAAAGCACGTTGTGTAGCAATTATCGAACCGCCGCATTCGATAACCGCTCAATAACAAAAGCACGATGTTCACCAGACCAAGGCATGTTGACTACTGACAAATGGCATAAACCAGCTTTCTAACGGTTTTTTACCCCACTACTCTACCTGCTCTCTCTCTCTCTTCTGAGAAAAAGGGATTTGAAATCGGATAGGTTTTTCTGCCCCACCCTGTATTAATAATGAAAAAAAAAGTGTTTTTTCCTACATCACAAAGTAATTTTCTAGTTTGTGGTGCAAAGGTGACTTCTTCCTCTTTGTTTTTTTCAACTTTTGTTAGATCAATTGCTCAAACATATTTTCCCATGAAAAGAAGCCAGTATCAATACATAAAAAGCAGACACAGAGTTTTTTTTGAGGCTTTCATCTCTGTGCGTTTGTATCATGCAGAATTTATGGTGCCCTGTTTACTTCTCCTCGCTCATACTTTCTTCATTATTTGCCATTTAACAAAATGCTTGATGCCCCTTCTCGAGTTTCAGAAAAAGCATTAAAATACATATGAAAAATTTTCCTTCGCCAATCTCCCAATATACAGGGTGAATCATGTTGAACTGTACATACTTCACACAGAGATAGAGGACACTTTGCTGGTTTCAAAAAGACCCCACATGAAAGGTCTTAAACGATTCGTTTGAATTATACAGGGTGATTTCCAGTTTTGGGTCATATTTTCAAATGCTCTATTGGACGAACGAATAATCACAAATTCATCAAATTTGGTACGTAGGAGGACTGTATCATTTCGATATAGCTGAGTTAACAGATATCAGTTTCCAGGACCGGACTCTATTTTTCTGTATATTATCGGAATTTATGAAAAAAAACACCCTGTAGATGAAAAAATCAATAAACGTGTCATGACAGTTCAAACTACACTAAAAAACTCTACAATGAAGAGTAATAAAATCACGTGGCACACCTACAAATTTAGAGAAAAAAATATTGAATATGCGTAGTCGGAGATAAATTTTTTGGACGGGCCTAATTCACATGGAAAACCATACCCAAATGTATCGAAAGTTGAAGACAGGAGAATATTATCAGTTTAAATCCTCTCGATATTCAAATATTCCAATATTCAGGTAATTTCTGTCAGTTTCCAGAACCGGACTCTATTTTTCTGATATTATCGGAATTTATAAAGAAAATCACCCTGTAGATGAAAAAGTAATAAACCTGTCATGGCAGTTCAAACTACACTAAATACTCTTCAATAAGAGTAATAAAATCACGTGGCACACCTACAGATTCGGAGAAAAAAAATGAATATGGGTACTCGGAGATAATTTTTTTTTGTACGGCCTAATTCACAAAAAAAACATACCCAAATGTATCAAATGTTTAATATAAATGGTGAGAATGAGATCTTATACGCATTCAAGTATTCCAATATTCAGGGACGGACTCCCATTTTAGATTGGGTTTTTCAATAGATGATAGGTCGAAAGATTCGCCCTGAATTAGAACACCCCAAAAACTATTACGGGAGACCGAACAACATTAAATAACCTACAATCCAGGGATTATGGAATACTTTCATGGGGAGTGGATATAACCTGATAAATTCGACTTTTCATGCATTTCGGTATAGTTCTTCTACTAAACTTCAGTCGCCCAAAAAAATTATCTCTGAGTACGATTATTAAATTTTTTTCTTAAATCTATTTGTGTGTCTCGCCATTTCATGAAAATTTCTTGTAGGTTATTTATGTTGTTCGGTCTCCCGTAATATTTTTTTGTGTGTTCCAAATTCAGGGCGAATCTTTCGACCTATCATCTATTGAAAAACCCAATCTGAAATGGGAGTCCGTCCCTGAATATTGGAATACTTGAATGCGTAGAAGATCTTAACCATTTATATTCAACTTTTGATACATTTAGGTATGTTTTTTTTTGTGAATTAGGCCGCACAAAAAAAATTATCTCCGAGTATCCATATTCCATTTTTTTTCTCTGAATCTGTACGTGTGCCACGTGATTTTATTACTCTGTATTGAACTGCCATGACAGGTTTATTTACTTTTCATCTACAGGGTGATTTTCTTTATAAATTCCGATAATATCAGAAAAATGGAGTCCGGTCCTGGAAACTGACGAAAATTACCTGAATATTGGAATATTTGAATATCGAGAGGATTTAAACTGATAATATTCTCCTGTCTTCAACTTTCGATACATTTGGGTATGGTTTTCCATGTGAATTAGGCCCGTCCAAAAATTTATCTCCGACTACGCATATTCAATTTTTTTTTCTCTAAATTTGTAGGTGTGCCACGTGATTTTATTACTCTTCATTGTAGAATTTTTAGTGTAGTTTGAACTGTCATGACAGGTTTATTGACTTTTTCATCTACAGGGTGTTTTTTTTTCATAAATTCCGATAATATCAGAAAGATAGAGTCCGGTCCTGGAAACTGATAATCTGTTAACTCAGCTATATCGAATTGATACAGTCCTCCTACGTACTAAATTTGATGAATTTTGATTATTCGTTCGTCCAATAGAGCATTTTGAAAATATGACCCAAAACTGAAATCACCCTGTTTCAATTTCATTTCTCGAAATTCACAACATATCAGCGCATGCACTTGACCCCACCTTCAGTCAGGTGCAGGCGCTGAAAGTTAATAAGACAGACACAATAAGAAAATCATCGAGTGAATATCCACACATTTTTACGTATCATAATTATCATATCTTCATTTTACGACAATATCGAGACAAGATCTCACAAAATTTCACCTCTATCCAGCATATATTTGTACCACAGCTGTATGCAATTATTTACAATAAAATTGTAAAAACCTAACGCTCTTTATGTACGGAAGTGAAAAACCGTAACATAAAATTTGGTGCCGAAACCCGGAAATTTCTTCAACAACCCTACTATTGAAGTTATTCGAAGCCCTCTCCTGTGATCCAAGGGACGCAAGAATTCTCAATCCAGTCAACGCAGATTATTCACGATCCAGTTTTCATTTTATGGAAAAATTTTCGCCATTGTCAACGCAGTTTCCTTATCTTCAAGGCCCACATCTGTCGAATCTTCGAGTGCTGCCGTCCCCTTATCGAGATAACCTCGCAAGAACAACAGGTTTGATTGTTTTGATTTCATTCCATCGAATGAAAATCTGAATTTAATAAACATTGTGTTTGATTTTATTTTGATAATTTTGATTCGATATTTTTCAATAACTGTTTTTCAATAATACTCAATCGCAATTCATTTAATTGTATCACTTCTTCAGTTTATATTCATGACAGTTACGTTTTCCTTGAATTTTTTCTATATTTTTGATAGTAAGAATATCTGAACTACACTGCTCACAACATTTAAAAGACTAATTCACTTCATCATTATCAAGTTTTCAAACTTTTATATTTTCTCCAATTTAGTATTAGGTACTGTTAATAATATTTTTATCATTTTTACTAAAAATGGAAGCTCTCACTAAGCAAAGAACGGCACAAAAAAATGTTTCACTAGATTAGAGACATTTATTGCAAAAAATATAGTAAAGACGTATATGATGTTAAGGATATATATTACGTCGTGATTGGTTAGTGAAGGCTTTTAACTCCTATAATGGAGTTCAGGATGAAATTGAATATCTAACATCGAAACATCCAGAGGATTATAAGGATTGTGAGGATAGAGAGGAAATGGAACAGAGATATTGTCATTTACTATCGGAAATAGATAATATTGTGGAAAATTCAATTCATCTAAAAGACAGCTCAATCTAGGTTGTTCAAATATTGCAGAGACTAAGATTTCGGTTAAATTGCCAGAATTGAATATTCCTATATTTTCAGGGAATATATCAGAATGGATGTCTTTTTCAGAGCTGTTCTCAACATTAATAGTAGAAAATAAGTCCCTTGGGGATATTCAGAAGTTTATTTATCTGAAGTCATTTTTGCGAGAAGAACCTCTAAATTAATTAATAACTTACAATTAACTGGTGAAAATTTTAGATCTGCATTGAATACACTGAAAGTCGTTATGAGAACAAGCTTCTGATTGTAAATTCTCATCTCAGGTACTCGTTAGAAACTCCCACTCTGTCGAAATTCTCAGTAAATCAGTAAAGAGAATTCACTACTAAAATTAAACAACACATGGAATCATTGAAAAATCTTGGAATTCCCATTGATCAATGGGACTTAATTCTAATTTTCATTTTCTCCCAGAAATTAGATTTTAATACTAGAAAAGCTTTCGAAATGGAAAGAAATGAAAATAACTACCCACGTTAAAAGAGTTCTTCTTCACTTTCTAGAAAAACGCTGCGTAATTTTTGAAAACTTAAACTCTCCATCTCCAAATATAAACAAAACTAAACCCACTAAATATTCTCATCACGCTAGAGTGAACCCTCAGAATAACGTTAATTCCGATAAGCTTTGTATCTACTGTAACCTCAAAAACCACACTATATATAAATGTATGAATTCAAAAACTTACCCTGAATAGGCGAATTCAAATAGTTAAGGAGCGGATTTTATGTTTTAATTGCTTGGGTTCTAAACACTCTATTGCAGATTGTATGTCACGTGGATGCTCAATTTGCGGAAAAAATCATCACACACTTTTACACAATTTTAATTCAAACACTTCTTACAATACACAGAAAAACTTTCAAGAAAATCAAAATTCGTTGAAGGTTCAACATCCCATATTAATAATAATTTCTCAGCTCCTGGCAATTCTCAGCGTGATCAATCAGCACATGAAAATGCTGCTTTGAATACATCTTCACAAAAGAATGCACATATTCTTTTAGCCACAGTTGATATCAAAGTATTTTCGGACACAGGAGAATTTGTTAAAACCAAGGCTCTTTTAGATCCAGGCAGTCAGAGTTCATTCATTACAGAAAATTGTGTCAAAAAACTGAATCTTCAAACTTTTCAGCGCAATATACAAGTTGCAGGTATTTCCAACAGTAGTACACATATAAATAAAATCACAAAGGTCACTTTCACTGATCAGTCGAATCTCTCTAATTTCGTTGTTGACTGCTATGTTTTGAATGAGATAACTTGTAAGTTACCTCAAATTAAATTGAATTGCAATAAACTAAATATACCACCACGAATATAAAGTTGGCAGATCCAACGTTTTTCGAGCCCTCAACTATTGATATATTACTCGGTTGCGATGTGTATTACAGTTTGATTTGCCCTGATATCATAAGATTAGGAAAAAATGCTCCCATATTACAAAAGACATGTTTAGGTTGGATAATAATGGGTCCAATTGCAACCTCCTTTCATAACCAATTAGATGAAAAAAACATACATGCTTATCATTTGGCATTGACTGACTCAAACTTAGATGAAACACTGCGTAAATTCTGGTTGATTGAGGAGGTTGATTCGGCGGAGAATCATTTATCTCCGGATGATGAATTGGCCGAAGAAATATTCAAAAAACCACTATACGTTTGGAAAGTGGACATTTTCAAGTCGATTTACCACTCAAAACAGACGAATCTTTTCTTGGTGATTCATTTACTTAGCTAAGCGTCGTTTTCAAACTTTAGAAACTAGATTTGCAAAAGACAAAAAACTGTTCGAACTCTATAGTAATTTTATTGACGAATATGTTGAGTTGAATCATGCAAGATACGTGCCGATACAAATCGTCGTGAGTTAAATAGCTATAAATATTTTTGCCCCATCATTGTATTCTGAAACAGAAAAATGATGATATTTCAATCAGAGTTGTATTTGACGGTTCTATGAAAACTAATTCAGGACTTTCGCTCAACGACATGATGTTGAAAGGTTATCAAGTCCAACCTGATTTATTTGATATCCTATGTCGTTTCAGAACCTTTATTTACGTCTTTACCACAGATATTTCAAAAATGTTTAGAAATATAAGAATTAACCCTAATCAAACGCACCTACAAAATATACTTTGGCGAAAAAATCCATCAGATGATCTAAAATGCATTGAACTCACTACCGTTACCTACGGAACTAGATCCGCACCGTTTCTAGCAACTCGTACCCTTAAAGAACTAGCCCTCAAAAATAAGGATAAATTTCCCCTAGCTTATCGCTGCATAGAAGAACAATGTTACATCGACGATTTCATATGTGGTAGTAATTCAGTAGATACATTAAATGACATGTTTGTTCAATTGGAATCCTTGTGTGGTTCTGCTCACTTCTCACTACATAAATGGAAATCAAATTCCCCTGAATTCATTAAATTTTTCAATAATAGACAAACGGACAAGGATGAAATTATCACATTAAAATGTCAAAAAACCCTGATAAGGTATTAGGCTTAATGTGGAACCCATATAATGATGAGTTTTTAATAAAATCCCTGAATTCAATGAAAATAATATTCTTGTGACTAAGCGCGATGTTTTCGATAATTGCTCAAATTTTTGACCCTTTAGGTTTGATATCCCCTGTAATAATCAGATTTAAAATATTTCTTCAAAAAATTTGGATTTCGAATGTTGATTGGAATGATAATATAGAATCTGACTTGTTGGTTGAATGGACGACTTATTTGTCTGAAATTTCTAGATTGCAATCATTGCGAATTCCACGGTTGCTCTATCATACAAACGATGTTATTGAATATGAGTTGATAGGTTTTGTGATGCTAGTATCAGGGCATATGGTTGCTGTATATATCTTAGAGCAACCTATTCACCAGAAATATCTCCACACGGTTAATTTGCGCGAAATCTAAAGTAGCTCCTATTAAGACGATCTCACTTCCTAAGCTTGAATTGAATGCCGCTGTTTTATTATCAAAACTAGTAAAGAAAATTGTTGAAATTTATAACTCTCTGAATATTCTTAAATTTATCTTTTCTCAGACTCAGAAATATCACTTTCTTGGATAGGCTCACATCCTTCAGATGGTCAGTTTTGTAGCCAATCGTGTTGCAATTATTCAGGATTTAACCTCAAAATATCAGTGGTCTCACGTTCGGTCAAAGCTCAATCCGCGGATTATGTTTCTCGCGGTTTATCACCCTCTCAAATGATAGATTGTTCATTATGGTGGAATGGACCTAAGTTCATTTCAGATCCTTCTATCGATTTAAATAAATTAATATTTATTGGCCAACTAAATGATGTACCTGAAAAAGAAAGGTAGCCCTAGTCGATTTGATAATCAACCCCCGATAAATTGAATCGTTATCGAAAGGTTTCTCGACTTTCACTAAGTTCCATCGCTCAATCACCTATTGTTTACGATTCTCAAATAACTGTAGGTCAAAGGAAAAAACGTCAGGAGAACTTAAAGTCGATGAACTTCAAAATACACTCAATCGTATGTTGAAGTCGTTACAGAAAAGCTATTTTCAGAGATAATTTCAAGTCTAACATGTAAATCGGAAATCAATAATAAACAGATATTGAAACTCACTCCTTTTCTAGATAATGATGGCATTTTGCGTGTTGGTGGACGCTTGTCTTGTCAGATCTGCCATTTGAACAGAAGCATCCTGTATTACTTCCATCCAACAGTCACTTTGTTAGATTGATGCTAATTCTCGAACACAAAAAACTATTACACGCTGGACCCCAAACTGTTTTATCTAATTTTCGATTAAGATTTTGGCCACTGAATGGATTAAAAGAGATAAAAAAATAATAAATAAATTATCACATGTTATAAGTTGAGATCTAAAAATGCGCAATAAATAATGGCTGATTTGCCGAAAGTTCGAATTTCCACAGCCAGAGTATTTTCAAATGTTGGTTTAGATTACGCCGGCCCTATAATGATTAAATCCTCTAATTTAAGAAAGGCCCCGCTGCAGAAAAGTTATGTTTGCATATTTGTTTGTATGGTAGTAAAAGCAGTGCATATTGAACTTGTGAGTGACCTTTCCACCGATGCCTTTCTAGCAGCTCTCAAAAGATTCATTTCAAGGAGAGGTAATCCTTCATACATATACCGATTTGGATTCACATCGAACACATACGATATACAATGCATCAGAGAGAGAATTTTTCCTCCAGTTGCACAGATGAATAGGCGAGATAATCAAGTGCGATAACTGAATGAATGCAACTGTCTTACTGCCAAAATCAAGTCTTGTCTCTCTCTTATCGCAGTATGGAGGGAACCCGCACTGCACGTATAGAATTTTTAATTTGTCCAGGCTGCCCGTACTACACGATTCAGTTTTACTGTTGCCTATCATATTAAAGAATTACCTCCTCTAAACGATAAGAGAGAGACAAGATGTATAATGAAGCAAGACAACTGAATTCAGTGTGTTACAGCAAGTGATTGTCTAGACTATTCATCTGTGCAACT
>CM024248.1:44365047-44423645 GCA_013421045.1 Propylea japonica | reverse complement strand
TATTTTTCCTTTTATAATTATCAGGTTCGGTCGTTAGGATCTTTGTGTTGTTCCAGTTCATCATATGATCTCTGCATTTGAACATACATGATCAGCGATTTGTGATCTTTTTTTATATTTCTCTATTTTTGATGTTCTTATGTTTGCAACAATTTTCTCGAAACCAATTTGCTCTTGACAAATTAGTTCAAGGATTTACGCAGGAGCATATCATATTAATTGAAAAGTTTTTAATTGTTTCTATTTCAGAGACTGGGAGTGAAAACCTGAAAAAGTTTTCTAGAAATGCATAATCCTCCCAGACTATATTTCAATCGATTTCTGGCTGTTGTCAGGAGTTTTCCTTTTTGGGATTCTCTGAGTTTTCAGCACATTTGCTGATTTAGCCCGCATACATGTACCCTGATAATTTCAAGTCTCCATGTCATTCCGTATTCCGTCAAGAAGTTAAATTCTTCATATCAAACACTGAACTATCATAGGTATTTCGGTTTTGTTCTGTTCAAACCTTCCTCGGACACTTGTATACGCCGCCACTGTAAACAATAGCCTTCCTCTCATTGTTCCGACATTTCAAATCGTGAAAGTTTCCTATCCTGCCCTATTACAAATGGACCGACTGTTCGTTATTTATTCGTCCTCGGAAACAGAAACAACCTGCCAAGTTCGAAAACGAAGAAATGGAAAAAAGACAACGACTTGGTAAAACGAGAACATTAGGCCTTTGGCAATAAGAACGCGAAATCGAACATCTAGAAGGCTACACGCTTATGATGCTGCTGATCCCACTTTTTAAGGAGGTCACGTGATCCACCGTCCTACGCGTGATAAAAATCAAGAGTGAAAATATTACTACGACTACTTTCACTGGACCGAACGAAGAAGGTGAAAGAAGTGTTTGGCTATTAATTACGAGATTTACTACGATATATTATGTTGATGACCGTTTGAGAATGAGATTTCGAAACAACAATCTTCAACTATTTCCTTTAGAGAGGCAGACAGCATCAGGGCTGTCATATTACATTCTGCGCACTTGTCTTTAAAGGAATTTATAGTATCGTTTCCCTGAGAGAAAATAATATTCGATAATAAACCAAACATATTCCGCCTGGTCATCCACTTGCACTCTCGAATGGTACGATTAGGATAAACTATGCCGATACTCACTGAGAAACATCGCATATAAAGGGTTTTCCAATAAAAGGTGTTATTTTGAAAATTCAAAGAAAAAAAAACATGACCACGCTTACAGGACCATATCCTTTTAATGAAATTTTCTATAACCAAATCGCAAAGTGGCTGCCCTATGTCCTCGATAGCCTCACGAATTCCATCTTTGAGGTCTTGAATCGATGCAGGGCTATTGACGTAGACCTTCTCTTTCACGTGACCCCAAAGTAAGAAGTCGCAAGGTGTTAAATCACAAGATCTTGGTGGTCAATTGTGATCACCTCTTCGAGAAACGACCCGGAAACTTTTCCCGCAAAAGATCGCTTGTGTGGCACGGCTTGAGTTCTTGTGTTGACTGAACTTATTTCATAAGCCTTAAGACCCAAATCTTTATGCAAAATACGGTGTAATGACGTTTATGGAATGCCTAGTTCCAAGGAACGACGAGGAATGGAAAAACCTGGGTTTTCTTTAACACTTTCGGCTACAGCAGCAATATTCTTGGCTATTCTTGAGCGACGTGCTCGGGTTTGATTCTTCACATCACTAACTTGTCCCAACAGCTCGAATTTATCCACTAATTCTTTATTGCGGTCCGACAAGGTGCTTCACGACGACCCAAAAATATTCGACTTTTACGAACCGTCTCTGCCAAATTTTCACACCATTTTATAGTGAATTTTAATAATTTCAATGCCTTCTTGAAGCGTGGATCGTTTCATTTTCATTAATGGAGTAGTTTCTACTTGTCAAATGTCAAGTTATGACAGCTTTAAACGTAACATCTACCGAATTCATTGGTAATGTCAACTGTCAACTGCTTCATATTTGAGGGATCATTTGCATTTTCCAAACACCCTGTATCGTTTCGAATAGAAATCCTTCGCAATTGTGGACTGTTAAAGAATAAAGGAATATATCACTTGGACAACAATGAAAATTCAATCTTCATCTTGTCAAAGTTTAGAAAGGTTCATTACTGTCGCAATGTGTTTCGTTATTCTAATTCTCAACTCTCTAAAGGTATACCAACATCATAAGTAGCTTATTGAGCTGATACAATCAATATTTGAGATTAAAATAATTTATTCCAGGCAAATAAATGAGTTCTCATTATGCCATGTAATGAACATATTTATTTTTAATAATCTTATTGTGAAATTTCGTAATGACAACTCGACCACGATTGCGATAATACGCTGGATGACAGAAAAAACAAGTAGTAATAATTGCATTAGAACTCCTACTAGTCAACTGCGCCAATTCTGATAATAATAGTGGATTGTAAATTGAAGGGTTCACATTTCATTAGAACTGTTCGCAGCTACGTTTTTCTCCTATTATTCTTCCGTTTAGGCCATTATTTGTACTGGCTCGCAATGGCAAGGCATTCTGTGACAAAGTGAACAAGAGTTTCCCCTCTTTTTTCACACAATTTACACTCGTCAGTTTTTTTAATCCTATTCTCTTAATGTGATCCCTAAGACGACAATGTTGATGTTAAAAACCTAGTGAGGAGACGTAACTTGCCCTTACTTGGACCTTTCAGTTTGAAATGATCTATTCTATTCTCTGAAGTTTCCTCCAAAGTGATTCTTGTTCAGTTTCTTACTTGAAGTAAACCTCCAACATAATATTTGCGGAATTTTTTTCGAGGGAATTCCTTAATTACTTGTTAGTTTCGATCACTCCTTTTATACAGGGCGTTTCTGAATTGATGTGAAAGATTCAAGGGCATGATTCCTCAGTATATTTTATGAAATGAAGTTCCCATAAATGTAGTTCCGGAAATGCTTTGTTTCCAAGATACAGGGTGTTGAGGTTTTACTTGAAAACTGACTGAAAAAGTGGTACGCCACTGAGATTTTCTGAATTTACAATAATTTTTGAATTACATATTCGTTCCATTTATGACAAAAAATCTCCCAAGCGTTTTTTTCGTACGGGACTCCATTTTTAAGTGAAAAAATAAAACATCTTGACGTAGTATCTCTACTCGTACTACATAATCATAATGTGTTGAAGTAACGACAAATACGAGTTAAGATGTTTAATTTTCTTCAATAAAAACGGCACCCCACACGAAAAGAAAGCAAAAGAAATATTTTCATCACAAATTGAACGAAGAATTCAAAAAATAATGTTACTTTAAAATATCTCAATGGCATACCACTTTTTCAGTCAGTTTTTTAGTAAAACTTCAACACCCTGTATCTTTGAAGCAATGCAGATCTGGAACTACATTTATGGGAACTTTCTTTCATGAAATATTCTGACGAATCATCCCCTTACTTCTTTCGCATCGATTCAGAAACAACCTGTATAATGAAAACTACTTTTTCCTTTCAACTCACTGCATATCATTTCTTTCACGTCAATATGATTCACCTCGTAATACTCTCCTAGATGTGTATTCCAGGATTTTCGTGAATCAGGAGATAGAGGACACAAGCGATCTTTCCAGGAAAGGGTCTTCAACTTCTTTGAAGACAACCTTTTGTATCATAGGATAAATATCTACAGAGGAGAAACCAATAAGAAATGTCATTATTTTAAGTCTATCTTTGTTTCTTCGGCTCAAATCCACTTCCTATGAAGTGGAAAAACGAACGGGCCTAGAACTGAGTCCTGGGGAACACCCAAAACTTAAAATTTCTTATTGGACCACGGATTGACTTCGGCTTATAAAACGCGTTCAGGAATATCACAAAGCTATTTTAAAAAGTGTATATCCGTGTATTTCACATTGCGATCTTTCGCGAACAGAAAGTAGTCGGGCATGGCGGCGTTCAAAACGTGAAATGTCATCTTTGGAAGGGCGTAATCGAAGTCGAAAGGGCGCAGTGTTATGTCGGGCGTATCGTGGGAGGATCGATAACCTCGACGCCGCTACATCGGAATGTCCTTCTCAGCCGTGCGTCATCGCTTCGTCGTCCCGCAGCCTGGTTCAATGCCGATCGAAAAATGTTCTATTTTTCCGATTGAACCTGGCCCCGATAGAAATTCAACCCTTGTTATACACTGTGTCCGTAAAGTATGGAACAAATTCATTTTCATCGCTAAACAGACCATTTTAAGAAATTAATCCTGAAGCACGTCGATCTTTCATTTTAATTTACCGTATTTTATAATAATAATCTAATATATAGGGTGACTTACTTTCTAGTAATGACGTCACCGTCATTTTTTTAAATGGAACACCCCCAGTTTTTCTTTAAAACTTTATAGGTTTTCACTCCCAGTCGCTGAAACATAGAGATATATCGTATTTGGATTGATTTATTGAAGAAAGAAATGACATCAGGAAATTTCAGAATTAAATAAATCAACATCTCTATATATTGACAACTTTCAATGTCAATCAGATTGCAAATGAAAAAACACACAATTCTGAAGATTTTACTAGTTTTATGATACGGTGAAATAAAATAAAAAATCGACGTGTTTCAGGATTATTTCTTAAACTGGTCTGTTTAGCTAAAAATGAATTTTTTGCCATACTTTACGGACACAGTGTATGTAAAATAATGCGTAATCGTTTTGATTTAATAAAATTTGAGTATTGCTTCTTTTTTTTTCGTGAAAAAAATTATTTTTGAAGATTTTGACGTTCAATTTTCAGACTGAATGCCTGCTTCCTTAAAATAGTGTTGCAATCAAGAATTAAAACGATTTCTCGCTTACGACTACTCACCATAAGCGTTAACCAACTTGAAATTTTCTTCAATGAGTTTCACGACTAACCGCTGGTATTTTTTCTTAATTTTCACATCTTGCGCCTCTGTAAACAAAAACATCTTGTGGCATTTCTAACTCGTCATAACGGAAAATCGTAAAGAAATAAAAAATGTAGAACGCGCTATATTTAAACGTCTCTGCACTTCTTTCATCGTCGGTTTAAATTTAACCTATTATTTTGGCCGATTATGATGAAATTTATACCTTCCTGTTCTGCGAGAGATAAGTCTATATGTATTTTGACCATTTCACTTAGTTTTATCAACTAACAATAACACATTTCTTCATCCATTATAAAAAAAAACCCAGATAGTCAAAGTCCTGATGTGCAGTTAAAAGGACCTACTCCTCAATTCGCAGAGTAGATTTAAGATTTAAATAGAGAAATTGAATTTACAAATGAATAGAATTAGATCAATATGGCTCCCAGGATCTTCAAATTTTTATTTCTTTTTCTTACTATTATGAGTTAGATGTAAATTGTGGAAGAACCATCAAAAAAATACTTACGCATTTTTAGGTCAAGCGAATAATCTTTTTGCGAACAAATTCAATATCAATTTTCAGTTACCAAGAAACAATTTCTTTTTTGTACAACTGCCATTAAAAGTGACACTTTTAAAGACAGCAAACAATGTTAAATTGTTCACGAAGAGGAGTGTTTAAAATATTTTTAACGCGCTGGCGCTTCCACGTTAATTAACGTCACTTTTAACACTCATATCATTTTGAAGTTTATTGTCATTGTAAATTCGCCCTTTTCATTATCAAAATAGGGCAGTTGTACAAAAACATTGTATGGTATTTGTGTTAAAAGTTATTTTTTTTTCGTGAAATTGTTCAATTCGCTCCGCTCATTTCACAAACTTTTTCACTCACAAAATAAAACGTCACTTTTAACACTCATATCATAAATAGCTATTCCCAACATACTCATTATACATAATGATAGATCATGACATTGAAGGATGTCAATCGTTTAATATTGCGAATTTACAGGGATGCATTCTTCATCTCGTTACGGTCTTTGTCAATGAATATCAAATTGTGTATTCAAGTCGAGAGATCGAGAGGCATAATCAATCGATCACGATCAATCGTCGATATCAACGAAGAGGTCAGGAATGACAATGCCGTTATATCTCAAGAAATCACGATTCTTGTTGTTAATATTACAATCGATGAAATGAATGGGAAACCTGTCGTTTACATTTCAATTCAAAGCAATTCTTGAGTTGTTGAGAAATTATTTCAATCGAGTGTTATAACAGAACTATACGATCTCGATATGTTCAGTTGTAATACATGGGGAAATTCCCATGGCATCAATAGAAAAAATATCGGAAATGAAAATATTCCCTCTTCCACACTGTCAAAAGTTCCTTTAATATTTTAAAAAAAAAGATACGGCAAAAGTTCGGTTTCTGATTGGTTGGAAGTTTTCAATGTTGCCAATTCGTCATTCGCCTGGATCAGATTAGATTGAATGATATAATGATGCAACCTTTTCAATTGAAGGTATACTATAGCAGCTAGAAGAAAATTGATGAGACATTTTCGGGTCTTTTTTCCTGATTAATCCAAATATGAAAACAGATCCAGCCTATATTCAATGGATTTTGAGTTATGAATGAAAATTTAGAAATTGTCATTTTCAATGATGCTTACTAACTCGCTTATTCGAACTCATATTAGAAATCCGTTGTTACATTCTACAGGCACTTATTGAGGGTATTTCAAATATAATATGGTTGATTTCTTTAGTCCAGCTCATTTTCGAGAAATGAGTAGGATTTAAGATTTTTGAAATGTGATCTCTAGTCGAAAGTTCCATTATATCTGGTTATAAAATTTTTGCAAGAATGTATGACGTCTCAATATTCCATTGATTATAAAATTAAAATGGATTGTAAAATCTTTTGTGTTGGTCTTGATAACTTCCGCGTATACCGATTCATTTTTATTCTAGACGACAGGATAAGTGGTTAATTCAGTAATAATTATAGTATTCATGTCCAATTGTCGACGTGAATCGATTTCCTTGTGTATCAAATTACCGGTAGTTGATGCACATATTGCATTTATTTATTTATTACACCTATATGGTCGTCCCCGTATAGATTTTTATCGAAATAGACTACCTTACGTCAATTCAATGCTAATTATCGCGTTAGTTGTTTTATAATCTTCGGTAAAGAGTGTCACACACGTTAGTGGTAAATGTTTTTTATGGTTGTGAATGTGAATTTTATGAATGATTATTTTAGGTACAGAGGAAACAAAATAATCTGATATTTTCTTATCGATATTAAATCCAATCTATGATTTTTATTACCGTTCCCTGGCGCTAACAAACCCGTTCAAATTTGACTGTATAGATAGGTAGATGAACAGTGAGTCGATAATTCGCAGATGAAATTCGAGATACTTAACTTTTCATTGGATACATTATTGATTCTGGTTAATGGGTATAGGTACTGATAAACACTGCATGAAGACTGATATACTTAATTTTGATACGAAATTTTGTGGCCATAGTGTCAACAAAACCATAGAAAATTCAATTGGAATATTGAAAAAAAGAATCTTTATATGTTCAAAACAAAAATTTTGTGAAAACTTACCTTATTATGTCAAAAATACACTGTAATTTATTTGATTTAAAATATTTATGTTTTCGTCTTATTTTTACTCAATATCAAAAAAGCACCCCAATTTCAATCGAAAATTCTGACGTCAAAATATCAGCTTTTTTCAAAAAGTTTAAAGGCTTTTTCTTCATTGAAATATCTACTTTCTGATGGTGTGAAAAAAATATACATTACTATAAGGAGTGTTCTCAGAATCAACGATTTGTGAAACCCACCATTAGAGTAACTCAGTCCCCATTTCTCTATGAAATAACTTACAATGGGTTAGAAACTAACCAAAAGTCACTCAGGTATATGAATTATCTCAATACAGCAATAAATAGTCATCTAAAAATATTATTTAAACAAGATTCTACACCTTTTGCAAAATATTGTAGATGTCTTATTAAATATTAACTTTATTAACTTATTTTTTTGTTAATTATAGAAGTATATTTCAATTGTAATTTTTTTCGTTTTTGAATGAAACAGGAAATCTTACGTTTTTTGAGTAATTAAAGAGTAAATTTTAATAAATACCTCAAAATTGTACATAATGATTTCTTCATTGAAATCTACTTTCTGATGGTGTAAAAAAGTATACATTACTAGAAATGTTCTCAGAAAATGCAAAAAATTGAAAAAAACCCAAATTCGAAATTTGTTTTTAAATCATTATGTACAATTTTGAGGTTTTTATTAAAATTTACTCTTTAATTACTCAAAAAACGTAAGATTTCCTGTTTCATTCATAAACGAAAAAATTACAAATTCAAATATACTCCTATAATTAACAAAAAAATAAGTTAATAAAGTTAATATTTAATAAGACATCTACAATATTTTGAAAAAGCTGTAGAATCTTGTTTAAATAATATTTTTAGATGACTATTTATTGCTGTTTTGAGATAATTCATATTATACCTGAGTGACTTTTGGTTAGTTTTTAACCCATTGTAAGTTATTTCATAGAGAAGTGGGGACTGAGTTACTCTAATGGTGGGTTTCATAAATCGTTGATTCTGAGAACACTCCTTATAGTAATGTATATTTTTTTCACACCATCAGAAAGTAGATATTTCAATGAAGGAAAATCCTTTAAATTTTTTGAAAAAGCTGATATTTTGACGTCAGAATTTTCGATTGAAAATTGGGGTGCTTTTTTAATATTAAGTAAAAATAAGACGAAAACATGAATATTTTAAATCAAATAAATTACAGTGTATTTGGGACATAATAAGGTAAGTTTTCACGAAATTTCGTGAAAAAAAAAAATTTTTTTTTAAAAAGATATAAATAAAAACCAAAAACTTGGTTTTTGAATTTTTCACCTAAATTTTGAGGTAATGTGAAAAAATAGTCGATACAAAAGTTGTAGATATTTTCATTACCTACAATTTTGCCATTTAATTTTTCCATAGGACTTGTAGTTTTGCCGGAAATCAAGGAAAACCATTTTTCACCCTTAAAAACTCACCCCTCCCACTTCCCGAACTCAGATCGACCGTATTTTATTTTTCCTTTCATTTTGATCATATTCCCCTCCTTTTCTAATGGGTTTCATCCTACTGCGGTTTTTTTTTCATTTTTTACCATTTTTGAAGGTTTCGGCCCTGGTCTAAGCTAGTTACTAGTAATTGTACTTTTTTTGTCTCACTATGATAATAAACAAATTCCATACGTACATTAATTGATAGGTTGGTAGGTCTAGACTTTCTTAGAGACATTTTAAATATAAGTAGTATCTTTTTAAAGATTTGCAAAGCGATCATCAGTAAATTAATGACCCATCAGAAATATTTGAGGGAAGAATATTTAACATGGTAAATTATTGAATATGATTCCTTATTCAGAGTCAGAAAACTATCGAAAGTACCATAGATGATCCATGTTCTGAATGGTATGTAAATCCTTCGAAAATACAGTTGGCCAAGATTCGGTTTATTACGTACTTTCATGGGTGCATGAGTCACTATCAAACATGCCGCGAAATACAGGGTCTTTCAAATCAAAATTCGCCATCTATTTAGGAACAACCTGTAACTTTTTTCTCTTGCATATTAGGGTAGTAAAATCTAAAACATGGTTTAAGTAACAGGTCCTGAAAATTTCATCTTTTTGGCGTGAAGGGAAAGAAATAGCTGAAAATTCAAGACGAAAACAGTTTTTAACACATATTTTTTAACGTAGATTCAATATCTGCCATAAAAAAATGGGGTTCTAATTTGAAAAATTGATTTTTCACGATTTTGTCATCCCTAACTTTGAAAGCGATTTTTTCACCTCCTGTATCATGAATCGCGATTTCGATTTTTAAAGTGGATACATCAATCTTACATCTTGAAAAATCCCAAAAATGAAAATTTTCCATCCAAAAGCCTCGAAGTTATTCTTGTTTCAGCGGAGCTCTATTTTCGATTTTTTTTCGAATTTTCTCGCTCAGAGAGAATTTTCCAACCAAAACTGAAAAATGTTGCATCAAAATAACTTGAAATTTTCTGAGGAATCTATTTTTGCAATAAAAAAATGGTGTTCTAATTTGAAAAACGGAAGTCGACGTCATTTCCGGAAAAACCGGAGGTGCTCATGCCTTGAAATATTTTAGATTTCATCAGCATCGTGAAATACTTATAAGTGCTGAATTTCATGAGAATACTTTCAGTAGTTTCCCGTATAAATATGGGTGAGGTTCCTCGTGAAAGACCCTGTATGTGGTGCAGTTTCTCGGTGACCAGAGAGAAAGAGGCTATCGACAGCCGTTTATTTATTGAAGTAAGAAAACCGGGCGATTCGAATCGGATAAACGAAACATTGAGCTCGTGTAAAACGTGCATAACGAATTGTAGAGTAATGCATCGGTCGGAAAATTACCGTTTACCACAGGAATGAAATAATGCTAAGGAAAGTTGTAAGCCAGGCTTTTATTAATCGAATTCAATTACAATCTTTTGTGGGGGCTATAGAATATCAATAATCTGATCTCAAAACAATCTAGGGGTCGATTCATGAATGATAATAATAATAGATTTATTTAAAATAAAGGTACAAAGCTATACAAAGTACCCTTTGAAATGAAACAACATCAAAACAAGCAAAAATTAAAGACACCGCTATTCAGATGTTGTCTCCCTCCAAGTTTTAGCTCCCCTGAAGAATTCTTCAACATTGTAGGGTTCTATGTCAGCAGCATCATGTATATTTTCCTTTTATATTTTTTTTCTTTATCATGTCTGGCATGGAGTTGAAATACTTTATGCATGTGTATTTGGGTCCTTTCTCTGTAGATGTTTTTCTGTGTATGGGATATTTTAGGTTGTTTTTCTTGTATTGTATAGGCTTGATGAGTTCAATTCAAATTTATTCTTGTTTTAGAAGACAAAAATCAGACATTCCTGTATCGGGTGTCCCGAATTCGTTGTCTAGGGAGGGGATCTCAGAATCCCTTGGAGCTAGAAGGAAATGAATGTCACATTTTTGGGCTCGATTTTTGAGAGATTTAATTTGGTGAAAACCGTAACCTTGTAAGTTCAACCGTTTTCGAGATATTAGCGAAAAGTGGAAAATGGCGTGAAATGGAAAGTTCTCATAACTTCTTCATTACTGGCGCTATGAACATGAAACAAAAACATTATACAGGCACTTTTTTTTCGTAGAATTCTTTAATGTAATCAAATTTTTTTATTGCGTTTTTTTTCGAAGTTATAATACAAACTTGTGTTTTTTAAATGTGAACCATAAGCATTTGAATATCAGATTGAACCGTCTTTTTTTTCCCTTTTCAAAATATATTACTTAATACAGTAGAACTCCAATTATCCGAATTAATGGGGACCGGGACCCATTCGGATAATCGGAGTTTTTTTAAAAAAATTGCCATTAGAGAGAAAAAAAGCTACGTTTTGATATTGTACTATTTTTTTATTGAATTAAATGAAAGAAACATGATATTTTCACATGTTTTAAATATAAATAAAATGTACTTAATATGTACAAGTTTAGAAATAAAAATCATTGTTTTTCAAACATCTCCGTCAATGTAAGCTGTTTTTTGGACAAATTTTTTTCTGAAAGTGATTCGGATAATCGGCGATTCGGATAGTCGGAGTTCGGATAATTGGAGTTCTACTGTATATAAATTTCTTATTAAACTGTAAAAAACATCAAAAGTTTTATTTTCACACGAAAAATCAAATGGTTGTCTAAATATGATAATCTGTGAACATCAAATGATTAATAGATAAGAACAGATAACAAATTTTATTACATCAAAGAATTCTACGAAAAAAGTGCCTGTATAATGTTTTCGTTTCATGTTCATAGCGCCAGTAATGAAGAAGTTATGAGAACTTTTCATTTCACGCCATTTTCCAATTTTCGCTAATTCTCGAAAACGGTTGAACTTACAAGGTTACGGTTATCTCCAAATTAAATCTCCCAAAAATCGAGCCCGAAAATGTGCCATTCATTTCCTTCTAGCTCCAAGGGTTTCTGAGATCCCCTCACTAGACAACGAATTCGGGACACCCGATACATGCATTGCTGTAACAGTCAATATTCCATTCTTTCTGAATTGTTCTGTGTATCCTAGTTTGAGAATGATGCAGAGTGCCCTCTTCTGCAGATTGGAATGTCACAAGCTCGAATTGGCAAATGTGGACCAACTTCCCTGATGGTCGACATTTGTCGATTAGCGCATGCGACATTATTCAGACATTGACCCCCAGGGGGTCGATTCTTTAATTATGTCGTGTTCGCGAATCGACCAATGTCGACCAACTTCCCTGCTAAGTCGGTCGACATTTATTCAAGAATCACCCCCCTGGGCTCCAATAATAAGATCCGACTGAAAAAACCGAAGAATTGTTTTACAACTGATTCGGTCAAAAGTAGATTGAAATCATCGATTGTTTTCTGAGAACTGTCAAAAATGATGAACAATTTCAAATAGTGTCGATAGTTGCTTTTCTGAAAGTTGAAAGTTTCAAGAATTTTCCTGACGACGTGAGGGCTGGCAAATACTAGCCGATACGTTGAAAACAGTAGCAGAAATGATGAAAAAAGCCCAAATAATATTTCACCTGAACGTTTGTTTCAATCTTAACTTCAATCCCTCATCAATTTCGGAAAATTATAAGTCGTGGCAAAAATCTCAGAATTGTAACAGTAGTTTCACATATGCATCAGTCGGAATGTTTTAATACATATTTCAAATAGACGATTTCAAGCCGACCTTGAAATCGAAATTCCCAAATTCATGTTTCAGTTTTTATTACTCATTGACTGTATCGCATAATAGCTTACAGCGAAAACGCGCAATTTAAAATAATTACAATGCACTGCACACACATAAGATTTCACTATACTCGGATTTCCTAGAATGCATCATGCATGAGTCATCTGGTTTTGAACCCACACTTTTGTCTAGTTCCAATGCAAATCGATATTATCGGAACCATTTGTTTGAACTATTGTCATACTTTGACTAGGGTTATCTGATGAAATGCTTTGTGCGATAAAATATTTTCATATTTGGAGTTCAAAAAGTGGATCCTGAGAGATATTAAATAGAATACAAAATCGTAGCTTGTCGTTCTGGATGTTTTATTCCCGTGGTTTTCTCCAGGGTGCTTCTCTTTCAGTTTTTTTTTTGGAGAACCAAAAGCTCTTTTTTATAGGTGCATTTGACTATTACAAGAGTAGGGTTTTGGGCGAGGGGTCTATCACTGGCAGTTTTTTGTACACTAAAATTCCAATTTGATAAATAATTCCACTAATTCACAAAAATTCTTTTCAATTCCGCATAATTCCATTCAGTTCCTCACAATTCCGTAAAATTCTCCATAATTCCATTAAATTTCCCATAATTCCGTTAAATTCATCTTAATTCCGTTAAATTCTCTACAATTCCGTTCAATTCCTCACAATTCTGTTCAATTATGCGCATTTTCAATTCCATTCAATGCTAACAGAATACCGTTCAATTCCATTGAAATTCCATTCAATTCTTCTCAATTCAAAACAATTCCGTTATAATGCCGTCGAATTCCATGCAATTCTATTCAATTCCATCAAATCCATGCAATTCCGTGTAATTCATTCTCAATTCCAGCATTTTGTACACTAAAATTCCGCAGTGATAGACCCCTCGGTGTCTAGACCCCTCGGGGTCTATCACTGGCAGTTTTTTGTACACTAAAATTCCAATTTGATAAATAATTCCACTAAATTCACAAAAATTCTTTTCAATTCTGCATAATTCCATTCAGTTTCCTCTCAATTCCGTAAAATTCCCATAATTCCATTAAATTCCCCATAATTCCGTTAAATTCATCATAATTCCGTTAAATTCTCTACAATTCCGTTCAGTTCCTCACAATTCTGTTCAATTATGCGCATTTTCAATTCCATTCAATGCTAACAGAATACCGTTCAATTACATTGAAATTCCATTCAATTCTTCTCAATTCCAAACAATTCCGTTATAATGCCGTCAAATTCCATGCAATTCCATCAAATTCCATGCAATTCCATCTAATTCCGTGTAATTCATTCCCAATTCCAGCATTTTGTACACTAAAATTCCGCAGTGATAGACCCCTCGGTTTTGACCGGAGTGAACTTGGCAGACCATTTCTAGCAGACCGTTTGACGGAAACGCCCCGAACGCGCTCCCCAGTGGCGCGCGGTGCGGAAGTATATTTAATGCTGAAATGAGGCAGATTTAGATAAATAATGAATATGTTACTCTCGGCTTTGATTTATAGACCAATAAAAAGAGGTTATGAAGGTGTCGACGGTTGGTTATGAGAATGAATTACGACAGATTCGCTATTTCGAGAAGTAAAACATTCAAAAATCCATATCTCCGAAAATATTCGCCGGCGCATAATAAGATTTGGCACGTAGGTTAACAATATTAATACCATTATTCCCTGAAAATTTCATCCACTTGCAAAGGGATCCAGGGGGTTAAAACGCCCCCCTTAACATAGAAAAATTCATATCTCCGAAAATATTCGCCGGCGCATAATAAGATTTGGTGCGTACGTTCACGATATTAATATCATTGTTCCCTGAAAATTTCATCCACTTGCAAAGGGATCCAGGGGTTAAAACGCCCCCCAAAACATTGAAAAATTCATATCTCCGAAAATATTCGCCGGCGCATAATAAGATTTGGTACGTAGGTTCACAATATTAATATCATGGTTCCCTGAAAAATTCATCCACTTGCAAGGGATCCAGGGGGTTAAAACGCCCCCCAAAACATTGAAAAATTCATATCTCCGAAAATATTCGCCGGCGCATAATAAGATTTGGCACGTAGGTTAACAATATTAATATCATTATTCCCTGAAAATTGCATCCACTTGCAAAGGGATCCAGGGGGCTAAAACGCCCCCCAAAACATTGAAAAATTCATATCTCCGAAAATATTCGCCGGCGCATAATAAGATTTGGTACGTACGTTCACAATATTAATATCATTATTCCCTGAAAATTTCATTCACTTGCAAAGGGATCCAGGGGGTTAAAACGCCCCCCTTAACATAGAAAAATTCATATCTCCGAAAATATTCGCCGGCGCATAATAAGATTTGGTACGTACGTTCACAATATTAATATCATTATTCCCTGAAAATTTCATTCACTTGCAAAGGGATCCAGGGGGTTAAAACGCCCCCCTTAACATAGAAAAATTCATATCTCCGAAAATATTCGCCGGCGCATAATAAGATTTGGCACGTAGGTTCACAATATTAATATCATTATTCCCTGAAAATTTCATTCACTTGCAAAGGGATCCAGGGGGTTAAAACGCCCCCCTTAACATAGAAAAATTTATATCTCCGAAAATATTCGCCATGTTTTCAAAATTTTGGTCACCAAAATGCAAGTTCAGACCTACCAAGTTGTAGATTTCACTTTTTTATCCAGATGTTGACAAGTTACGAATGTTTACGTCACAGCCAGGTCAACAAAATATTCAGGGCTGGATGGGCTGTAGCTCAAAGCACCTCGGTAAGGCAACAGAACCACCTTCGATTTTCGAAAAAATTTTTGATAATAATAACTAATTGAACACTAATTTAGTACCCCCATTTTCAGAATTTGCATTCTTCTGTAAACAGCATAGTAGTAGATATGTCATCGAGAAAAAAAATATGTAAAAAAAAGCATTAATTTAACACTTATTTAGACCCCTATTTTGAACAATCACGCTTTTCTCATTTCAGAGATATACAGGGTGCGATTCCTCCCAATTCTGAGCCAGCTTCGAACTTATAGAATGAGTGTTTTTTACCTAATCGTGCAGTTTGAATTGTATTCGAGAACAGCTAAATTACTGATTTTGAAGAAATGAAATGTTTGGCATACTCTAACTAGATTTAAACAATTTTTTGGCAATTGATCGGAAATACAAAACTATATGATTATCATTCAAATAAAATGAGAGTTCATAGTTTTATTGAGGCCCACTTTGAAGCCCTGTTTCAGACCTTGTATGATATTTTTAATATTAATTTGAAGATAGCTTAGTTCTTCCTTTCATAATTGTGTATTATTATTCACAAATATCATACAGTGTTGATCATGACGTAGCGATAATTTAAGGGCATCAAATATACCTAATTTCATAGACAAAAACACCCACATTGGGGAGTTTACCCCTCAGTTTGGATGGGCCCTCATTTCAAATTTACTTTTTTATTTTGGTTGACCTTCCAAATAATATCAATTTCCGCAATAGCACAAGAACTAGCACATTAAAGAATATTTATTTTAATGAGCTAACACGCAAGGGTATTAGCTACAAAGCTACAATGTTTTGGGGGGCGTTTTAACCCCTGGATCCCTTTGCAAGTGAATGAAATTTTCAGGGAATAATGATATTAATATTGTGAACGTACGTACCAAATCTTATTATGCGCCGGCGAATATTTTCGGAGATATGAATTTTTCAATGTTTTGGGGGGCGTTTTAACCCCCTGGATCCCTTTGCAAGTGGATGAAATTTTCAGGGAATAATGATATTAATATTGTTAACCTACGTACCAAATCTTATTATGCGCCGGCGAATATTTTCGGAGATATGAATTCTTCTATGTTAAGGGGGCGTTTTAACCCCCTGGATTCCTTTGCAAGTGAATGAAATTTTCAGGGAATAATGCTATTAATACTTTCAACCTACGTACCAAATCTTATTATGCGCCGGCGAATATTTTCAGAGATATGAATTTTTCTATGTTAAGGGGGCGTTTTAACCCCCTGGATCCCTTTGCAAGTGGATGAAATTTTCAGGGAATAATGATATTAATATTGTTAACCTACATACCAAATTTAATTATGCGCCGGCGAATATTTTCGGAGATATAAATTTTTCAATGTTTTGGGGGCGTTTTAACCCCCTGGATCTTTTTGCAAGTGAATGAACTTTTCAGGAAATAATGAAATTAATATTGTGAACGTACGTACCAAATCTTATTATGCGCCAGCGAATATTATCGAAGATATGAATTTTTCTATGTTTTGGGGGGCGTTTAAACCCCCTGGATCCCTTTGCAAGTGGATGAAATTTTCAGGGAATAATGATATTAATATTGTTAACCTACGTGCCAAATCTTATTATGCGCCGGCGAATATTTTCGGAGATATGAATTTTTCAATGTTTTGGGGGGCATTGTAACCCCCTGGATCCCTTTGCAAGTGGATGAAATTTTCAGGGAATAATGATATCAATATTGTTAACCTACGTACCAAATCTTATTATGCGCCGGCGAATATTTTCGGAGATATGAATTTTTCTATGTTAAGGGGGGCGTTTTAACCCCCTGGATCCCTTTGCAAGTGAATGAAATTTTCAGGGAATAATGATATTAATATTGTGAACGTACGTACCAAATCTTATTATGCGCCGGCGAATATTTTCGGAGATATGAATTTTTCAATGTTTTGGGGGGCGTTTTAACCCCCTGGATCCCTTTGCAAGTGGATGAAATTTTCAGGGAACAATGATATTAATATCGTGAACGTACGCACCAAATCTTATTATGCGCCGGCGAATATTTTCGGAGATATGAATTTTTCTATGTTAGGGGGGCGTTTTAACCCCCTGGATCCCTTTGCAAGTGGATGAAATTTTCAGGGAATAATGATATTAATATTGTTAACCTACGTGCCAAATCTTATTATGCGCCGGCGAATATTATCGGAGATATGGATTTTTGAATGTTTTACTTCTCGAAATAGCGAATCTGTCGTAATTCATTCTCATAACCAACCGTCGACACCTTCATAACCTCTTTTTATTGGTCTATAAATCAAAGCCGAGAGTAACATATTCATTATTTATCTAAATCTGCCTCATTTCAGCATTAAATATACTTCCGCACCGCGCGCCACTGGGGAGCGCGTTCGGGCGTTTCCGTCAAACGGTCTGCTAGAAATGGTCTGCCAAGTTCACTCCGGTTCGGTTTTGGGCCAGTGGCGTTGTACTCCCTTTCTGGCTAGTGTGTTAGCCTCTTAGTTAACTTTGATTTCTGAGTGACCAGAAACCCAGACTAACGAGGCCTTGCGTTCCCTTCCTACTCATTTGAGTTTTCTAAGGCACACCCATATTAGCTTTGAGTCGAAGACAGAAGGCGTTTTTGGATACTTACTCGGGTTAACTCGATTCCTAACCTTTCGCGTTCCTTTACCTAACCCGAACATCCAACCCGTGTTCAGAGAGTACGGTGCTATAACACGTTGAGCGCCACGTGCACACCGGTGGACATTTTGAATTTTCAAAGCAGGACCAAGTGTTCACTGGTGGTCGTTGTTGATTTTCATCGATCGGACAGCATGACCACCCGTGGTCACATGTCCAGTAATTAGTACACATTGCTGGACCAAACTACAAAGTCCAAGTGAAATATGCTCACACCCTGGGACCAAACCTTACATTCCTAATGTTATAATGAAAGAAACGTAGCCTCCGATGAGCACGCGGTCCCCAGATAAATACATAATGTGACCACGGATGGTCATGCTGTCCGATCGATGAAAATCAACAATGACCACCGGTGAACACTTGGTCCTGCTTTGAAAATTCAAAATGTCCCCGGTGTGCACGTGGCGCTCAACGTGTTAACTCGATCACTGATTCAGGTTGATCTATCGTAACCCTACACGAGAGCAGGGTTGTAGAGTCACCGCATGCGCAAGGCAGTTCAATTTTGTATTCGAAAAAGGCGGAAATAAGTCTTCTACTCTTTTCTCAGTAATTTCATATATTCTATTCCTATAAATTATGGAAAGATAAGAGAATTTCAGTCAGTGTAAAATGTGTGGTTCCATGAACCGATAAATAATGTGAAACAACTTTATTATAACTTTGTATGCAGATCTTTCTGCGTTAAAGCTAAAGCCTTCTTTGCTTCTTTAATATAGGTACTCAAATATAACATTTAACATGCGAGGGCAATAAATTATAAGAAAGATTTTACAGAAGCCAATAAATCCAAGCAAAGCTAGAGACAATCAGTAAATAAACTGGAACTGAAAAAATAAATTCTTTACTTCTTCAACATAGGTACTCAAAAATAACATTAAACATGGAAGGGCACACCAGAAATTATAAGAAATATTTTACAAAAGCCAATAAATGCAAGCAAAGCTAGAGACAACCCGAAAATAAACTGGGACTGAAAAAATAAACCCATAAAATATTTGGTTATGTTATTGAAACGACTGTCACATCAAGTCCTAAATCTGATGTGTTCGTAAACTTAGAACCTGGGTCCGTGATCCGAGTAGATCTGTCACGTGATGGATCGAGTTAGTAACCCTGAGTAAGTTTCCGAAAACGTCCATTGAAGCTAACAAAATGATAAATTCTTTAGCTCTCTCCCTGAATCTTCCTCGTTTTCATCGCCTGTAAAACCCGCGTATACCAGCTATAAATCCCGGAACCCACACCTTTCTACAGATTCGATACATCTCCATTTCCGTTCCGCAGATGAAACGTATCTTCGCACGCGATGATATCCCATAGAAAGATACGGACCGAATCGTTAACGAAGGAAATTCTTAGCCATCGCGGATCGAATAGCTCGTGAAACAATTGTGGGAAACGTTGAACCGACCGACGACCGCCTTCTTCTTTCTCTCTATCCGAGAAAGGTTACGAAAGACCAGCGGGTTGGTATCGATCTCAAGAATGCAGACTTCGGTTATGCAGGCATGTGGTCGTTGTTGCGGGCTACAATTATTAAATTCCGCCCGTTGTTATTATTATTAATTTTCGATAGATAGTGAATGGAAAACGTATTGGTATCTGGTTGTCTAATTATGCGATCGAAATACGCGAAAAAAATTTGAGAGTAAGAGGATGGACGTGTTGATGGTGTCTTGTAGATAATTAAGAGGGTCAGTGACGGCTCGTGCCCTCCAGATCGGGGTCGGCCAGACCAAAAAAATATATATATACACAGATTTTTTTATTCGCGATTGTAAACTCTTAATTTTTTTTGCCATCACAGCCGCCTCGTCATTGGTTTGTCCGAATAATTTAGTCGCTATATTAAAATGATTGAAATTGTCTAACAAGTTATTGAAAATATCATTCGCGGTTCAAATTTTACGGACATCGCAAAATCCCCAAAAATCGTTTCGATAATCACCGTGTCGTCAATATTTGACAGAAACATTTAATATCTATTGTCTCGTCTATTCCCCAAGAAGAGTACGTTGCACTGTCTATTTCCTCATAAATTAATTCCTCGCCGAATCATATAAATCACTCTGTATGGATCTTGACAAACCAAAAATACCGACGGCGCGGAAGGCGTAAACACAATTTTTGAAATCTTTGTCTAAATTCGCGGCGATTAAACGACCTCCTAAAAATTCTCATGATTGTTTCTTGTGTCAATAGGAAAGGGATCATATTCAATAGATGTTTCATAGTTTTACTACTTTCCCTAACCTTATCGTCGAAACTTTTTATAAATTTGCGATGAGCACTCGAGCACTGTCCGAACAATTCAAAATATTTTGTTTCCGACTCACCAAGTCGACGCTGCTTTACACAACCTCCCTTACATGTGGCCATTACCTAGTATCTGAAATTTAACAATCAAATAAATTTGTAACAAACTTACGGAAGTAGCCAAATAAATTTTAATAACACTTGGACACTTGTATTACACTGTCGACTTACCCCTTAGAATACTAACCCCTTTTCAATTCCTTATACATAAGCGAAGATCGCGAAATGCGATTCTAGATGAATCCCCTCTTCTGAGGTACGGCCTGCCGACCTAGCCGCGTATTCTAGACCTTTTGAAATCACGATATTCCTGAAGTTAAGAATACATTAATGATATTTTCATGATCAGAAAATCAGTAACTCCTATCGAACGGTACAAAACCGATCTTTCCTGAAATAGTTATAATTAACTATTCATTCGATCAGTGAAAGAACTGTGCAAATTAGCAACTTCTGCTTCGCAGGGTAGGCCTGCCGACCGTGACTATTGGGAAGCGACCTACTATCGATGCGTTGTACCGTTCTACTGGGTGGCCGTATTCTGGACGTATGTCGTAGTATCGCTTCATTTACGTACTGGTAGTACGGCCGAGGGCTGTGGGCCGACCTTGGTGTCACAATTGTAACATTTGTGTTACATTTCAGATCTACTGTTACGGTGTAACGTACAATTCTGAATTGCCAGCTTTCGGTGATGTTACGATATGTTACTATTTATAATTTTGGGTTTGTTACAAAAAGAACAATCGCTAGATGCTTTGGAAATCGAATATTTCACTTGTCTCATATAAAAAACAAAAGATATACTGCAAATTAAAAAACATCCAGACGAGTTTTAATCCAGTGATATGATTTCAGGACATATATTTATAAAAACTCAAGCTATCACAACAATTTTGTCATTAACAAGTACTCTTCATCTCCTTTCTCTAACGGGTGAATTGGAAATACATCCTATAGTGTCTATATTTCCTCCTTGTCCAAATACGAATCCTGAAACTGGCTAATCTCTTTGTCTTCTTGATTTAATTGATAATAATATCAGGATACATTTTATCATCGGAATAAGACACATTAGATAGATAAATCTTCTGTAGTAGATAAGGGTGAATGCCCAAAACTGATATTTTTCTACATATCGTTCTCGATGAATATGATCAGAACTTATTAAACAATTTATAGGTCCATTTTCACATTTTTCAGTCCAAAGAAGCAATAAATCAACTGAAACACTTGAGAAAAACCAAATTGTGAGCCAGAAAGGAAATGTTGGGCGGAATAAGTTATATTTTTCTGTTCTGAGTGGAATATTAAATATCCAGGCATTTTAATATCGAAATTGATAATTCAGAATGACTTTGAATGAATTTAATATCCAGAATTATCTCAATTTCCCGATTATTTTTGGGTCGGCCCGCCGACCTGCCGACCCCGACGAGCCGTCACTGAAGAGGGTTATATTACACTGCGGCCTTTAAACCTATTGTGCCCCATCGAGGGCTCGCCCTCTACTTCCAGAGCGTTATTGAACTCCGGTATCTCCCTGCTTCGAGGAGGCTATAGTCCGTTCACGAAAGTTTGAGCGCATAGTAGGCATTTGTTTATTTATCTGAAGTTGGCAGTATTTGCTGCCATAACGTAAAATAAAGTCAAAGTTGCCGAATGTACCCGGCCTCGTCCGACGAGCTTCCGACGTATCAGAGAACTCTATGCAATATTGACAACATTGCGTATCAATCTGACAAGAAAATAAACAACATAACCTAAAATTTGAAGATACACAGTGGAATATGGCAAATTTCCATGCCAACCGACACTCAAGCTTTCGTAAACGGACTATAGATCCGCGTTTTTCCTATACATTTTTGTCCAAGAGTTTGCGTAGGCTCGCAATGGCCAGGCATTCTTTTACTGAATTAACACGAGTTTTCCCCTTTTTCACACATAATTAACACTCGTCAGTTTCTTTAAGCCAATTGTCATCATATGCTTCCAAGGCTACAATGACCTGTAAGAAAGTCAGTGAGGTGACGTATTATATTCTTACTGAAATCCAAATACTTTTAGGATCAGTTTTAAACTTCCTGGGGAACTTTTTGGAATGATCCATTTCCGGAAAATTTATTCGAACTGCTTCTCTTTCATTTTTTCCCTTCTCCAAAATCTTTCTTATAAGTGCATTTGTCTATACTTCCCACAAAAGGGTTTTGGGCGAGTAAGTGGCGTTTATGCTCCTTTTCTGGCAATTGTGTTAGCTTCTTCGTATCCTTAGGTTCCTTAGTGACAGGAATTCAGATTGAAGAGACCTTGTTGTTCTTTCCTACTTCATTTAATTTTCTTCGACAAAACCCTTATTGGCTTTGAGCCGATTGATAGTGTCTCAATCACCTGGTATTTACTAGAATCTTTCAGTTATACTGAATGTTCAATAAATATGTATTGATTCTCAATCCAAACAGTGACGTTAAGACATTGACATCAACAAGTCAGTTTCTATTGTAAACATTACCATACATGACAGAAGCGTTCGCTCGTTTCCTCATATGGAAAAGATAATTCAAATTTGGATATCCTAAGAACCTGAAACAATTGTGTTGTCCATACCGTATGTATTTCTTTTCGTTGAATAATTTTCTAAGAAATTTGGGATCTCATTTCAATCCAGGTAATATTCAGTATCACATTGAACAATAGTAGTAAAATATTCAAAAGAATCGAAAAATGCATATTTTTCCTCGATCTCAAAATGAAAGGTGATTTTAATTGGTACGAAATTGAGCATTAATGACCCATTTCAATGCTCAATTTCTGCTATTTTAATGTTCAATCCTCATGGCAACCGTTCACTAAGTATTCAGAAACACTACGAGAAATGTCAAAACTCTACTGGAATATATAGATACATTGAAATTTAATTATGTCAAATGTAAGTGCAAAATAAGAATGTATTTCAATCAAGAATTCATACACAATTTATATTGAGATCGTCGGAAAAATCTTGTAATCAACTCGGTTATCAATCAATCGACTAATGGTCTCGAACTATTAACGCGTTCGCTGTGCTCACGTTGGAATATCTTGACCATTAGTCGCTGTCTTTAATAACCTAGTTGATTTAATAACTATTGATGCATCGAAAATCATTAAGTACAAAGATTTTCCTCCATTTCTTAGCATATTGCAGTTTTTCCTCTTTTTACATTCTATTTGCATCCCCAGTTATCCACACTACTCCGGAGGTACCTGGCTGCGATCCAAGCAGCATCCTCACAAACCGTGTAATTCTTCGTCATCTATTAAAAGCTTGTGGTGTAGTGTCCCCTTATACATATCCGTACAGTACACCCCAGGAGTTTACTTCTAATTATTTCCACAATTAAACTCGGCTAATACCAGCAAATTATTCGTATACGCAGATTGCATTTTCGCACGGGATTCCGTACGTTGCATTATTACACGTGCAATTAAATATGCAGTGGATATTGCCCATGTTGATGCACTTCCTTTGGTGCAGTCATGTTAGAAAAAATTAATGGGGAAAAATCTAACACTAAAAACGAACTTGTTTGTGGTGTTTGAAATTTTTTTCAATACAATTTTATATTGATTATTATTTGATATATTGATATTATATGATTTTTATTTTTGATTATGTTTTAATGTTCTTATTGTTGTCATCTTTACGAGATACGGGGTCTTTATAACAGATTGTAACATCGTAGGTTGCTTTGGAAACTTTTTAT
Source organism: Propylea japonica (assembly GCA_013421045.1). NCBI lineage: Eukaryota > Metazoa > Arthropoda > Insecta > Coleoptera > Coccinellidae > Propylea > Propylea japonica. Next base: position 44,399,328 of record CM024248.1, on the reverse strand, counting down.
CTTATCATTTCTTATGCAAAGCCTACAAATTTTGTAAATCCAGTCACATTATTCAATTTCTTTCGGAATGACCAGCCTAAACTCACAGTATAGTTTGTTAAAATTAAGGTTTACTTCAGAATAAAAATATTTATAATAGTCCAACGCCAACTGCGCTGTTATAATCATTTATAGAGCCCTGTATTTCGTGAGAGAGAATGCAACGGAGGTCAGCAATCAATACCGAAATGATCAATTTTTCTTTTTGTTCATGAAAAATTGAACCTCCAAAATAAATGTGTGCCTTTACTGACCACGTTTTGTATTATTGAAACATGGACATCAAGGCAGCAGACAGAAAATTATAGTTCATCAAGAATTCGCAATGATAATTTTTGTATTTTTCTGATATTAATTACTGATTTGGGGGGTACAACACTGTTTCTTAATGATCTATCCATTTTTTCATTAAATTTGATCCTCCAATATAAAAATTGTGCCTTTACTGACCACGTTTCGTATTATTGAATCATGGACATCAAGGCAGCAAACAATTATATCTCATAAAGAAGCCACAAAATAACATACAATTCTGGTTTTATTCTTCTTATATAGAAGGTTGAGCTTAGGAGGTCAAGAATCAATATATAAATGAGCAATTTTTCCGTTTGTTCATTATAAGTTGAACCTCCAACATAAAAATTGTGCCTTTACTGACCACGTTTTGTATTATTGGATCATGGACATCAAGGCAGCAAACAATATTATTTCATAAAAAATTCCTTATTTTTTTTAATATGAAAAGTTTTTTTTGCTAATATTCCGGAATCTTTTATCGTACAAAAAGCAGCTTACGTTAGCATTTTCTGATCACAATAAGCTACGTTTTTTACGAATTTTTTTCCCACGTCTTATTTGGTGAAGGTTTTCAGGGGTTAGTGATTACTTTTACCCCCAACTTCTACGCTTATGAAATAGTACGGTTTTTGAGACGCGCCGATTTGAACCGAAAATGTTTCCTACACTTAAAAGGTATTCCTGAACATACGCTCTAAAGTGGATTGTTTTCGAAAAAATGAACTTTCATATTGAAAAACGTAGTCAATTCACTGAAATATATATTTTTTCATTCCTTTACTAACAGTCTAATTTGACCATGTTTTTCAGAATAACCCTAGTTGATTTTTCCCGAAAACAATCGTCTTCAGAGCGTATGACTGAGTGCTTTTCTGTATAAAGAACATTGCCAGTTCAAATGACTTCAAAAACCGATTTTTTTCCATTAGCGTAGAAGTTGGTAAGAAGAACACCCTCTGACTGGAAACTCTAAGACTGAAGAAAAACAAATTCGTTAAAAAAACAGCTTCTTATGATTAGAATATGGTAGAAAACGGTGCATCCTGAAGATCGCTCTTATTTAATAATATCCTGCACATGAGAAAATTATGAAATAGTCGATTCCATTTGAAATTTAATAAAATTACAGAGACAAAACTTTTTCAATCTATTTTTCTTTCCATATCCTCTCATCGTATGTAATTCTACTTTTATTTCTAAGAAAAAATCCTTTTTTACATCCCGCAATCAAACTTCCTTTCCTACAAATTCCCATACCAGCAGGTGCCTATATGTATAATAACAATCAAATTAATTCTTCTGGAATAAGTTATTAGATGAGGCAGATACTTCTTTCTCCATACAAATTACGACCGCTTATTCTCTCTTATAATAACACATCTTCGCATATATTTCAATTAATAACTTCCACTCTTTTAATTAATACATCGCCCAGCGCGTTCGCGTGCATGCGTAGGCGTAGCCAACTGCTACGAATTCTCCATCCAGTCTTTCTTTGGTACGTACCGATGGCATTGAATCTAGAATCGTGAATATTACACTTTCCATCTCGTTCTGTTTTTCTTGTTTCTAACGGCTTCTTTTGACATTATATATGTTTGTTGTGTTGCGATAGTAAGCCTTGAAAATTGTTCTCATGCATATATCTAAGGCTTAGTTTTTGTTATCTAGCCTCACGATTTTGGATGATGCAAAACGATTCACGTTTAGATGAATTGCGAATTTATAACGTTATTATATTTTATGAATATGTTTTGCGCAATGTGTTATAAAACTTTTGGTATTTGCTGCGTCGTCAGACCTTTATTTATGTATCTTTTGAGACGTTAATGTTTAATTTTTTATCTGCAAGAATATATGCAATAAAAGTTCAAACTATTGGAGAGTTCTTAGTTAATGTTATCCTTAATAAGGTTTATTTTGTCTGATTATGTGATGAATCCTTTTAATATGCCACTGCTTGAACAGCAAAACTGATAAATCAGACATAGTGAATGCTGTAAAACAAATATGGGGTTGCATTATAGAACATAACCCTTCTCTATTTAGTTGAATTTCAACTTATTTTTTCAACTTGAGAAGATGCAGGATCTTGAGCTGACTAATGTGTTTGTAACTTAGTTGGTGTGGTTTCCCTGCAAAATTATTTGTTATCTCCATGACATTGTGAACATGAATGATCTTGATCACTATAAGAGGAGTCAGCTACATAAAAATATTATTTTCGATGTATTTCGTTGAATAAAAGTTTTCTAATCTATATGAGACATCTCTTGATTGCCACTACATCGATAATGCATCTACAAGAACTAGAGCTGATTAGTGTTTTTTATACATAATTGGTGTGATACATATCATTTGCTACGTTTTTCAAAAAGGAAAACATGTTATTTGGTTTATCAATGTTAAATGTAGCTACAAGAGTATTTTTTTAGTCTCATAAGAAGGAGAAATATTACATGACCTTGATGTTGCAAGATCTTGAGCTAACGTAGTTCATTTGACATGATTATTGTGGTTTCCCTGCTAAATTATTTGCTATATTATATATTGGTGAAGATTGTAACACAGAAAAATCCTCAACGTATTGAAATATGAAAAAATATCATCGATTTAAAGGTTATTGAGAACATTTTTCGAAATGAAACTTAAGAATGAAACGAACATAAGAAATCGAACAAACTATTATCTGGCAAGAACTAGAGCTGATTATATTATACGTAGTTAATTGGTGTGATACACTTGCCATATTATCTGCTACATCTTTCAAAATGGTGGTCATTCTTTTCTGAGTATCCGAATAATGTAGTTACAAACCTGAACTCAATTAGAGTTTACTTTTCCTTCAGAGAAACGAAAAATATTCAACGGATTTGCAGGATCTTGAGCTAACATAGTTCATTTGACATTGTTAGTGTGGTTTCCCTGCTAAATGATTTGCTATCTTCCTAAGCAAAAGGTGAATATTATTCGTTTTCACCACTTAAGGTGAAGATAGTTACACAGACAAATCCTCAACGTATTGAAATATGGAAAAATGACTGAATAATTTAGAGGTTAATGAGAAATTTTTTCGAAATGAAACTTTTAAAATGAAACGAACATAAGAAACCGAACAAACGATCATCTGGCAAGAACTAGAGCTGATTAATATTATAAATGGTTAATTGGTGTGATACACTTGCCATATTATCTGCTGCATCTTTCAAAATGTGGTCATTCTTTTCTGAGTACCCGATGATGTAGTTACAAACCTAAACCCAAATAAAGTTTACTTTTCCTTCGGAGAAACGAAAAATATTCAACGGATTTGCAGGATCTTGAGCTGACTAGGTTATTTATCACTTAGTTGGTGTGGTTTCCTTGCTAAATTATTTGCTATCGTCCCAAACAAGTGATCATTGTTCTTTTTTATCACTGAAGGCGAGGATAGTAACATAAAAAATTTCAAAATAAGATTTTAAAGTATGTAAGTATATGCAAAGATCAGAAGTCGAATTATTTGTTTTTTCAAAGGCAAGAACTAGAGCTAATTATTATTGTCATTCATTAATTGGTGTGATACCCTTGCTATATTATATGCTTTGTCTTCCAAAAAGGTATTCATGCATATTTGATAACCTAGAATGAAGTGAAAGCTACAATATTTCGTAAAATATTATATTATCGACTTATTGAAATGTAGAAAGATCGAATTTGTAGGATCTTGTGCTGACTAATTCATTCATTACATAATCATTGTAGTTTCTCTGCTAAATTATTTGCTATCTCCCTTACCAGATGGTGAGTCATATTGCGATCACTAACAGCGAATACATTTTGAGAAATATTACAATCACATCCGAAAAATAATAACATAATCTGAAGTTAGTGTTAGTGGCAAGTAATGGAGCTAATTAATGTTTTCAATGATTTATTGGTGTGGTACTCTTGCCAAATTATATGCTACTGCTTCCGAAATAGTAGTCGTCGTGCTATTTTGATTACTGAAGCGAATGTAGTCACAAGATAAAGGAGATACTATACTTTTATGAAAGAGTTTCAAGAATAAAAAGAATACGGAAAAGAAATAATTGGCCGACTATGTATTAATTACTTAGTGATGTCATTTTCCTGGCTAATCATTTGCTATACTTTCCTATTGAAGGTTTCTTGATCTCGTGAATGCAGATTATATTGAACTTACTATTGTATTCTTAAATCATAGAATGTGCAGTTTCCTTCTAAAATTATTTGCTATATTCACTTTAAGAGATCGTTAAAGAGATTCATTCTTTCACTAACTTTTACGAATGTACCATTAACGTTACGAAATATAAAAGAAAATCGGATATGCAGGATCTTCCGCTGACTAGTTTGTATTTGAAATAGTTGGTGTTCTTTCCCTGCTAAATTATTTGCTATCTTCCTTATCGTATGGTGATTCCTGTTCTGATCACTAGCAGCGAAGATATTGGCATACATTTCGAGATATAATAACATAAATTGAAGTTACCTGCAAGAACTAGAGCTAATTGATATTCTCAATGATTAATTGGTGTGATACCCTTGCTATATCATCATGCTACTACGTCTTACAAAATGATAATCTTGCTATTTGTGGATTACATGAGTTGAATGTAGTTACAAGCTACGATTTTAATGAATCTAACGAAAGGTAACCGTTTCGGATGCATAACAATGTTACGGATTATGAAAGAACATTGAATATGCAGGATCTTGAGCTGACTAATGTGTTTTTGGCATAGTCGGTGTGGTTTCCCTGCTAAATTATTTGCTATCTTCCCTTTTATTTGGTGATTCATATTGTGTATCACTAACAGAGGAGATATCGACATACATTTCTTGAAATAATTGACCAAATTCGAAAAAACATAAAAACTAGTTACCGGAAGAACTAGAGCTGATTGATAGTCTCAATGATAAATGGTGTGATACTCTTGCGATATTATATGCTACTACGTCTAACAAAATGATAATCTTGCTATTTTGGATTACATGATTAATGTAGTCAAAGCTACGATTTTAATAAATTTTAACAAAAGGTAACCTTTTCGAATGTATAATAATGTTACGAATATGAAAGAACATTGAATATGCAAGATCTTGAGCTGACTAATGTTTTTGACATAGTCGGTGTGGTTTTCCCTGCTAAATTATTTGCTATCTTCCCTATTATTTGGCGATTCATATTATGATCACTAACAGCGGAGATATCGATCGACATACATTTCATGAAATAATTCAACAACATTCGAAAAATAATTATATAACTGAAGTTACCAGCAAGAACTAGAGCTGATTGATATTCTCAATGATTAATTGGTGTGATACCTTTGCCAAATTATATGCTACTGCTTTCGAAATAGTGGTCATGCTATTGTGATCACTTAGCGAATGCAGTCACATCAAAATTATAAGGTGAAATATATTTTGAAGGAATTTTAAAAAAAACAGAATATAGAAACGTAGTGGTGCCTTTTCTTGCTAAATTATTTGCTATTCTTTCCTTTGAAGGGTTTCGTGTTTGTTTGAATTGACAGGATCTTGAACTTACCATTGTATTCTAACATAGGTGGTATAGTTTCCTTCTTGAATTATTTGCTACCTTCACTATGAAGAGATCGTCTATTCTTCAGTTACCTTTTTTAAATGTGAAATTTTCGAATTTGCCATTACAAATAATGAAGGAGCGTTGAATAAGCAGGATCTTGAGCTGACTACTGTTTTTTGACATAGTCGGTGTGGTTTTCCTGCTAAATTATTTGCTATCTTCCCTATTATTTGGTGATTCATATTATGATCACTAACAGCGGAGATATCGACATACATTTCATGAAATAATTCAACAACATTCGAAAAATAATTATATAAACTGAAGTTACCGGCAAGAACTAGAGCTGATTGATATTCTCAATGATTAATTGGTGTGATACCCTTGCCAAATTATATGCTACTGCTTTCGAAATAGTGGTCATGCTATTGCGATCACTTAGCGAATGCAGTCACATCAAAATTATAAGGTGAAATATATTTATGAAGGAATTTTAAAAACAAACAGAATATAGAAACGTAGTGGTGCTTTTTTCTTGCTAAATTATTTGCTATTCTTTCCTTTGAAGGGTTTCGTGTTTGTTTGAATTGACAGGATCTTGAACTTACTATTGTATTCTAACATAGGTGGTATAGTTTCCTTCTTGAATTATTTGCTACCTTAACTATGAAGAGATCGTTTATTCTTCAGTTACCTTTTGTAAATGTGATATTTTCGAATTTGCCATAACAAATAATGAAGGAGCGTTGAATATGCAGGATCTTGAGCTGACTAATGTTTTTTGACATAGTCGGTGTGGTTTCCCTGCTAAATTATTTGCTATCTTCCCTATTATTTGGTGATTCATATTATGATCACTAACAGCGGAGATATCGACATACATTTCATGAAATAATTCAACAACATTCGAAAAATAATTCTATAAACTGAAGTTACCGGCAAGAACTAGAGCTGATTGATATTCTCAATGATTAATTGGTGTGATACCCTTGCCAAATTATATGCTACTGCTTTCGAAATAGTGGTCATGCTAATGTGATCACTTAGCGAATGCAGTCACATCAAAATTATAAGGTGAAATATATTTATGAAGGAATTTTAAAAACAAACGGAATATAGAAACGTAGTGGTGCTTTTTTCTTGCTAAATTATTTGCTATTCTTTCCTTTGAAGGGTTTCGTGTTTGTTTGAATTGACAGGATCTTGAACTTACTATTGTATTCTAACATAGGTGGTATAGTTTCCTTCTTGAATTATTTGCTACCTTCACTATGAAGAGATCGTCTATTCTTCAGTTATTTTTTGTAAATGTGAAATTTTCGAATTTGATATAACAAATAATGAAGGAGCGTTGAATATGCAGGATCTTGAGCTGACTAATGTGTTTTTGACATAGTCGGTGTGGTTTTCCTGCTAAATTATTTGCTATCTTCCCTATTATTTGGTGATTCATATTATGATCACTAACAGCGGAGATATCGACATACATTTCATGAAATAATTCAACAACATTCGAAAAATAATTCTATAAACTGAAGTTACCGGCAAGAACTAGAGCTGATTGATATTCTCAATGATTAATTGGTGTGATACCCTTGCCAAATTATATGCTACTGCTTTCGAAATAGTGGTCATGCTAATGTGATCACTTAGCGAATGCAGTCACATCAAAATTATAAGGTGAAATATATTTATGAAGGAATTTAAAAACAAACGGAATATAGAAACGTAGTGGTGCTTTTTTCTTGCTAAATTATTTGCTATTCTTTCCTTTGAAGGGTTTCGTGTTTGTTTGAATTGACAGGATCTTGAACTTACTATTGTATACTAACATAGGTGATATAGTTTCCTTCTTGAATTATTTGCTACCTTCACTATGAAGAGATCGTCTATTCTTCAGTTACCTTTTGGAAATGAAATTTTCGAATTTGCCATAACAAATAATGAAGGAGCGTTGAATATGCAGGATCTTGAGCTGACTAATGTGTTTTTGACATAGTCGGTGTGGTTTCCCTGCTAAATTATTTGCTATCTCCCTTACCATATGGTCATACAGATTGTGATCACTAACAGCGGAGATACATTTCGAGAAATAATAACATAAACTGTTGAGTAATTGGTGTGATACTTTCACCGAATTATTTGCTAGTGCTTTCGAAATGGTAGTCATGCTATCTAGATTACTTATGTACCTACGAATGTAGTCACAAGAGAATAATAAGGAAATATACATTTATGAAACGGTTAAAGGATAAAAAGAATATAGAAAATCACCAGCATACTAAGTAGTGATTACACAGTGTTGTAATTTTTAGGCAAATTATTTGCTACACTTTCTCATTAAAGGTTTCGTGATTCCTTAATTGGTAGAATATTGAATCTTATATTCTTTTTTTACATAGGTAATGTAGTTTCCTTGTTAAATTATTTGCTATATTCCCCGCGAATAGATCACCATTAAATCAGTTAAATAGAGGACGGATGAAAAACAGAGTTGAAAAGCGTTGTGTGATACATTTTTGTTATTTTATAGCCGCACGAAAGCTTTTTGTAAAAGTACTACTTTTCGCAAGCTACTATAAACTCGTTGTTAATCGCCATTTTTAATGAATACTGAATCCTCATGCAAATCAAAAACAGACTGTGGTAATGTCTGATCACTCCGATTCGTAACATCCTAATGGGGGTATTCTGCTTTCATCTGTAAGCTTATCTGTATCTGTAACTTTTCATAAGCTTACAGGAAAATTGCCATTCTGGACCTCTTTAAGGGATCTGTAACTTACAGAAATCGTTAAATATTTTCGAGTACTCGACGGGTGATCGGAAACATCATCGAATGACATATTGTGAGGTTAAATTGAATGGTTTGTTTATTTTGGGACGAACACCAATGTTTTAATATAAGTAATTCATGATGAATAAAATTTATACGACTTTGTTTATTGGATTGTTATCGGAAGAAAATCATAACAGGTAAAACATTGTTCAATAATCCTATACATGACCTGAAAATCATTCTTTTGTAGTAGTACCGTACATTAGCAATCCAATCGACTATTAGGTACCATCGTCACCTTCGAGAACCACTCGATCGCTACCGGACAAGGTACCGACCGTACACGTGCGTAAATAAAATGACAAAACGTTTATTTTTAAACCGACATAGGAAAGGGTTCTTCAATGTCGCATGGCATCGATCGATTCAGCAAGTGTCCACCGACAAGCTTTAATTTCCATCCGAACTGGAAGCGATCACGCGACCATCAACGGGTATTTCCTTATGGAGACCGTACAAGTGCAGGCAAGTTGCCCGATATGGCGTGGGCAGATTCTGCAAATACGACTCGTTTTATCCCTGGTGATCGAATACGATTTGGTTCACCGAAATTTATGGTGGTATTCTGCTTTTCATCTGTAAGTTACGATACTGTAGCGTACGATTGATCTGTAACTGGTTGACTTACAGATTCGTAAATAATGCAATTCTGGATTGGTTCCTGTAACTTTCTCATTTACAGTGTCACTTTTGAACTACTCATCGAAAAACATAACCTTCAATCGTAAGATTAGATGATGGAACTTTATGTATTATGAGTTAATGGTTTTGATTTGAATTTGAAAATACATTTATCTGAATGTAGTTTGCGTTTGTTTCTTTCATCTAAAAAATTGAAAACAGAAAAGATAAAATATTCTCGGTTAAAATTGCTGTAGAACATTTATTAAGTTTATAGTACACTGGTTCTTCGATCTGAACATGTTCACAAACTGGGCATTCGGCATTTCTTCAATCTGAACATTTTCCTGGCATCCGGCATTTCAAGTGGATTCATTCGATGACGCAACCTTTTCCTTTCAATTCTCATTAAATTCCTACTTTAAAAAAGGATGATTTTCAGGTCATGTACATTTTTGAACAATGTTTTACCTGTTAGGATTTTCTTCCGATAACAATCCAATAACAAAGCCATATAAATTTTTATTCATAATGAATTTCTTATATTAAAACATTGGTGTTCGTCCTAAAATAAACAAACCATTCAACGTAACCTCACAATATGTCATTCGATAATGCTTCCGATCACCTGTCGAGTACTCGTAAATATTTAATGATTTCTGTAAGCTACAGATCCCATAAAAAGGTCCAGAATTGCAATTTTTCTGTAAGCTCGTGAAAAATTACAGATTGGCTTACAGATGCAAGCAGAATACCACCATAAGTTGTACTAATAGGTAATATTTCTAGTACTTATACACTCGTCACTTGCGCTTCTCTCACTTTCTCACAATTTGGTCACTTCAACTCTACCTTATATTCTCCATCCTTCTTGTCTCTAAAAAACTTTTATTATTAGGTTTGTTTTGGTTACGCTTAAGAACCGATCCAGGACGGTTCGCAAGTGCGCCGAATTTGTGTTTAAAATTCGCAACAGCGCATGTAGGAACCGTCCTGAACAGTTCTCAACTCGGAACCAAAACAAACCTATTAACTACGCAGATACCTACTCCATTCTCCAAATCTAACCTCAAACATTCCTTGCAGTAATAAAGCCATCGCTGACTACTTGAGCACGCAGGGCTTCAGGGACTCCCTGGAAGCCTTCAAGAAGGAAGCGGACATGCCAGGCGACGTGGGCGTCAAGTTCGGCGGACTCCTGGAAAAGAAATGGACGTCCGTGATCAGGTTGCAGAAGAAAGTTATGGAGCTGGAATCGAAACTAAACGAGGCCGAAAAGGAATACATCCAGGGCGCTCCGACGAGGAATAAGAGAAACCCGCGGAATGGATACCGAGACCGCCGGAAAAATTCAGTCTGACAGGTAAATTGGGTTTGGTTAGTTTGAGATTTCTAAGTTATGTCTGATGTTTAGGTGAGGACATATAGGTTACGAGCAGTTCTGACAGCTGGACGTGACTGGAGGACCAACATTAACCTGAAATGAACTGATTATTGTAATATGGGAGCGATTTATCGAGAAATTTTGTGGTTTTCAGCACTTTGAACATTTATTCATATTAATTTAGACTCATGAATATAATTTCACCTAAATTCTCGTCAAATGCAGATCAAATATTCAAAATATCAGTTAAATATGCCATCCTTCTGTATTCTAGTGGGCTGTGACAGCAAGGAAAAACTAAATATTCTACAAATTTTATTTTCTTCAGGTGAATTAAAATATGGAATTTAAATTACAACAATGAATAATATCACTGATACGATTTTATGCAGTAGTTTTTGTATTTCAATACTGTATAATTGTTTAGATGAGCTCGACATTTCACGTTGAAAGTGAGATAATATATTAGACTGTTATTGGATTTGAAAAGAAAACATTTCTTTAAGGCTTCTTATGAAGACTTTGAGCTATGGAAAATAAAACATGACAATTTTAATGAAAGGAAATTAGGAATGAGACATCGGATGAAGCAAGTACTTGCAAGTAGGTACCTACGTTCATGTTATATATTGAATAAATTGGATTACATCAATGAAGAATATATAACTGACACGAATTTATGCAGTAGATTTGGTACATTCATTTCAATACTTTATAATTGTGAAGTTGAATTTGACTTATTCATATTGAACGTGAGAAAACGATTGTTATTGGTTTGGAACGTAGAATATTTAATGTATGTAAAGTTTGTGACAACATCGCCAACTATTCGGAAATATTCCGTTTTCAAGTCTCGTTAAGAAGACTTTGAGTCTTAAAATTGAAAGCATTACATTACAGTAAGTACCTTAGACCTTTGTCTAAGGTAAGTACCTACTTCCAAGTATGTACTTGCTTTATCCGATGTCTTCATTCCTGATTTCTCTTCATTACATTTTTCATGTTTTATACTTTAGAACTCAAAGTCTTCATAACGAGCGTCAAAAAGGATGATTTTCTTTTCATATCCAATAACAGTCTATTATTTACTCACTTTCAACATGAATAAGTCGAGTTCATCTAACAATTATACAGTACTGATATGAAAATACCAAAACTACTGCATAAATTCGTATCAGTGATATTCTTCATTGTTGTAATTTAAATTCCATATTTTATTTCACCTGAAGAAACTAGAATTTGTAAGTTTTTAGTTCCTTCTTCGGTGTCACAGCCCACTATAACACAGAAATATTGCATATTTAACAGATATTTTGATCAGCTTTTTAAGAGAATTAAGGTGAAATTATATTTATTAGCATAATTTAAAGAATAATAAGTTCCAAGTATCGAAAAACCACAAAATTCCTCAATTAATCGCACTCAGATTGCAATAATCAGTTCATTGTAGGTTAATGTTGGTCCTCCAATCTCGCCTGGACCATAGACAACTGTCAGAACTGCACGTAGCCTATTGAAATGTACGAGATGTAACTTCCGAACGAAATAGATATTCATATTATCTGACAGTCGATTTAAAAGCGCTTGCACTGTATTGTTATTACAATATTATAAGAACTGGAGTGGTTATCGCTAGATTAGTCTTCCGGGAACTGCGACCATGTACAGGGTGCGGCAGAGAGGACGGACGGTTTTTAAATAGTCATAAAACAGTTGATTTTTACTCAAAAACAAATTTATTAATGCAATAAGGTTCACAAGGAAATAGCATTTGAGACAGTCAAGTGTAGAAAAAACCTCAGGCATGTGGTGGCCGAAATCGTTGATGCAGTGCTGTTACCGTGAACTCAGAGCGCTACATCGAAATGATAACTAACTTCTTTGTGCCTGAATTAAGACGGCGTGGCGTCGTGTTCCAACCCGACGTGTATGGTTCCGGCAGGATGGGGTGACCTCCCAAACAGCCAGAGCAACAATGGACGTTATTCGCCCTCTCTTCCCTGGTCGCCTCATTTCCAGATTTGGAGATGTTCATTGGCCTCCTCGATCCCCAGATTTATCCATATGCGATTTTTTCTTGTGGACACCTCAAGGCTAGAGTATACGAACACAAGCACCGAACTCTGGATGAATGAAGGAAGCATTTCTCGTGGAAGTCGCCAAAGTTGAAGGAGCAATGTTGGAGAGAGTCTATGCGAACTTCCAAGAACGCCTCTAGCACTGCATCAACGATTCCGGCCACCACATGCCTGAGGTTATTTTCCACAGAAATAAACTCTTTTATGACTTTTTGAAAACCGTCCGTCCTCTCTGCCGCACCCTGTAGTTCTGTTGTTCTCTACCCTACCATCTCATCTGCAAACCTCCCCAGTGATGTAATGATCAAGAGAGTAAGCACTGAGAAAAACTTCAGGACATTGCTAAGTAAGAGAGAGGAAGGGGAACGGGAATACATCGAATATAACCTCAAAGAAAATACCGTAAAATGGCATACAGATGGTTCCGAAAACTCTACAGGAGCTGGCGGTGGGATGTACGGGCCGAGCACCAAGTCTGTACTGTCGCTAGGTTCCTGTATGAGCATCTTTCAAGCGAGAATCTTAGCTATTGAAAGATGTCTAGAAATAAATCTAGAAAGAAACTATCAGAAGTGCAATATAGCCATAATCTCAGATAGTCAAGCTGTTATTAAAGCACTGAGCTCCTACGTCATCAACTCAAAGATGATCTGGGAGTGCCGAAACAAACACAATGAGGTAGGCAAGAAAAATAAGGTCTTTTAATCTAGGTTCCCGGCCATTCGGGAATCAAAGGAAACGAAGAGGCCAATACAGTTGCCAAAGAGGGCGCACGAATGTCATTCATTGGCCCCGAACCCTTCTGTGGTAAAGATGTACCTATAAGAAGGAGTTTCTGGAAAGTCGAGAGGGAAAGACTCTGGCGGAATCTGTCAGGGATAGATGATTCTACTAAGTTCCTTCGGAACTTTGAAATAGCGAGATCCAAAAAATATCTGGATCTTGGTTAGAAAAAATTACACCACCTCACTGGCTTTCTTACAGGACACTGTCGCCTCAGGAAGCACCTGTTGAGGATGGGATTATCGGACACTGAAGAAACAGCTTATTTTTGTTAAGTTTCAAGAGAGTTCGTGATCTTTCTGTAATGAATTGAAGGTTCTATGGAATTTCCTGATTTGTTCTATGCCAGAAAGGCTTTGCCAACGTACCTTCATGTTTACCTCTTCTTTTTTCATGAAAATTTTTCTGTAGTTATTTTTACATGCCACAGAAGGGTTATGGTTCTAAAAGTTCATGAAGGAATTACGAAAAAACTGTAGTATTTTCATTGTATTCTCAGAAAAATCTGGATCATGCTTCCAAAATGGGAAATAATGCTTAGGAGTACAATCAATATAAAAATGATCGATTCGTCTGTTTGATCATAACAAATTGGACCTCCAACATAAAAATTGTGCCTTTACTGACCACGTTTTGTATTATTGAATCATGGACATCAAGGTAGCAAACAATTATATCTCACCAAGAAGCCACAGAATAACATACAGTATTTTTTATTGTATATGTATTTATTATATTCTGGTATTATTCTTCTTATACCTATAGAAGGTTGAGGTTAGGAGGACAAGAATCAATATATTAATGATCAATTCTTCCGTTTGTTCATTATAAATTGAACCTCCAACATAAAAATTGTGCTTTTACTGACCACGTTTTGTATTATTAAATCATGGACATCAAGGCAGCAAACAATAATATGCTACACAGAATTTACAAAGTTTTTTTTATAATCTTTATCGCAACTTCACAATCTACCATACAGGGTTATATGCAAATTAAATGAATGAATTTCAACTTGAGACTAGTAATATTAGAAATTTGTTTCAGAAATTGTATACTGCTTCGGAATGAAACCTTTTTTCTAATGATCAATTTTTCCATTTGTTCATTATAAATTAAACCTCCAACATAAAAAGTGTGCCTTTACTGACCACATTTTGTATTATTAAATTATGGACAGGCAGCAAACAATTAAGTATCGAAATTTCGTTTTGGATTTTGCTTATTAATCGAAAGAATGTTCTTTTTGTGGAATGGAAATATTACGGATATAATTTTCTTCCGGAAATCAGTAATTAAACCTTCAGAAAGATTTATAGAACATCTTCCTGTCATAGACATACAATATCTCAAAATATTAATTCTATGGAACATTTGTACGATGAAATGGAATGAACTGTGATCATAACTGCTTGTAAGTTTTATATTTTTCCTGAAAAGTATCGACTGTATCGAAATTTTGCAGGAAATTTTTTTCTCCAGAATTAAATGGGAAACCATAAGAGAATTTTATTTTTCGAAAATATATCCCACGAAAACAATTTTCGAACGAAAATCAGAGGGGGTTGTTATTTCCAACCACTAATAATAAAGTTATGAGATCTAAAAAATTTGTGTGAGTAACATCTACTTAGTGCTTCATATTATGTATAGTTTTATAAGTCAGTGTTCTTGAGACTTCGTTAAAAAATTAAAAACTGTCAACTCGTCGTCGCCTTCCAAAGGCTGTATCGATTTCGAAAAAAAATTATATGAACTTCCTCTGCTTATTTTCATCGAGGAAATCTTTTCCCAAAGTCTCTCGCATTTATTTACAGACACCTGTATAATGATTCGCGAGCAAATCTTGTGAGCCAATTTTTTCTCTCAATATTCCAGGTCACAGGGCTCCAGTGACACGAGTAATATTCCACCCCCTGTTCAGCATAATGGTATCGGCGAGCGAAGACGCCACCATGAAAGTTTGGGATTTCGAAACGGGCGAATACGAGCGAACGCTAAAAGGCCACACCGATTCGATCCAGGACATTTGCTTCGACTCCACCGGTAAATTGCTAGTTTCGTGCAGCGCAGACATGACCATCAAACTCTGGGATTTTCAACAGGTGAGCATATCTTTTTATTTGACCTTTTTCATTCGCAGTGCAACAAGAACTTGAACGTAACTTCCGCAGAAAGATTAGATACCAAGTATTGTTTGATTTGTTAAATACTGAATCGTGTCCTTTTGTTTCCTTCTCGTCTTCAATCATATACAATTTTGAAAAAAATGTTTGCTGTATCCTTTCATAGATTAAATGTCACAAAAAATTCACCGATATGTAAAATCAAGACAGCACTTAACTTAGTCTCATCAAATGTGGATCACCCTAACGTCTCCTTTGAACAATACAAAAAAAACAACATTTTTCATCCTTATATGAATATTGAATCCAAATTCCATGTTAAAAACACCCTCTAAAACGAAGTTAATTCTCTCTATAACGAAATGTTCGAAGAACATCACTCTCAGAATGGGTATTGGTGAGAAGGTATAAGGGTGGGCTTTTTCCAAAATTTTTACGCACTTACGTAATAAATCCCAACCTTGAACTAAATCATTACGACAGGCAGAGAGATCCTTCTGAAAAAGTTTTAAAACACCCCTGGCTGTTTGGTTTTAATCTAACCATTGCGCTAGTGTGAAAAGTTGTGCGAAAATGTCTAAAGGAAGTGCTTAAGTTTGAATGATAAACTTGAATTTATCAGTGAAGTCGACCGCGACTTTGCCGACAATAGAAACAAATTTTCTGTACAGGGTATCCCATTTTGGGCACTTTTACGGGATATCTCCGTTATTTTTAACGTTAGCGTGATGCGGTTTTCGCGACAGTGTGCTACTTTTTTGTGAAACAAAAGATGGCGCAATCAGTTTTTGCATAGCCCTCTTAGTTTTTGCTATACAGAGTGGAAATGAAAAGTATCACTCTTTAATCGCCCCCCGTATCTCAGTTGTGCTTAAACTTGGAGAAATGGTTGAAACGCATTCCTATAGATTTTTTCCCGTAGAATCCAGTGGCGTAGTCAGTTTTTCAATTAAACTTTCTGTTTTTGAGTTATTGAGCAAACATATGTTTTTTAAATTGGACACCCTGTATATTATTTTTTATTCTTATTAAGCACAATCTCAGCTTTTCAAAAACATAGTATTTTATGCATTTATTTGCAAAACCAAGCTCAGAATTCAAGATTTTGTAATTAAATTGTCAATAACTAAGTAGTAGGCTATGACTGTTTATTAAAAACAAAAAATAAATGTCAAGATTTCGTTAGAAATCGAAAATAATGTTAACATAATATCTACATCACATGATCTAATATTTAACTTAATTTAATTTGCAATTTTTTAAAAATTCAAATAATTGATTACCTATAAATACCAATTATTAAATGTTTATTAGGGAATCCAAAACAATAACCAAATTTTGTAATTTTGTTTTATAGATGCTGTTCAAAATGACGGCCATTTTGCATATAGCAAAATACAATTTATAAAGCAAAATATAATTCAGTAGCGGAGCTTCGTGCGGCAATTATTTTGGCATTTGAAAATTTGCAAAGAAGGCCTATGATTCTTTTGAACGCCATTGAAAGAATAACGAAACTCTGCAGATTTTGTATACGGGAAAATGGCCGTCATTTTGAACACAATCTATAAAACAAAATTACAAAATTTGTTATTGTTTTGGATTCCCTAATAAACGTTTAATAATTGTTATTTATAGCTAAATTATTTGAATTTCAAAAAATTGCAAATTAAATTAAGTTAAATATTAGATCATGTGATGTAGATATTATGTTAACATTATTTTCGATTTCTAACGAAATCTTGACATTTAGTTTTTGTTTTTAATAAACATAGCCTACTACTTAGTTATTGACAATTGAATTACAAATGTTGAATTCTGAGCTTGGTTTTGAAAACAAATGCATAAAATAATATGTTTTTGAAAAGCTGAGATTGTGCTTAACAAGAATAAAAAATAATATACAGGGTGTCCAATTTAAAAAAAAACATGTTTGCTCAATAACTCAAAAACAGAAAGTTTAATTGAAAAACTGACTACGCCACTGGATTCTACGGGAAAAAATCTATAGGAATGCGTTTCAACCATTTCTCCAAGTTTAAGCACAACTGAGAAAGGGGGGGCGATTAAAGAGTGATACTTTTCATTTCCACTCCGTATAGCAAAACTAAGAGGGCTATGCAAAAAACTGATTGTGCCATCTTTTGTTTCACAAAAAAGTAGCACACTGTCGCGAAAACCGCATCCCGCTAACGTTAAAAAATAACGGAGATATCCCGTAAAAGTGCCCAAATGGGATACCCTGTACAACGAAATTTCTTTATAACGAATTTTTTTTGCGGTTTTAGCGCTTTCGTTATAGGGAAGTTCCACTTTACTTACCCTTTCGTAGATTCATAGATTAAATGTCACCAAAATTCACCAATATCACTGTAAAGTATCCTTCGTACAATAAAAAAAATTAAATAAATTATTTATCCTTTGTTGGTAGATAAAATGGAACTTCCCCATAACGAAAGCGCTAAATCCGCAAAAAAATTCGTTATACAGAAATTTTTTTTCTATAGTCAGCAATGTCGCAGTCGACTTCACAGATAAATTTAAATTTATCATTCAAACTTAAGCACTTCCTTTCAGACATTTTCGCACAATTTTCACATAAGCGTAATGGTTAGATTGAAACCAAACAGCCAGGGGTGTATTTAAAACTGTTTCAGAAAGATATCTCTGCCCGCCGTAATGATTTAGTTTAAGGTCGGTATTTTACGTACGTCCGGAAAAACTTCGGAAAAACCCCACCCTTATACCTTCTTACCAATACCCATTCAAAGAGTGACGTTCTTTGAATATTTCGTTATAGAAAAAATTTACTTCGTTTTAGAGGATTCAAGGTGCAATGTCTTGTACGAAATTCGTTATACAAAGAAATTTGTTATACAGATGTTCGTTATAGGGAAGTTCCACTGTATTCGATTCCTTTGTTGTTTATATTTTCTGTTCTTCCTATAGTTTAGTTATTTCGTTTATAAGCATTTCTATTTTCTACTGTACCTTCACTAGATTTAAATTAAGCCTACAAAATCGTACGTTTCTAGTGAATTTTGAGTACTCTTATGGTTTAAATTACCTGTTAAATTTCTTATTCCTAAATGATTAAATCAACTTTCTCTTCTGTTCCAGAATTACGAATGTATCAGAACGATGTTAGGGCACGACCACAACGTATCCAGTATATCGTTTATGCCAGGGAATGATTATATCGTATCGTCGAGTAGAGATAAACTATTAAAATGTGGGAGGTTCTTACTGGTTATTGCGTTAAGACCTACGTAGGACACAGAGAATGGGTAAGTTATTTTTAATTTACCACTTGAAGTTGATATTAGGAGATAAAAGAAGATATGAAAATTTGTTGGACGTCTTTTTGGCTTGGTCTGCAAGTCCAGTTTCTGAAAGGGCTTCAAACGGGTTTAGTCCACATTTCTCCTTCAATTTTCCTGCTCAAGACATTTTTGCGCAGGCTCTTAATAGCGTGACATTCTCTAAGTGAACATGAGTTCCTCCTCTTTGCCACAGAATCTACACTCATCAGTTTCTGTTAAGCCAATTCTTATCAAATTCTTCCTAAAGCGACTATGTCCTGTTAGAAAATCAGCGACGGTGTGTAACTCATTCTTCTGAGATTCTAATACTTTTGAGACCTTGCAGCTTTGAGGTTCCGAAGGAAGATTGCTCCACAGTGATTCTGTTTCAGTTTCTTCCTTCTCCAAAATCTCTTTCTTATAATTGCCTATACCAGAAAAAAGGATTCTGGACCAGTAAGTGGCGTTTATATTCCCTTTCTGGCAAGTGTGTTAGCCTCTTTGATTCCTGAGTGACCAGAAACCCAGACCTTATTGTTTTTGCATACTTCATTGAGTTTCTTTCGATATTCCCTTATAAGCTTTGAGTGAATGACATGGGAGTTCAATGCTTCAATAGAAGCTTGACATTCATATGGATCACTGCGTCACACCTACAAAGGAAGAAATTTGTAGTATTGTTAAGTGCAAGGGGAATATCTTTACAATTTGATTGATTTTATTTACGTCTTGCTAGATAATTTTGCAATATCAAACCTGCAGTAATTTTATCTCACTGAGTTACTGTAACTAAGAACTTGCAACATAATTTTCATCGGAGTAACTAACGTTAGAAACAACGAATTGAAGAGGTTGCCATATCTAACATCCCGATTACACTCAGCTCACTTGCACGATAGGGGACAGGGAAGTGAACAGAAAGAGAATGTAATCACTACACTTCCCTGCTGCCTCCCATTGCCACTCGAGCTGCTCTACGCTTCCTGAATTGACGGTTTTTTCGTACAAAAGTCAAAGGACCGACAGCGTGAACTGCTGTAAGTGATTAAATTTAACTAGGTTGCTGTGGAATTTCTGTGTCTGTCGTTGCCGACAATTGGTCGCGAGAGAAATGTTGCAGCAGAGTGTGAATGCTCACTGCCTTCGATACTGTCGCAGAAGTATTTCGGGAATTATTGCCGACAACGCTAGCGGCTGTAGGAAGGGCTGAGTGTAATTGAGGCATACATTTAGGAGTTACTTCGGATGACTGACAGAAAAATAGACCAAAAGAATATTGTTCACTGGGAAGGAAAATCCCTATACAGGTTTGGAAATTCAAATCTGAAACATACGATATACAATGCATCAGACAATTCTTCCGTCCAGTTGCACAGATGAATAGCCGAGACAATGACGTGCTGTAACACACTGAATTCCGTTGTCTTATTGCAATATTATAGTCTTGTCTCTCTCTTATCGTTGAGAGGAGCGTTATTCATTCAGTATGGTAGGCAACAGTAAATACTTGAATCGAGAATAACGGGCAGACTGAAAATTAAATAATTCTATACCTGTACTGCAGGTTCCCTACCATACTGCGATAAGAGAGAGACAAGACTAGATTATTGCAATAAGACACCGGAATTCATTCAGTTACAGCACTTGATTATCTCGACTATTCATCTGTGCAACTGGAGGGAAGAATTCTCTGTCTGATGCATTGTATATCGTATGTTTCAGATGTGAATTTCCAAATCTGTATTCCCTAGCGTAAACATTGCTAAGTCCAGGCGCAAGCCTTGTCGCCCCTCATATCTTGAGCTTTCTACGATACTCGCGAAAAATATCGCCAATCAATTTGCATTCATTGTTTTCGGCCACATCCAGTCTTCTTTCCTGAGACATCTTATGAGAAGGTGCATCCTATTCTTGTTGAATTCCGAGAGAGTTCGAGATCTTCCCTTATTCAACGTTTTAAGAAAATTTTCAGAGTGATCTAGACCCGAAAGGCACTGCTTTCCTGCCTTTCTCCTCCCTTTTCGTGAATTTCTTTGTGTAAGTGGTTTTCCCTATGCCAAAGAAAGGATCTGGGCCTAAAAAACGAGTTGATGACCTCTTCCTGAGTTGATTAGTGGTAACATTGGAACTCACTGTATTTTTATTTTCTCTTCAGATAAGAATGGTCAGGCCCTCCCCAGACGGCTCGTTGCTTGCGAGCTGTTCTCACGACCAGACGATCAGGATTTGGGCGGTGTCGTCGAAGGAATGCAGAAGCGAGCTGAAGGCTCACGATCACGTGATCGAATGCATCGCTTGGGCTCCCGAACTGTCAGCTGGTGCCATCATAGAAGCCGTCGGCGTGGACAACAAGAAAGGCGCAGCGATGGGTCCTTTCCTTGCTTCCGGATCCAGAGATAAAACTATTAAGTAAGCCAAAAAAGCGTTTTTTCTACAAACGCCAAAAAAATGACAAGGTTCGCGCATTGGCAAGAATATGCGAAGTGACCCTTTTTTTCATTTTCCTTTGTTACTATGACACCGTGCGCGAAGTAGTGTGCGAAATACTTACTTCGCACACTGCATGTGAACTATGTAACCTCCCCAAATGGTTGAGGTTCTCCAAGGGTGTGGGTTGGGGTTTCCAGAGATTGAAACAAATGTTTTAATTCCCAGCATATATTTCCTTGTGTTCTTATTGGCTTATTGTTACAAAAAAAACCTGGGGGTTGGCCAGTAGTGGGTTTTTAAATCAGGAACTGAAAACACTACGGAGAAAAAGAAAGGGTTATGTTCACACGTGATTACGTCTAAATATCTCAAAACTACGTCCATGAAAAGAAAATATCTTACCCCAAAACGTGACAATGTCCTTTTGTTCCGGGTGTATACCTTGACGGCTCAGATTAAAATTGATTTTAATTATTAATTGGCAACTTTGAAATTACGTCTTTTCAATTACGATGTTGAAGAAAAAAGAACAAGAAGTCAAACTTTTGACAGTAACTTTCTGTCTCAAAATTAATTACACTTGAACTACTGCATTTACAACTATATACCACAGAACCGTGAAAAAAAAACCCACCGCTGGCCAAGTTCCCCTTCTGACAAGATCACATTAACAGAAAACAAAATCAGATGTGATCATAAAATATAGTGAAAAAGTAAACATAACCAACGATAACGAGTAAACAAACATGCAGGTGTAGAAAACTCTCCTCAACATTTAGGAGGCCCATTCTTGGCTAGAGTGCTACGATTCTGTTTCATTCAGCCCTAAAACATCCGCTTCTTGTCGTAGCAACTATATGGGATTTTTATATTTTAACTTGGTAAATTTCTTGAAATCCACGTTTTCTTAACATTGAGTGTTGCTTTCAACATAGATATATTGCCCATAGTTATAATACCTAATTACTTGATTTGGAAAAATAGTTCAAACCAGTTCAATATTTTTTTTCATATTAAGCTAAGCGTTTGTAGAAAAAATTTGTTTGCATCTCATGCGCGAAATACTTCGGTGATCTCGACTATTTTTTTTTAATTCGGCTGCGCCTTGTTAAAAAAATCAGTTCTCGATCACCAAAGTAGCATTTCGCGCACTAGATACAAAAATAACTATTATATAATGCAAAACTGTTGTTGGAAAACCTCAGATTAAAGAGCAAACCTAGAGATGCCTTCACGCGTTTGTTGACGCAGCCGAGGAGAATCGTTAGTAATTGAAAAAATTTGAAAACGGTAATTTATTGAAGAGTGGCCAGTAGGGCGTTTGTAGAGAATCTATTTACCTATAAATGAGGTATCAATCATTTTGATCGGATGAACAGGGAGCGATTTATTCTCATTGAAAGATGAAAAAATGTATTTTTCCATATGCTTCCAAGTTCATTCGAAAAATTTTGAAATCTGTAGGTTATAGAAGAAGAACAGGAAGCGATTTTTTCTCAATGAAAGATTTATTTTACACATTATGACGTCAAAATTTGAGATTTGAGACGTGAAAAACCATAATATTCCATGGACCAGCGCCTGTTTTTCATGATGATTACTAACAATCTGTATATTTGTGAGTAGCTTCATTTTGACGAGACGCCCAACTTTTTCCTCTACGAGAATTCTCGATAGTGAGAACTATTACAGTATGGAGGCGTCAAAAGTGTTAAATGGATGAATGTTCAAATTTTATTACTAACAGCTACTTTATAAATTAATTCTTGAAAAAATTTTATTATAAATGGAAAACAATAATTGTCCTACCAAAAATGATGATTCTATCAAAGTGTTACCCATTCCGAACATATATCAACAACTAGGTCTAAAAAATTATTACTAACCGGCTGATGTTTTCACTGTTGCTTAGCAAATATTTCCTTTATGAACTGGTCACGTTGTCCTACAAATTGAGTGGTACGTTTTTTCAGTCCTACCTCAAAAATTGTACCACAGAACCCATAATCAAAAATGATTACTAACAATTGGCAATTTCTGAGCGAGGACTGGAAAAACGTACCACTCAATTGTAGGACAATGTAACAGTTCATAAAGGAAATATTTGCTAAGCAACAGTGACAAAATCAGCCGTTAGTAATAATTTTTTTAGACCGAGTTGTTGATATATGTTGGGACACTTTGATAGAATCATCATTTTTGTAGAACAATTATTGTTTTCAATTTGTAATAAAATTGTTTCAAGATTTAATTTATATTAAAGCTGCTAGTAATAAAATTTGAACATTCGCCCATTCAACACTGTTGACGCCTCCATACTGTATTAGCTCCACTATCGAGAATTTTCGTAGAGGAAAAAGTTGGGCGTCTCGTCAAAATGAAGCTACTCACAAATATTCAGATTGTTAGTAATCATAATGGAAAACAGGCGCGGACACATGGATTATTATGGTTTTTCACGTATAAGTAATTCTACCATTACTTGTGAACATCTCATTCTCCGTCAAACCATAGACAGCGTAAAATACCTGGTACATACTTGATTACATAATGTCACCTGTTTTTACTCAGAGATGTATATAACGGGTTATCCATTTCGCGGTTTCAAAAGTATACGGCTGGAATTCGATATCTGTCAAACGAAGTTTTTTAAAAAAAATTTTTTTGTTTAGTTGAAAGTCTGACATTTATGAAAATGGATCGCTTGACTATCGCACAACGCATGAAAATTGTAAAAACCTAATACAAAATGGCGATTCTGCCACAGCCACATATCGTGCTTTAAGAGCAGATTTGGTTTACATAATCGTCCAACTACGCAAGCAATTGGTAAAATTGTGAAGAAATTTGAAGAGACTGGATTGGTTACAGATATTGTAAGCCCTGTGCATCATCGTTTTGCTCGTACCACTGAAAATATCGCTACTGTAAGTGAAAGTGTTGCCGAAGACCCGAATCTGTCGATTCCTCGTCATTCTCAGGAATTAGGACTGTCTTACGGCACATTATGGCGTATTTTGCATTAAGATCTACACCTACACCCAAATAAAATCCAGCTCACACAACAACTGAAGCCAGCCGACCATTCACATCAACATCGTGGGTGGATACGTCGAATGGGTGCTTGAACAACCGGCGGTGGACGGCGATATCAACTGGCCACCAAGATTATGCGATTTGACACTGCTTGACTTTTTTTGTGGGGCTACGCGAAAGACCGTGTTTATGCAGATAAACCTTCAACTCTTGAGTAGTTAAAAACCAATATTCGTCAAGTTATGGCTGAGATACCGCCCAATATGTGTCAAAAGGTGGTCGAAAATTACCTCAAAAGAATCGATGCTTGCAACAATTCGGGTGGTTGTCATTTAAATGATGTAGTGTTTCACACAAATGTCAACGTTCAAACTTCATAATAAAAAAGAAATATCATGATAAAAAATTTTTTATGTGTTTTATTTACGTTTACTTTGAAACCGCAAAATGGATAACCCTGTATTAAAATATTTTATTGATGTCGTTTCTTTTGACCAGAGTATGGGATGTGGGTGCAGGCTGCGCACTGTTCACCCTCATAGGCCATGATAACTGGGTCAGAGGAGTTGTTTTCCACCCCAGCGGCAAATACTTATTATCGGCCAGTGACGATAAAACCATCAGGATTTGGGACTTGAAGAACAAGCGTTGCACCAAAAGCCTAGAAGCTCATAAACATTTTTGCACATCCTTAGGTGAGTATCAATTACCTATTCCTTTTTCATATGGATTGAATCAATTTATACAGGTTATTTTTAAAGCTTCAAATGAATTAATTCTACACTTTCAGTTCATTTCTAGACTTTCAAAACTTAAGCTTTTAAAACAATAGTATCAAGTTATTACAAATACAGTGGAATTTCCCTTCAACGAACGTCTGTAAAACGAATTTCGTACAAGACATTGCACCTTGAATCCAAATTCCATGTTAAAAACACCCTCTAAAACGAAGTAAGTTCTCTCTATAACGAAATATTCAAAGAACATCACTCTTTGAATGGGTATTGGTAAGAAGGTATAAGGGTGGGTTTTTTCCGGACGAACGTAATAAATCCCGACCTTAAACTAAATCATTACGGCGGGCAGAGGGATCCTTCTGAAACAACTTTAAATACACCTCTGGCTGTTTGGTTTCAATCTAACCATTACGCTAGTGTGAAGTTGTGCGAAAATGTCTAAAAGGGAGTGCCTAAATTTAAATGATAAACTTAAATTTACTAGTGAATTCGACCGCGACATTGCCGACTGCAGAAAAAAATTTGACTAACGAAATTTCTTTATAACGAATTTTTTGCGGATTTAGCGCTTTCGTTGTAGGTAAGTTCCACTGTTTGTACTTTCAATGATTAACGTTTGATTCTCTTGGCTAACTCACAGAATAAATTAATCACTCTACTCAAGCTGATGACGAATTGGCAACGCCTATCTCAGAAGACGACCTAACAACTTTTCGCCATTGTAATTGGTTTGAATGCTATTGTTTTGAATTTTTCAATGATCGTTGTTTGAATCTGAAAATCAGAGATGAAGTAGGGAAATAAATATTCAAGATAATATAATGTGAAGGGTGTTTCAAACTTAGGGATAAATAAAATATAGATGACGCAGATAATTCGTTTTTAGAGCGCTCGTTCTATTCAAACGAGTGCTGAATCGTTTTGTCCAAATGTCTGTAATTTAGGAATTTTGAGCGGATAATGGTCTCACATGATAGGGTTGAACTCCCTGATGACGAATCCGTGGTCAAACTGAAAGGTTTTCCAATAAGAAATGTTATTTGAATAGCCAGCTCTTTCGGTAGATGTTACGTTTGAAGTTGTTCATTTTTTGACATTTACAAGTAGAGAAACTACGACATTAATAAAAATGGAACGATACACACTTCAAGAACGCATTGAAAGCTTGAAATTCACTTTAAAAATAGTGAAAATTTGGCAGAGACGGTTCGTTAAACTCGAACATTTTTGGGTCGTCGTGAAGCAACTTGTCGGACAGCAATAAAGAAATTGGTGGAAAAATTCGAGTGTTGGCACAAGTTAATGATGAGAAGAATAAAACCCGTGCACGTCGCTCAAGAACAGCCGAGTGTTGAAGAAAACCCAGGTTTGTCCATTCCTCGTCGTTCTTTGGAATTGGGCATTCCACAAACGTCATTATTACACTACACCGTATTTTGCAAAAAGATTTTGACTTAAGGCTTATAAAGTTCAGTTAACAAAAGAACTCGACTCTTTTGCGGGAAAAGCTTCCGGACCGTGTTATCTCTCGAAGGGGTGATCACAATTGGCCACCGAGATCTTGTGATTTAACACCTTGCGACTTCTTCCTTTGGGGCCACGTGAAAGGGAAGGTCTACACCAATAGCACAGCGTCGATTCAAGACCTCAAGGATGGAATTCGTGAGGCTATTGAGGACATAGGTCAGCCACTTTGCTATTTGGTTATGGAAATTTCATTAAAGGATATGGTCCTGTAAGCGTGGTCGTGGTGGTCATTTGCCTTTTTTTATATCTGAGACAGACCACGAAGGCTCAGGCCTAAGTACTAGTGTACTGTGGGTGTCGGAAGAGGAGGGACAGATTCAGTCTATTAACACTGATTTAAAAGACTGGAGGTTCACATTCAGAGGAAAGGCGTGGGCAGGAAGTTGGTTCCACACTCTAGAGACCCTTGGGATGGAAGTACGGGAGAAGGTCGATGTTCTATGCGTGGAGAGTTGGACGGTAAGGGATGCATGTGCGATGTTCTTCTTGGGTTCTGTTGGGATTATCCGAGGGAGGTACAGTCGATGCCAATTCCTCGGAACACAGGCCGTGTTAGTATCGGTAAAATAGCGAAAGGTCACCCACGGCACGTCGATGGGCTAAGGAAGGGAGATTCCTTGTTAGATTGGGATCATTAATGAGTCGGATTGCCTTCCTCTGGATGGAGTCGAGGATTTTAAGCGTTGATTTGGCTGCCGCTCCCCATATGTGGGAGCAGTACTCCATGCACGGTCTAATCTGAGAGACATACAGAGTATAAAGGTTAGAGGGGGAGAAGTATTTTCGTGCTCGAAACAGGAATCCTAACTTTTTAGCAGCCGATGAGGCCACAGAAGAAACCTGCCTGTGCCAGCTGAGGTCCCGCTCGTACGAGATGCCGACGAGATCGAATGTCTCCATGTTTCCCAAAATGTTTCCGCTCATCTGAATGCGGTGGGCGTTGGCAACCTTTTTACGTGATAACTGGCATGATTGAGTTTTGGATGAGTTAAATTGCACCAGGTTCTTGGTGCCCCAATCAAGAATTGTTTTGAGGTCACAGGAAAGGGATTCGTGCATGGCCTGACGCCTGCTGTTCAGCTCGGTCTCGGGTACAGCCCTGGAGAAGTGGACACTAGCATGAAGAGTGCTGTCGTCGGCGTAGCTATGAATGGGGTTGACAGTGGAAGAGAGCAGGTCATTGATGTGCAGTAGAAACAGAGTGGGTGCCAGAACGGATCCCTGGGGCACGCCTGCATTAATGGAATAAAAATTTGACGCATGCCCGTCAATTACGACGGATATGGCTCTATTAGAGAGGAAGCTGCTGATCCACCCACAAAGCCCTGGGGGAAGGCCGTAAGATGGAAGTTTGTTGAGAAGCGCTGAGTGCCAAACCTGATCGAATGCCTTGGATATATCAAGAGCAACAACTTGCGATTCGCCGAAAAATTCAAGCGATTTTTCCCAGTTGTTAGTGACAAGAGTAAGAAGATCTGCAGTGGACCTCTGTTGGCGGAATCCATTTGTCGATCGTGTATCAGCTTGTGTTTCTCTAAGTGTTTTAGGATTTGAATATTGATGACCTTTTCCATAACCTTACTGACAGTTGAGAGAAGAGAGATCGGTCTGTAGTTGGAGGGGATGTTACCTAATGTTATTTTCCAATATTAACGGCATAGCTTCTTCTTTATAATGAAATAAACATGCGATCATTTATATTAAAAAATGGCATTTTTCTTTGATTATCAAAATAACACCTCTTATTGGAAAACCCTTTACTTGTGTCGTTCAAACTGTATTGATTTCACTCCTTGCTTTTGTTGAGAATTAATGTTAATTCAATGAATTTTCAATTGCAGATTTCCACAGAACTCATCCATTCGTAATATCGGGAAGTGTGGATCTTACGGTAAAAGTATGGGAATGCCGTTAAATAGGTTACGAGGACATTCCAACTCATATGTCCTTTGGATATTGACGTAGTCAATATTTTGTATAGTTATACTCTTTGCTCTCAAGAATAGCCGTTACCCGCGAATATTCTAAAAAGGATAATATTCGATATTCGCCGAATGTAATTAATGTTTATGGAGCAAAAAGGATACTACAATACATTAAATCTATTAAAGTATTGAAATGTTTATTTATCAGGTTATTTAAGACTCCTAAGTTATAAGTTCAAAATCAAAATAATATAGTTCATAATTATTTTTTTTCTCCCTCACTTGTTTATGCCGTAGGATTTTGTTTTCTTGTTCATGTGATATTTTTTTAATGATAGAACTTTTAGAGCAGAATCTAATAGTAGTCACTATTGCTTCGAACATATTTACTACTGTCACAAAAGCAGAAATCTATTTTGAAATTATCTACTGTTACCGGATATCAATTTTACTTTGTACTGAATAAATGGAACTGTTTTGTTTCTTTATATTTTTTTTAATTTTTTTTCGAATTTACCCGATAATTGGAGGTATGTGGTATGAAGATTGCTGCTCAAAATGTATGAAATGTGCGCAAGTTTTTATTTTATAAAATTTTTTTTTTTTAAATATCAAACTTTATTTCATAAATAAAGTTTGGTATTTTTTCAAAATTCTGCGATAAGTGCAGAATTCGAGACAATAAGACCCAGATGTTGTCTTGCAGATGAGTTCTCAAGTTTTATATCGATTTAAATCATAGATTCATTTAAACGAATAAAGCTTTTTTTTATTCAACACTTTTCCAAAATAATTGTTCATGAAAAATGGGAAATTTTAAAAGTTATAGAAGAAAAACATTTTATTCGATAAAAAGAATCTATATTAAAATCATTAATCAATGTACTGCTAGAATACTAGAAACAATGGAACAACTCTTTTAACTCAACTTTAACATAAAAAAAATGTTGGAATAACCAATCTCAATGGATAATTTCAAAATATATACGCTTACTCTTTAATGTATGGTTAGAAAAAATTTACATTGTAGTAAAAGCTTGAAATATAAGGTAAGATGAATTTCCTTTTATAATAATAACATAACCTCAACAATATACTCGAGAAAAATATGTTGAACCACTTCATTATCGCTTCAAACGTTAGATACTTATTTTAATTATTTTAACCTTCGTAACAAGTGGTATGTTGAATATACAGGGTGAGTCTTCAAATGTAATTATCGAGCTAGATAAT
Organism: Propylea japonica; assembly: GCA_013421045.1. Lineage (NCBI taxonomy): Eukaryota > Metazoa > Arthropoda > Insecta > Coleoptera > Coccinellidae > Propylea > Propylea japonica. The sequence continues at coordinate 44,369,417 of CM024248.1, read as the reverse complement.
AATGAGTGTTTCAGAGAAAATTCGAGGAAGTGAAAGTTATTTGGACTTGGTGAATTTAATAGAGATGTTTTTCTTTATTTTAATGATCCCAATTTCTTGTTGTCAAAGAATAAACTTGGGACGATTTGAATTAAAAAGGAATTGAAGATGGTTTTATAACACTTTGCCCTCTAAAGGTATTAATCGCGATTAAAGATCTTAACGATTCACCTTTTATCATAAATACACATTTTGGAGTGCCAATTGCTTCAAATTAGTCCAGTATTTGGATAGATATTTGATCATTCTTACATTGAAACGGTACTTATACTGTGTGTTTGGTCATGACTTAGCGATAATTTAAAGGCATCAAATATACCAACGACAAAAACAACCACATTGGAAAGTTTACCCCCTTGATTTTGGAGTAGCCCTCATTTTAAATTAATTTTTTTCTTTTCGTTGACCCTTCCAAATAATATCGATTTATTGGAAAATAAATGTCCTGCAGATGTGAAAAAAATGTTTTTTGAAAGATGATACTACAACCTTTTATTAAAGTAGAACAATAAAAAACATTTAACTCGAAAATGCCATAAAAAAATTCTTCAAACAAATTTACTCATTTTCCTAGTAAATCCGCAATAGTACAAGAACTAGCACATTGAAGTATAATTTTTGTTCGATGATTTAACACGCAAGGATATTAGCTACAAAACAACACCTATACCATTTCTGTAAGTTACATAATTTGAGAGTTATTGCTGTTCGAACATGACCACTACGCGAGCGCCCCAACTTTTTTGTTGCTACAGGCCGTCAAGAGGGCCACTGCCTGTCTACAAAGCAGAAGTGGACATTTAGACCAATTTTTATGATTAATTTGTTTGTTTGACCATTAAAAATTATCGAAAGTCCAGTACTGAGTTTTATTTTATCAATTTTCATAAAAGTCATGTTCGAACAGCAATTACTTTCTAATTATGTAACTTACAGAAATTATGTTGGTATCGTTTTGTAGCTAATATCCTTGCGTTTTAGCTCATTGAAAAAAAATCATACTTCAATGTGCTAGTTCTTGTACTATTGCGGATTTACTAAGAAAATCAGTACATTTTTTAATACAATTTTTTTATAACATTTCTAAGTTAAATGTTTTCATATTGTTCCACTTCAATAAAAGGTGGTAGTATAATCTTTCAAAAAACATTTTTTTCACATCTTTAGGACCTTTATGTCCAAAGAAATCGATATTATTTGGAAGGGTGAACTAAAATAAAAAAAAATTGAATTGAAAATAGGGGCCACTCCAAAATTGAGGGGGTAAACTCCCCAATATGGGTGTTTTTGTCGATAAAATTAGGTATATTTGATGCCCTTAAATTAGTCATTACCAAACACACTTTATATTTAGACGAACTAATTAAAGTATCTAACCCACCCTAGAAAATAAATCAATCTTGTTTTTGAATTATTAGTGTGTTCTATTGAAATAATTGTTTAAATAATGATTTAAAATAATATTTTCAGGCTGTTTTAGATTTGGTATGATATTGTTTCATTTTATTTTACTGTATAAATTGGGCTAGAAAAATGTATAAATGGCTTGCTTATATTATGCATGTGCACAATATGAAAATAACGTTATGTATTTGTGATGCATATTGTATTAACTAATTATATTCTTCCGGATACGATTGTGAATATGTTTCCTTCTGTATATAATGAATTCATTCCTCTGAATATGTTGTTTTATTTACTATAAAAATAGGTTATATTAGTTTTTCAGTCGTGATAGCATATATCTATCTTTCAAGGTTTACTCGGTATCATCTTTTAAAGTTTTCCGAATGTTTTCAAAATAATGCTTTATTTGGGAGTGTTTTTTATGAATACGCTATTGATCCTTATCCAATTAAATACGTCGTTCATACCCAGTATTTAATTTAGAACGAATTGCCTTGTACATCATTCAATTATGATGAATACATCAAAAGATATGGCAGGTTGAAGATGAAATCGCACAAAATGCGTCTCCGAGGTAGGCACTAGGCGGTAGGAGAAGGTACCGAAGTGTGAGGGATGTATGAATGTATTTTGGGTTGCCTGATGCCCGTATGTTTATGATCACAAATCAGATCACAGATGGCGCTGTAGTCGTTATTTAGGTTATTCATCTACTCTGCAACTGAACGGCTGGATCGAATTGAATGAATTTTTGTGTATACAGAACGTTTGTTGGGTCTGCTAGTAGAATAACAAAGAGATTATCACTAAATAATTATTCGCTCCGCTCACGCGTTAAAATATCTTGACCATTAGTCGCTGTCTTTAATAACCTAGTTGCTTAAATAACTATTTTTGCGTAATTGTTCGAAATAATAGAAAATAATGGAGCATGTATTATCATTGAAATATGTACAAAAGAACATAGAATCAAGACATAATCAAAATGTTATATGCTAGAAATTTCAAAAGCAATCTAAATAACTTCAAAAGGAAGGTATATTCAAACCGAATTCGCAAAAAAGGTGCAGGTGCTACTAATAGTTATTTAATCAACTTGGATATTAAAGACAGCGATTAATGGTCAAGATTAAACGCGTTAATAGTTCACGACCATTAGTCGATCGATTAATAACCGAGTTAATTACAATATTTTCCGACGATCTCAATATGAATTGTGTATAAATTCTTGATTGAAATACATTCCCATTTCGCACAAGACTTACATTTGACATGATAAAATATCTATGTTCCAGAGTTTTCGACATTTCTCGTAATGCTTCTGAATACTTTGTGAACGGTTGCCTTGAAGATTGCACATTATAATAGCCAAAACTGATCATTAAATGGGTCATTAATGATTAATTTCGAACACATTAAAATCACCTTTTATTTCGAGGTCGGCAGAAAAGTAAATAAAATGAATCTGTGAAAATCACCACAGAACATTATGATATGTTCTGTGATCGCAATCAAAGATTTGTTTAAATCGATTATGCGCATGACATTGTTTTAATCCTTCAAAGTTTGAAGTTTTAAGATTGAAGATCAAACCAACGAAAATCTCACATCTTTAAGTTTCATTCGAAAAAAGGTGTTTTTTTCTAATTCATTAGAACGTAAATTAGGTACCAGGGATGGCAACGAAAACGATTGAGAACCCATAGTAGAAGTTGAGGTGAGAGATCAAAAATTGTATTTTTCACAGGTTATAAATGTTGAATATTTGAATCATTGTAGACTGAGGAGGATAAAGAACTTCAAAATGAACTGAAATTGCTCGTCGACAGAATAACGGTAGGGAATGTTTTATTTTTTTACATAAAAACGGCGCTTCACAAAAAAAAGGAAAGTAACTTTTTGTCGCAAATACAACGAAGAACATTATGGGAACTTTTTCTCATAAAATGATCTGAGTTATCACCTTTAATCATTCTCATCAATTCAGAAACACCCTGTTCAGATGTAGCATTGCCGAACCACAATTTTGATTTAAATGTCATTGCATTGTACGGAGGCAATTCAAATATAAACAAGACTTTTCGATTTTCAAGCCACAATAGTGGGGGAAAACATTCCTGATTTTTTTTTGTTGGGTAGGTTTGTCAGGAGTAAGGGAAGCACGTCGGATTGCCTCATCGACCCTCTCGGTGTCCACTGTGACGATGTTTGAGCAAGAGGTTCCTCCGTCAATTGCGCAACGTGCTGTAATCCAGTTTCTCGCCGCAGAAGGCCTTAAACTGGCCAAAATCTAGAGGAGATTGACTGCCCATGTGCGAAAAAGAGACGCTATCGCGAGCTAGAGTGTTTGCATGGCATAGACAGTTCGTGGAGGGTCGTGATTGTGTTGTAAATAAGAGCCATGGCCGCAGCGAACAACATCAGTGGTTCGACAGCTTATTGAAGACGACAGACGTTGTACAACTTCTGAAATTGCAAGTTAGGTCGGGATAAGTTATGGGAGCACCTTCTCCATACTCACAGAGTAGCAAGGGTACCGTAAGAGTTGCGCCAGGTGGTTTCCTCGCCTTCTCACAGCTGACCAGAAATTGCATCGTTTTCAGGTGTGGTGGGCGTCTTCTTGCACGATCTCAGGAACAAGGAGATCAATTTCTCACTCACATTATCAACTGTGATGAAACATGGGTGCACCATTTCACCCCAGAGTCTAAACAAGCGAGTAAGGAGTGGAGAGAACAATACGTTCCGCAATTGATGAGGAACCTCTTGCTCAAACATCATCACAGTGGACACCTAGAGGGTCGATGAGGCAATTCGACGTGCTTTCCTTACTCCTGACAAACTCACCCAACACAAAAGAATCAGGAATGTTCTTCCCCCACAATTGTAGGTACCTGAAAGGCTGAAAATCGAAAGTCTCGTTT